>CM070776.1:126549096-126993993 GCA_036346955.1 Dipus sagitta
CCTTTAAGTTATAGAGCATCATTCAGTGACAAACTCTTCCAGAGGACCAGAGCAGCAGGACGGAAATCAAGGTATCTAGAGTTGGCCGAAGCCATAAGTATTAAGGGGCCAGGTTCATGCAGCTGAACTGTATTTTACTTAAAATTAGTACTGGAAACTGTTTATAATATAAAATTGATATTTACATAAAATAGATGTTTATTTTTAACTTTAGCACAGAGTAAAACATAATATATCAATGTGTGTTATAAAATTTGACATAGGTGAATTCTCAAGTTCATAATATATACTTTATATACATTGCAGATTAATGGATCTGAACTTTTACTAATCCAATATGAATTAGACAAATCAGTCATTAAAACCCTTGCAAGTGTGGTGTGGAAAAGAATCCAAGTACATTATAGTAAAGGGCATTGTCATTTCAACAATTTCCCTAAACAGTAATTCCTATGGTTCTCCCAGGGTGACACTGCCATTTGTTCTTTAAAAAAAAAATCTGTCTTTGAAGGGTCTGGAGATGTAGCTCAGTTGGTAGAGTGCTTATCTAACATGCATCAAGCCCTGGATTCCATCTCCAGCATTGTGTAAACTGAGCATGGTGGTACATGCCTGTTATTCCTTCACTTGGGAGTCTGGAATATGTGAGATCCTGTATAAAATTTTTTTTAAAGAAAGCTCTTTTATGTTTTTCCGAAACAAATTCATTGCCTTAAGTTTGCCTTTGGGAATTTAGGGAATTTTTTGCATATACATGTAGAACAACATAAGAATGTCCTTAGTTCTGTGACTATTTGGTCCAAACCTACAGTGATTTGTGCCTAGCATATGCATGTAGAAAAACAAATAAGGATGCCCTTAATACTGTGACTATCTAGCCCAAAACTACAATGATAGTGCAACAATGTCTTCCTCCTGGTGAGGCTATGCTACTGCATCTATTCTACAGAGTAAGCTACCACGATGGAAGCTGATTTTTCAGTTGTAGTTATCAGCTTATGTTTTATTCATTATGCATTAGTTAATTTAAAATTCTTTTCCATATTCTTTAAATAGTTGGTATTTGAAGATTTTATTTGGGAAAAAACCATTTTGTTTCTTGTAAGAGCAAATAGCAAAATTAAAACTTAAGTTCCATGTATTTATAATAATAAAAATCTTGAATATTTACAAATGCTGGTTAATGAAAGATAGTTAATAATTCATTACTTTGGTCTTAAGATTAATAATTAGATATAGTCATAAATAGTTTTTGCATACAGGGTTACATTATTTTTTTCTTTGTTTTGTTTTTATTCAAAAACAGTTTCTTTGGGTTTTAAAAGTTTAATAAATTTGTGATTTTTTAATGGCTTGGACTTTAGCACTGAATTTGCATTTAGAATTATAAAGTTTTGTATTTGGCTTTTGATAGAATGATTATGTGTATAGCAATATAGCTTATATCATTGGCTGTGTTGGGAGAAACTAAATGACTCATAATGGTGGCTATAAAGTCTGTATCTCCTTATCTTCTGTCTCAATCAGAAGTTAGATATACACAGAACAATCATAGCATGGTCATAATGTATCTCAACTTTAAAAAAGTGTCAAAGAAGATACATAAAATATGGTGAACGTCATTACTTTATAAATAGTGCACTTGTGGGTATCTGATCTAAATAGCATTCAAATATTATTTTCTAGCAAAGATCTTCATGGACTAGATGCAGTTTATTTTGGAGATATTTTTAGCATATGTATTGAATATTTTCTTCAGTATATTTTGTAATGAATGTTTTTATTTTACTTCCAGGATTCTTAACCACTCAACATCTGTCATGAGAAATAAGCTGAAACAAACTGTGGAATGTGAAAAGAGGTATAAAAATAGCTTAGTTCTTGTATTTATGAATTTCTCAATTTTTGATGTATGTGTGTGTGTGTGTGTGTGTGCATGCACTACTATGTGGATGCCATGGTATATGTGTGAAGGTCAGAGGACAATGTCCAGTGTTCATCCTCATCTTCCACTTTGTTTGAGATAGGCTGAGATTACAAACATGAGCTATTACATCCAGTTTCATTTGGATGCTGCGGAGTCAAACTCACATCCTCATACTTGTGCCGCAAGCACTTCACTGACTGTTAGATTCCTAGCCTCATATTTTCTAAATAATCATGAGACTTGATCTTCTGATGGTGATGCTTCCATATGTAGGTGTTTACTGAATAAATGATGTAGATGTAATATAAGTATAGAATTTAGAGAGCAAATATACATGAGTTAAGTTTTAATTTTTTTTTCAAGGTAGGGTCTCACTCTGGTCCAGGCTGACCTGGAATTAACTATGTAGTCTCAGGGTGGCCTCGAACTCACGGCAATCCTCCTACCTCTGCTTCCCAAGTGCTGGGATTAAAGGCGTGCGCCACCATGCCTGGCTAAGTTTTAATTTTTTAATGTGTGTATTTGTATGTTCATGTGGGTGCACATGTATGTGTGTGCTTATAGAGGTCAAGAGACAACTTCAGGTATTGTGCTTCATGAAGACTGCCCTCTTTTCCTTTAAGACAAGTTTTCTTATTGACCAGGATCTTGCTTATTTGTCTAGAGTGGCTGGCCAGTGAGCACGAACGATCCACCTTTCTCTGCTGACTTAGTGTGAGAATTACAAATGCATGCCACCATGCCTGAATCCACCATTTTTATGTGGATTCTGGGAATTGGACTCAGGTCCTTATGCTTGCAAGGCAAGCCCTTTATTGACCAAGCTATTACCTCAGGCCCTAAAGTTAGTTTTTTAAAAAATATATAAAGCAAACTAAAAAATGCTGATCATTTTTATTTATATGTGTAGTTGGTCTTGACAACAGAATCATTCATTCAGCCAGTATTTATCATATTGCCATTTCCTCCATGAATAATGTATTTTCAGCATTGTCTTCATTCTCTGTTTTTAATTGTTTAAAATTTATATTTTAATTTCTTCCAGTTGGGCTTTTCTTAACTCTATGTGGACACATGATTTAAGCCACATCTATGAATTTCAAAGACCTTAAAATGTTCTATTTTTTTTTTTGTCTTTTGGGTTTTTGAGGTAGGATTTCACTCTACCTCAGGCTGACTTGCAATTTACTATGTAATCTCAGGGTGGCCTCAAACACAGAGATCCTCCTACCTTTGCCTCACAAGTGCTAGGATTAAAGGCGTGTGCCACCACGCCCACCTTATGCTTTTGGTAGTTTGAAAACTTGCATTGCATTCATCTCCTGGTTTACCCATATGCGAGCATGATGTCCCAAGGCTAGAGGATATGGAAGTACACAGAATTAACATTTATTAGATGTTTCTTATATGTATGTTGTCCCTAGTGCTTCAGATGTACTGTCTCATGTAATCTCACAGTCACATTATGAAGTTGTTATTGTTGATAGTCCCATCCTAGAAATGCACAAATGAAGATTCAGAGATTATCAAAACATGCTCAAGATCACATAGACAGTAAATGAGACAGTCAAGATTGAAACCCAGATTTGTCTGATTTGAGAACCCCAAATCTTAACATATGGTAACAAAAATATTTAGTTTACTTTAGCTCCACACATCCCATTGGAAATCTGTTCCTAGATACCTTACAGCCTCAAATATATTTGTATTTTCCAAATCCATCTCTTCTCCTACGTAGTCTGCCTTACTTACTGTGCAGCTACTTATACAGTCAACCATGTCAGCATCATTGAAACCATCGAAATGTCTGTCATGTTCTCCTTCTAATCAAGCCACAGAAAATTGTCTTCTGACATTCCTTCCATCTTTCCTGCCCTCTCCGTTACTGCTGCAATTGTGTTGGTTTGGATCCTCTTGTATCAAGGTTACAGTTTTCAAATAGCTCCTTCTTTAGTTTTGCCTAGCTTTAAGTCTACCATCTGCACTACTGAAGTTCTAAAACAAATCTGACAATGCTACTTCCATATCTTATTTTCTGATAGGTCTTTGTAACCTTTATGATAAAGCTGAAAATAGTGAGCCTATGAAGTGGGTCCTGCCTAGCTTTAGCCTCACATCAGAGTCTCATCTATATGCTGGTCTCTATGCCAGTGTTGTCCCTCTTTCTTCCTTTCTTTATGTAATCCTTTAGAATTCAGTTCAGTTCTGTTTGGCTCTGGTGAGGGCCAATGGTGGGTGAATGTGTAAAAAAGATCACACGAGTGAAACAAGGAAGGCAGAGAGATTTTAGAACCAGGCTCATTTTTTACATGTGTATGTGCATGTTTGGATGTATGTGAATGCATGTGTGTTTGTGGATGCATGTGCACATGCATACACATGTATGTGGAGGTCATAGGATAATGTCATGTGCCATTCCTCAGGCACACCATACACTTCCTTTAGAGACAAAGTCTCTCGCTTGCCTGGAGCTCACCAATTAGGTTAGACTGGCTGGCCAGTGAGCCCCAGGGATCCACTGGTCTCCCCCTCCCCAGTGCTGGGGTTGCAGGTACATGCCACCATGCTGGATTTTTAAGAAAATTTTATCATTTATTTATTTGTTTGTGTGTTTGTGTGCTCATGTGTGTGTGTATGTGTGTGTGTATGTATCACAGAATGCATGTGGAAGCCAGAGGACAACTTTAAGATGTCTGTTCTCCATCTTCCCTGAGACAGGGTTATTTACGGCTGCAAACAAATTGCCAGGCTAGCTGGCCTATGAGTTTCATATTGGCCTGGCTCTATCTCCCATTGTTGTAGGCAAGTTGGAATCACAGATGGATATGTATCAGGCTTTACATGAGTGGTCAGAAATTGAAGTAGGCAGGAAAGTTTCACAGGCACGCTCCTTTTAAGTGCTGACCCATCTCCCCAGCCACTATATGCAGGAGTTTTTATGTAGATTCTGGGGACCCAACTTAGTTCCTCATGCTTGCCTGACAAGAACTTTTCTGACTGAGCTATCTATCTTTCCAGCCCTAAGCTCCATCTTAGCACCCACCACCACACTGAAGACCAAGATTTAAAAAAAAAAAAAAAAAACTTTTTATTTATTTATTTATTTGAAAGACAGAAAAAGAAGCAGATAGAGTGAGAAAGAGAATGGGCACTTGCCAGGGCCTCTAGCCACTGCAAACGAACTCCAGATGCATGTGCATATGACTTAGGTAGGTACTTAGGTAGGTAGGTACTGGGGAATCGAACCTGGGTCTTTAGGCTTTGCAGGCAAGGCCTTAACCACTAAGCAATATCTCCAGCCCAAGACCAAGCTTTTAACATAAACTTTTGGAGGACATAGACTATATTCAAACCATAGCATACCCCTTTTTTGTATGTGCACATGAATATTCGCATTTATGTGCAAGTGTGTGCATGTATATATGCCAAAGTTATATATTCCATTGTTTATTTAACACTGTCCCCTCATTTAGCTGTATAATAAACATGTCAAACATTCCCCAAACCATTTTCCTGATTTTCCTTGTTGCACCCCAATATAATCCTTCTAAATTTTTCCTGATTTCAGAGTGTCAGCTCCATTCTTCTAGTAGAGCATCTGGAAAATCTCAGTCATCCTTAATTTGTCACTTTTTCTCACACCCAATTCCATAACTATTAGCATTTTTTAACAATTCTATCTTCAGACTATTTCCAGAATCTGATCACATCTTACCAACTCCACTTCTACCAACCTAGGTGTAGTCATATCTCTTACTTGTATTATTACGACAGCCCCCAATTGGTCTTTTGTTCTACCTTTGCTTCCCTTTAATATATTTTCCACATAGCATCAGATTAATATTTTATTGATGTTTCCTTTAACTTTATTTATTTATTGACTCAGGGTCTTTTGTAGCTCAAGATGGCCTCTAATTTCTTTTGTAGCTGAGGATGACCTTGAACTCCAGATCTTCCTGCCTCTGCCTCCCAAGTTCTGGGATTTTAAGCCTGCGCCACACAATTGACTTCTGATAGTTCTTTTAAAGACATAGGTAAGATTATGTTATTCATCTTAACAATTCTGTAGTGACTTCCTGTGTTTTTTTTTTTCAGAATAAACCACTACAGCCTTTCAAGGTTTACAGTGTCCCATGTTATTTCATCTTCTTTTATCCTGTTTTTCCTCTTTTCCTGGTTAATTCTGCTGTAGCTAGGCTGCCCTCCTTGTTGGATCACAATACATCAGTCATGCTCCTGTCTCTTTAAGGATTTCGTCTCTGCCAAGAATGACTTTCCCCTAGATAACAAACCCTCTTCTCAAATCTGTCTTTTTGTTTCTGCTCAATGTCACCTCATCAGCAAATGTTGCCTGAGTGACATAAAAGAACATACTTCTCCCATCCCATTGTCCAAATTACTCATACCCTGCTCTACTTTTGTCTGTATAACCTCATACCACCTGACATTCTGAATGTAGTTTTTACTCATTCATCATTTTTCATCAGAACCTCACAACCTTCCTGGGCACACAATAACACAATTTTTGTAAGACTGGGGAATTTCTTTTGCTTTCTGCAATATCACTTCATTATCATAATGCATGGCACATATAGTAGATGTTTAATAAAACATTGTTAAGTGACTGAATTGGGATAATAGGTTGAAATGATCAGTGTCAATGCTGTGTTCTATACCAGGAGATCCAATAATGATGAAGAAAGACCTGATCCCAGCATTCATAAAGTTAATGATTAATTTAGTCAGAATTTATTGTGGTTTTATGTGTCCTATCTTAAAATGGTACTTTCAAATGTGACAACTCACAAATAATAGGAATTTATTGGATGCATTAGTTCATTAGGCAACAAATATAGACTTATGAGGAAGACATGAAAAGATTCTGGGCACTTAGATTTTTTCTCTCAATTTTATTAACGTTTTCCATGGTTATAAAAATATCCCATGGCAATACCCTCCCTCACCCCCTTTTCCCCTTTGAAATACCATTCTCCATCATTTCCCCTCCCCATCTCAATCAGCCTGTCTTTTATTTTGATGTAAGGAGTCTTACCCTTCCTTTGGATCTTATATTCTTTCCGCCACCTCTTCCACATTAGACCCTGAGCCTTGGAAGGTATGATCGAGATGTTATTCAGTACTCCAGTCACTTCTTTCTAGCACTATGATACCTTCTGAGTCGTCCCAAGGTCACTGCCATCTGAAAAGAGAAGATTCTCTCCCCAAAGTGAGAGTAGCATTAATATAAGGGTATGAATATTAAGAGAAGTGCTTACTGGGCAGTTTGATAAGCATAGTATATACATTTAGCCAGACATCAGCAGATGCTACACCCCTAGGGATCATGACTACCCCTGTTTTAAGTTTTCAGTATCAGGGATGTATTCCCTCCCACGGAGTGGGCCTCCAGTCCAATTAGAGGGCAATTGGTTTCCACTATGATAGACATGCCACTATATTGCATCCATTGGGTCATTTGGCCTGACTGGCCAATTATAAGGCTTGCAGTGTCCACTGTTGAGTATCTTCATTGGTGGTATCTCTTTCTCCCATTGAACTGCATGTAGAATGGCTTCTTCCAGCTTTCTGTCAGTTGGTCTACATGGAGGAGGTTGTCAGTTCAGTTCCAGCAGGATGGGCACTTAGATTTTGAGTGGATGATCAGTCTCCCTGAAATGATCTCGACAGCTTTTTATAAGTAGTAGTCTCTGTGGGCTGCTCTCAAAGATTTCTAACTACTTCTAGCTATCACAATGAGCCTCTAGGTCATTACAAAAACAGAAGAGAATTGTGATGAACAATTCGGAAATTGGTTGGCAGAACAGAAGTGTAAAGATTAAGGACCTCGAAGTCAGGAATATGTGGGTTCATATCCCACATTTCAGTACATTTTTGATTCTACTCTGGTGCCTGGAGAGTACTTAGCAAATATTAGTTCTCAGGTTATTTCTATTTGACTTTCTTTCTAGTGAAGGGTAGGTTAGCCTGGTGCTTAAGAGCTCAGAACGTGTTTGGGTTATGGACCTGTCTTTTGAAAAAGTTATTTAGCTTCCTCTGAACTGTGTTTACCTCATCCATAAAATATGAATACTAACTATATCTATCTCATGTCACTGTGAGGATGAAGTGTGTTAATATATGTAAATACCTGAAAGCGACATTATTGCATAGATATACTTTCCTATTTTGCCTTCATATCTATTTTAAGTTCTATTTTTCAATTTTCATCTTTTTTCTTCAAAACTGAAATAGTTTTGTGGGTATTTTTTTTCTGATAATCAGAAGCATTGCATGCCCTTAATAATCTTTTATTTGATTTGAATGTGTGTGTGGTGTGTATGTGTTCATGCATATTCATTTTGTGTGGGTACATTGTGGGGAGGTCAGAGGACAATGCTGAGTTTCTTCTTCAGATGCTCTTTACCTTATTTTTTTTTGAGACATAGTCTCACACTGAACCTAGAGCTGACCAATTCAGCTAGATTAGCTAGCTAGCATGTTAGCTCTCTGTTGTAGTCAGCTTCACATTGCTGTAATGAACATCGAAACCAGACACAGTTTATAGGAGGAAAGGTCTTATTTGAAGCTTACAGATCCAGGATAAGTTCCATAACGGCAGAAGAGGCTGGCCCCCTTTCACAGATTCAAACAAAGAGAGAAACCACTACCAGCCAGCACCATAGGAAAGTGCAGCCAGGCAGCAAGCAAGTAACAAACCTGCAGGAAGCAGGCAGGTGCTCTCGGGCACCTGCTACTGCAAACCAACACCAGATGCATGCACCATTTTGTGCATATAGATCTACGTGAGCACTGAGGGATTGAACGCAGGCCATCAGGCTTTGCAACAAGAGCCTGTAACCACTGAGCTATTTCTCCAGGCCCCTTTGTATTATTTATTTATTTTTATACTGTCAATAGTTGGCTTTGATCATTTCTATCACATGTTCTGTCCATCCCAACATTCAAAAAACTGCTTTCAAGGCCTGCTAGGATAGCTCATTTGGTAACACGGAAATCTGAATTTGATCTTAAGGTCCCAAGTAAATAGGTCAAGTGTAGTGATCTGCACTTGTAATTCCAACTCTCGGGAGGTAGAGACTGACAGATCCCTGGGGCTTGCTGAACAGCTAGTTTACCCTACTTATAGAATTCCAGGGCAATGAATGACCAGTCTCAAAAGAGTTGGACAATGCCTAAGGAATGACATTTGAAAATGTCCTTTGTCTTCAACTTGCACATATACTCACATGCCTGTGACCATACTCAAAATGTGCACACATGTGCCCACACATACACACACACACAGACACATACCTGCCAATATTTATTTCCTTCCTTTTTAAAATAATTGAGATGGGGTCTGATTATTGCGCCCCCAGGCTAGTTTTTAACTCCTGGGCTCAAGTGATCCTCCTGCTTCAATCTCTCAGATAGGTCAAATTATAGGTGCATGATACTGTGCCTGGCTGCTGCTCATAGTTTTCATGAGTTTTAAAATTTCATCTGTTTTCATATTTAAATTAAATTATTTAATTAATAAATTTTGATACTTGATATGACATGAGGAATGGAGGCATTTTTATTCCTTTTCTACTTTTCTCCTTTTTATCACTTTAGTTATTGCTTTTTCTTTCTGTAGTTTATAACAGGTAATCAATTGTTTATATATAGTTAAATCCATCATTTCTATAGTAATTTTAAACTCCATTTTATCATACATTATTGCATTTGGTGTCTCTAGCTATACTGAATAATCTATAGATTCTGATGTTAATGCTATTTTATTTTCATAATTTAATTCACTATATTTTGTTACTAGGTAGTGACTTGGTTTTCTCTTTATTTGTATAACCTTGTTCTTTTTTTTTTTTTTTTTTTTTGCTTGTTTGTTTCTGGAATTAAAGTGTCATACTTGTAGCCCATGCTAGCCTGGAATTCACTCTATAGCCTAGACTGGCCTCAAACTCATGCTGATTTTCCTACCTCACCCTCCTTAGTGCTGGGATTGCAGGTGTGAGCCACCACACCCAGCTATTTCATTGCTTAGTCATTTTATCTTTTAACTTTGAAACTCTTCTTGCATTCTAAAATAACCCAAGAAGTATTTCATTGTTTTTTTAAAAATGAATCCATTTCACTTCAATTTTAAAAAGGTATACTGATAATATTTAGCCTTTCTAAGAATGTCACAATTATTCAGTAACACTACACATACACACACACACAACTAATTCCTATATTGATTTTCTTCCCTCAGTTTAAAAATTGAGATGTCTTATTGTGCTGCCCAGGCTGGTTTACAACACCTGGGCTCATGTAGATGTTTATTTCATCATGTATGTGTTGTAGAAGTGAATCTTCTTCCTAGGTATTTTATGCTTTATAGTCCTCTTAGGAATGAGACTTATGTACGAAGGTATGTTTTGTATGTTTTTCTTTAATTGGTAATCTTACATTTTGTAATAATTATTTTTTTCTATTTGGTAATCAAATGTTCTACAATATTTGAAAATTTGATTCTTTAATGTTTGTCTTTTTTTTTCTTATTTACTCTACATCGGTTGCACAAAAGTATTACATAATTATAGCTCCAGGGGGCAATTTGTTTATATATTTTTCCCAGTAGAGCTCCTTGTTTAGTTCTACCATTGAACAGCAGTTTGCCTAATCTCCTTTATCTCATCCCCAAAACCAGATGGAAAAAATTCCTCCGCAGCCACTGTTGAGTCACAGTGAAGGAACTGAAGCTCACTGTCATTAATTCTAGGCAATAAGGAATTACTTCTCTGTGCCCTTTAGAATTTAGATAAAAGAAATTGTTAGTCAATTTTTTTCAAAGTTTGTGGAAATCATTTTCATATGGTAAATACCATGCTTGTCTTTTGATTTTATATCTCTGCAAAGACCTTAGGGCAGTCATTTATGTCAGGTTCTTATAAAATAAACCCATTTGGATGTTTCCTGTGGAGCCATATTAATGGGAACATAAATGTGCTTATATTAGCCTTAAGTTATGTGTTATTAGTTTAAAGCATGTGGTGGCTCTTATCTATAATTCCAGTGCTTGGAAGGCTGAAACACAAGCATTGCTGTGACCCTGAGGCCAGGCTGTGCTACATAGTGAGTACCAGGCTAGCCTGAGCTACATTGTGAATATCAGTCTCAAACAAAACAAAACAAACCAAGAAGTATAGACAAGAATAAAGTCTTTGCATTGCTGGATTCAAAATGCATCTTTATAATGTTCATGAGGTATATCTTAAGGATTTTTCTAAATATTTTAAGACATATTAAAGCATCTTTAATTTTTTAGTGTTTTAACAGATGAAGTTAATTCACCATTATCACCCCTGACATGGCAGGTAAGAGGAAATGAAATTAATAATATATGCATTATTTGGTTCACATTTGCTTAGTTAAAAGAAGTTGTCTCATTATAGCCTGTAGAAAACCAGAAGGATCAAATACTTGAACAACAGTGGCCAGAATCTCAGCCTATAATTTGGCAAAATGAAGAAAGGAGACGGAGCAAACAGATAAGAAAAGAATATTTCAAGGTACTTTCTTACATTTTAGATTGTTTTGTACTTATTAATTTTGATTATATCAGTTTTGTTTTAAGTTAAAATATAACTCTCTAGTTAAATGTATGAACTGTATTCACTTTGAATTTCTACATGTATGGAATATAGGTAAGCCTATCTATAATAATCTATATTGATTGCTTTCTACATACAGAAATGTAACATATGTTTGGAAGTAGTATCATATGACCAAAACTAAAATGCATATTTTGGAAAATATGTGATAAGATTAAGCTTCAACAACAAATAGCTACTTGGACCTTTCAAATACCAGCCTTTTGTTAATTGGACAATATGAAGGAGAATGGGAAAGGAAAGTATCTCTACCTCTCATCTCCCTGGGATGAGGGAAGCCCATCATGGCTTTGGCTTTTAAGTGGGCCTGGGGTTTTGTAGTCAGGTATTCCAGCTTGAGTAAAAAGCACCTTATCCACTGGAAAACGGCAAGGACATTCTAATCAGTACCCTGGCCATTAATGATGAAAGTCATTAGGATTACATTCTGACATATTTTTAAAAGTTCACTCTTTTAATTTATGCAACCTGCAACCAAAGTACTGAATAAAATTTATTTATAAGTAAAACATGATGATGAATGACTGATGATGTGATTTTTTATAATATAGTAAAGCCATACTTCCATTTGTCAAGACATTTGCATAGCAATTACTAAATGCCAGGCACTGTCCCAAGTGCTTTGCCAATACCAGCCCATTTAATGTTCAGAGGAACTCTTACCATAAGTACAATATTTGTCATTTCTTTGTTACAGATAGAAAAATTAAGGCACAGAGAGGCTAAATAGTGTGCACTTGGTTACTTACCTAACCAACAGAGTTAAGATTTGAATGCAGAGAGCCTGTGTTATGCTGCTTCTTTGTCTACTGATAGTCTGATATCAAATTAATGAATACTAAAATTAATAGACTTTAATTGTTTTAAAAAGTATTTTTGATTGGGGATGTTGTTCTGGTCGTAGAGGTTTTGCCTAGCATGCACAAAGCTCTGGGTTCCATACAAAGCACCATGTAAAACCAGATATGTGATACATACCTATCTTCCCAGCAGTCAGGAAGAGAAGGAAGTAGCCATACATGGCTACCTAGTGAGTTTAAGGCCAGCTTGCAATACATGAGCTCGTATAAAAAAATGCAGTAGTTCAAGTGGACTTCTTAATAAGAGGCCTTAGTGAGCCTTTAACAAATACACCATTCTTTGGTTTAATAGCATCATTTTCTCATTAAATATTTTGAGGTTTTTATGGCTTACACATTTTTCTACAATATCAATTATATTATAACGTTACTAAAAGATGAAAAAGGATCACATTTGAGGTACCCATTACATACTCACTACTCAATAAAGGCTAATTTCTTTTGTACTTGTTAAAGTCACTGGGAAATGCTTTAAGGGGATGTGTAGTTCTCCTTGACTGTCAGAAGATGTCAGTGTTAGGACATTGCAGAGAAATTGAATATGTCAACAATTTTTCATATGATGTCCAGAAAATATAAAATTGAATGGTGCTGGGGTTGATAACAGAACATATTTAACATGCTCAAGACTTTGATCTCAATAGCCAGCATCAAAAACCACATACAGAAAAAGGAAAGAAAAACACAAAATTGAGGTAATGAGATACTACTTAAGTATATTCTTAAGTCAGAACTATAATTCCATGTCCTTAATATTTTCATGACTATGAATAACACCATTTTTTTGGTTTCTTTAAAAGTCAAAACCCCCAAATTTTCTTAAATAGTTGATTGTTGATAATCAAAAGGGGTATTTATAGGGAATATTATGGAACTTAATATAGATCTATAGCTCATTAAATAGCAGCATGTGGCACTATGGAGTTCTATTTCAAAATTTCACTGAGCAGTCATGGATTCTTTAGCTTTGGTTATGTTTAACAGCACAGAGACCTTTTGTGCAATTGATTCAAGTGCATTTAAACCACCAAACCACAGAGTTTCCTCTGGTAAATTATTCATAATGCTATTATATTGTATATGTACTGTAAGCATGAATGAATGTGTGTGTATGTGTGTGTGTGAGAGAGGAGGGAATTAGTATGAAATTCAGTATTTCATTTTTCCTCCTTAATTGCCAAGAGCAATTTTGAAAAATACTTTTTTCAAGTAAACTCCTGATATTAAGTAAGCAAAAGATGTTTCAACATATGAGCAAGATTACCTGAGCAGGAGTATTAGATGGATCAGGGTAATTCACAGAACTAAATCAGAACCGAGAGTTACATTATCTATTAGATTTCTAGGCCATTGTTGTGTAGATTACTACTCTAGTATATAACTTAGTGTCCATATAGCCTCAGAACTTATATACTAGGAAATATCCCTACTCTACTATTGATTTCAAAGTACCCCCAGAGGGCTGGAGAGATGGCTTAGCTGTTAAGCGCTTGCCTGTGAAGCGTAAGGACCCCGGTTTGGGGCTCGACTCCCCAGGACCCACGTTAGCCAGATGCACAAGGGGGCGCAGGCGTCTGGAGTTCTGCAGTGGCTGGAGGCCCTGATGTGCCCATTCTCTCTCTCTCTCCCTATCTGCCTCTTTCTCTCTGTGTCTGTCTCTCTCAAATAAATGAATAAAAATAAAACAAAAAAATAAAAAAACAAAGTACCCCCAGAAATGCATTATTTATTAAATATCTTCTACAGAAATTTGTTGATACCATTTTGTAAGATACCTAGCAAAGTGGGAAAATCTAACATTTTAATTGCTAATGCTGAATGTTAAGTTAATAGCATTGATTTTTGTATGAATCACAATATATAGATTATTAAAAGCATTTAATGATTGGATTTCTAAACAAATAATTTTGAAAGATGGTAGAATAACTACACCTATTTACCACTAAATAACATTTGATTTACTTATCTGCCATATATATTTTCAAATATATCTCATTACTTTTGAGATACATTGTGATTCTTAAAATATACAGTAATTCGGTGCTTTTATTTTCTTTTGTTTGCTTTTTCGAGGTAGGGTTTCACTCTAGTCCTGGCTGACCTGGAATTCACTATGCAGTCTCATGTGGCCTTGAACTCATGATGACCTCCTACCTCTGCCTCCTGAATGCTGGGATTAAAGGCGTGCGCCACCATGCCTGGCTTAATATTTTTGTTTCTAAGCGTTAAGCCCAAAGAAAATATATTATGTATTTTCTGTGACCATTACCAATTTTATACTAGACTAAGGTGTGTAAAATAACCTGGTTATTAAAGAAGCTAATTAGGTATGTAAAATAACCTGGTTTGCTCTCAGAAAAAGTTTTTAACAAGTAAATTGCCTCCTAGGAAATTACTAAGCTTCACATTTGAACTTTCCTTTTTGCTTCTCTTATTTGTAAACCAGACCTTCATTGCAATATTTGAATTCAGAGGTAATAAAACTTCAGTAATTCAGCCTAACAGCAATTGAGTGTAGGTGAGTTGAATTAGCAAAAAATAGACTTATAGGGGCTGGAGAGATGGCTTAGTGGTTAAGCGCTTGCCTGTGAAGCCTAAGGACCCTGGTTTGAGGCTTAATTCCCCAGGACCCACATAAGTCAGATGCACAAGGTAGCACATGCATCTGGAGTTCGTTTAAGTTGGCTGGAGGCCCTGGTTAAGCCCATTCTCTCTCTCTCTCTGCCTATTTATCTGTCTGTCTTTCACTCTCAAATAAATAAAAAAATAAACAAAAATAAACAAAAAAAAGTTTAAAAAATACATAGTTTAAAAATAGACTTATAGATTGTTTTCAAAATGATGCACATAATTAGGTTTTTGGACCTTTTTATATGTTCAGGAGTGTAAACCTAGTATCTAACTTTAAATTAAAACTGTAATTGAGTAACCTTTAATATATTTCTATCATATAAGTTCTTGACTGGATGTCTTTGTTTTTCAAATAAGCACTCACTCTTCCATTTCCTTTCTGTTCCTTGAGTTTTCACTATCTAAATTTGCTCAGACTTCCATTATATGAAAAAGATATGTTAGTGTTTCTCCCCTATTACAAGGGTTATGGTTGAGACGTTTATAAACAAAGACAAATTCAGCCAAGAAAAGCATGAAAATGTAATCACAATTTAATGTGACATAGGAGGTTTTGGAAGTGAAGACCTAAAGGCCAGGGGCAAACTATATTTTCATGCAGTGCCTGATGAGAGAAGTGGATCATTGTGCCTAAATATGGTTGGACCAAATGGGCTATGATCTCATGGTTATACTGGAGGGCACTCAGCAAGGTCTGTCTGTTTAGACTTTGTTGTGCTTCTATATGACTTACATCTTCCTGCCATCTAAAAATCTGAAGAAGGGAGGAGGGAACGAAAGTGAATTTTCTAGCTCTTATGGCTTCCTATAAGGGAGAGGAATTTGGTTTCTGGGACCCACTTTGGGGGAGAAAGGCAGTTGAACAATGGATGGTAGGAAAAGGTCATAGGGTGACCTCTATGGTACTATATTTTGTCTAGTGTTTTTGGAAACCCAGTGCTACCATTATCTGTGATTTCTCGTCTCAGCTGTAACCTTTGCTGTCATTAGGTCAAACTTATCATTTCTCGTTCTCCAGATTCTGATAATTCCTTAACTCACTGCAGTCTTGCATAATCATCAAATTCATTTAATGCAGTGTTCTTTTAAACCTGAAATCAATAGATTTTTTTTTGTGTTGCTGAGGATTAAACCCAGGGCTTTGCCAATGCTATTCTAGCACCCCGGCACTAAACTATACCTCAAGGTTTGATTAAAAATAAAACAACTATTTTCTTAGGTAGTGGGTTTACAGACCAGGTGAGAAAACTAGGCCTAGGATAGGATGGTATTTGTAAGGCATTCCTCACAGTACTTAAGTGTAAGATATTCCAGAAAGACCTGACTTGATGACCAGGTAGATATAATGAATTAAGAAAACAGAGGGCTCTGACACAGTCCCCAGGTTGCAAGCCTGAACAAACAGGAAATATGTCTGGCTTATGAAGAAAATGTTACTTGAAATATTTAAAGTACTTACAATAGTGTCTGGCACATAAAAAAATCATTATATGTGTGATTAGTAGGACTAAACTGGCCATATATCAAAGTTTGATATCAGGTGATTTAATGACAGTTTCAAACTCTGTGTAAACCTCACACACAGTTTATGAATAGAAAATTCACATATTCAAAGAAAAATAAATTATGTATTTTAAATATTTTTCAGTATAAATCAGCAAGGAAGAGTTCAAGTGGCAATGAAAATGATGAGGTGAGAAAAGAGGGTAATATTTATTACTTGTAATGTTTACTTTTAATATTTAGTTGGCTTAATGAGAGTACATGTTTCATTTTCTTTGTTATTGATTTAAGGCATGAATTTTTCCCACCAGTAATAATATCTGATCATTGTCACATAGTTTAATCATGCAGTTTCTACATGTACTTTAGCGGCTCAATTTGTAATAGCTAAGTTTTGCATATTTTTGAGTCATGAAAATTGATAGTTGATGACTAGTACTTTACATGGCTTCTAAAAACACCTTTAAATTTGGGAATTAAAATTACACATGGAAATAATGAATTGCACTAGGTGACTTGCCTTTTTTCAACAAAATACTGGTATCTTTTCATGTCCTTTCCTATAGTATTTACGGTGGTGGAGTTATACCATCCTTTCACTGTTACTCTCTATGGCTAAGTATGACTGGCATGTTTTGTGTAGGTGTGTTTGGTAATATTTACCTCAGGTAATTCCAGTCTACATGTCATTCGTTTTGATTGTGTTACATTTGCAAGATGTTGGTTTATCCCTTGCATCTCATTGCTTCTTAGGTAATGGCTCACTGTATGGCCTCTACGGTTGCTTTATGAGCGCTCTGGTTTTTGATAAATAATATATGTGTAGCTGCTGTTACCTCAGTTTTATGTCTCTAGTCATATTTCACCCTAGAACTTAGCTTTTGTAGTCTTAAAAGGATTACATCTTACTACATGCTTAGATTCTCTATAGGATGTATCTCAGTCACCTCCCATGGACTTTAGCATACTCTTTTAAAAATCATTTTTGCTTCTAAACATACTTTTTCATTTGGTGTAGTGGTCTTCAACCTTGGTTTCACATGGAAATCACCCTTCTAAAAAAATTTTAACTGAGTCTGAGTTTCACTTCCAGATATTGAAATTTAATTGGTGTGTGGTATGATATGGTGTGGCCTAGACAATGAGATGTTTTAAGTTTCCCATTTGAGTTTGATGTTCAACCGAGGTTGATAAGTATTTAGTGGAATCACTATCTCCTATATAGCTAAAACAGAAGATGATAGATTGCCCCAGAGCCAAATCTTGCTTATTTGCTCTGTTAGTAAGTAAAGTTTTATTGAAAAACATCTACATTCCTTTTACCTATGGCTGCTTTGGCATTAAAATGGCAGAGTTGAGTAGTTGCCACAGATAGCAAGTGATCCATAAACACTAAAATATTTACTTTTACAGAAAACTAGAGGTCCACCTTGTCTGATGTCTCTGTCCCCCATAATCATTTTCATCCCACCTGCCTCAGTATCTAACCCATCACCAAGACATACTGATTTGATAATTTATTTTATTTTTGTGTATTTTGTGTATTTTGTGTATTTTGCATACACCCACACCTTTCCACTGTTACTGCCCTGGAATATGTCATTATTTCTTGCCTGGATCACTTGCAGCAGCTTCCTTATTTTCCCCTGTTCTCTGTGATAAGAACAACTGTTTCAAAGGACGCTTATCATAACTTTGCTCAGTACCCTTCAGATTCTTCCCATAACTAAAAATGTACAGTTTTTGCCCATAAAAGCTGTGAGAGGGGATTATGATCAGTGGTCAAATATTGATGAAAATTGTTAAAAACAAAGTTACATTTTTAAAGTAAATTATTGGTTCTCTTTTATCAAGGCCCTGAAAGTCACATCAGCCTGAGGTGGAAACATGCCCTCCTTTCATCTCCCTTGCCTTCTAGGAATGCAGAACTTCTCTAATGGTTTCCTGTCTTTTTCTCAACTTCTCATCTCAGAATGTTCGTTTTACAGAGAAAATTTGTGGAGCTACAGGTTCAACCTGGCTTCTCTGTGTGTCTCTTCATACTCATTTAATCAAGTATTTTTTGTTTTGTTTGTTTGTTTGGCTGTTTTGTTTTTAATGAGACAAGACCTCACTGTGTTGCCCAGAGTGGCATTGATTTCTTGGGCTCAGGAAATACTCCTGCCTACAGTTGTGTGCCACTGCTGTACCTAGCTTTAACTAGTTTTTACTTTGTCAGGAAACTTGCCTCTGACCATTTTTTTATGACCAAATTTAATACTTTATTTCTGTGATATTTAAGTATTATTTCTGCAGATAAAATGCAAAATTTAGACAATCTTAATCTTCTAAATTACTGTACATGGCTTATAACACATTACACTTATCACAATGTGGAGAATACTCATCACATAGGATCTCTAAGTGACTCTCATTTTATTGTGGCGAGAGGGAAAATGGACACTTTCTCAGGCTCATTATTAGAGATTATATCAAATTAAAAATATGTATTTTTGATTTTATACATTAATTTTCTATGCGTTTTGACAGAATTAAGGATATACAGTAAATTTTCTAAATTTTCTAAATTTCCCAAACTGAGACTATGGCTGGGGATTGAAGATCACATTACAAGATGATGCTTAGTAGCAATGTATTTATAAAAAGCATGATAGTTGTTGCAGTCCGGTCCAAATTGTTAGCAGAAAACACCTGACTAATAAGTTTGGGTGGGGAGGGGGGGAATGGTTAATTTTGGCTTACAGACTTGAGTGGAATCACCATTTTGGCAGAGGAAAATGATGACATGAGCAGAGGGTGGACATCGCCACCTGGCCAACATCAGATTGACAACAGCAACAGGAGAATGTGCCCAACTTTGGCAAGCGGAAGCTGATTATAACACCCATAAGCCCACTCCCAACAATATACTGCCTCCAGGAGGGTTTAATTCCCAAATGGCCATCACCGGGAGAAATATCATTCAGAACAGCCGAGTTTATGGGGGACACTTGAATTAAACCACCATAGTGGCCTCTGACCATTTTTAACTGCTGCTGACATCTTTTATAGACTCCATTTGTGCCTCTTAGTGATAGTGTTATGCATAGACTATGAATGTTGTTTTGCCAGTCATAGGACGCTCTTCTCCTTCCAGAGTGAGAGATTCTTAAAGGATGATATTTTTACCAAATTTTACTGCGCCTGGCTCTTCAGACAATGTCTGACCTAGAGTAGGTACCCAATAATCATTTGTTTAATAAATGCTCTGTGTGGTATACATATACATAAATGTCAAGATTTATTTTATATTTGGTTGGCAGAATAGTCATTCCAGAATTATGGAACATAATTTTGTTCAATTGAATTACTTTTTTTCTCAATCAAATTCTTTGTAACTCAGGGCTGGAGAGATGGCTTAGCAGTTAAGGTGTTTGCCTATAAAGCCAAAGGATCCCGGTTCAACTCTCCAGGACCCACGTAAGCCAGATGCACAAGGTGGCGCATGCATCTGGAGTTCATTTGCAGTGGCTGGAGGCCCTGGCACACGCCTATTCTCTCTCTCTTTCTGTCTCATAAATAAATAAATAAATAAAATAAATATATTTTTGGCTGGAGAGGTGGCTTAACAGTTAAGGCACTTGCCTGCAAAGCCTAAGGACCCAGGTTAGATTTCCCAAGACCCATGTAAGCCAGATGTACAAGGTG
Organism: Dipus sagitta; assembly: GCA_036346955.1. Taxonomy (NCBI): domain Eukaryota; kingdom Metazoa; phylum Chordata; class Mammalia; order Rodentia; family Dipodidae; genus Dipus; species Dipus sagitta. Next base: position 126,569,364 of record CM070776.1, read on the forward strand.
GCACATCTGGAGTTTGTTTGCAGCGGCTGGAGGCCCTGATATGCCCATTCTCTCTCTCTCTCTCTCACTCACTCTCTCTCTTTCTCTCAAATAAATAAAAATAAAATTTAAACAAAAATTCTTTGTAACTCTTTATATGCTAATATTAATATACATAATCTTCCAGATAAAGCTTATTTGGGGTGATGAACTTTTGCAAGCCTTCATTTATGCATCTTAGCTATGGTGTGTAAATAGTATACTTCTCAGCTTTGAAATATTTAAGAATCCTAGGCCATCCTATATAGATTGCAGTTCATTATTACTCAGGGTCTAAGATTGTTGGTGTCTAATAAACTCTCAGAGGGCACTTGTTCTGGTGGCTCACAGACTGAACTAGAAATTAGCAAGATGCCAGATTGAATCTTCCCTATTCCTCCTTTGACATTTGATTTAAACAGTTGTTTTTGGTTTTCATTTTATATGTTGATATCATCATTTTGTATCTTAATTTCATTTTTCATGTTATTTTTATATTTTAGCAAGACAGTGATAATGCTAATATGTCACCACAGTCTCCAGTCTCATCTGAGGTACAAGTTGTTTTTATATGTTTCGTATGTTTATATGTGTTTTATATGTCTTACACAAGGGTTTTCTTTGCTTCTTCTCTCAAGCCTCATCTTTTTCTTTTCTTTTTTTTTTACAAAATAAATTATGTACATCTATTTTAATAATTTGTGGTAGATTTGTTTGTACTAATCTAGCCTATAAAATGTGTAATACTATGAATTTGCATAAATATTCATAGTTAATCTTTCCTGTGGTCTATGGGAAATGTTTCTAGATCATTGAATATAAAACTGAAATATATGCTTTCTAGTTCACCTACATTTTAAAATAAATGGTAGATTTAAACAATAGCTTTGGACTTTTCATGTGAAAAAGGCACTTCAGCATTGTGCAATGGCCTTTGGTTTATCTTGTAACCATTTAGGTCTGAAAGCAATGCAAAAGAAACTTCCTTTTTCCACGAGAAACAATCCTGAAGTGGGTTGTTCCTATCGACAAGAGGTTACACATTTTCTGGCGTCTTAGACATAAAGGATATGTGGAGAGCCTATATATGAAAGTCACTGTAAAATCTTGATGCAATACTTTTGTGGTTTGAATGATTGGATATTCTAGTTTAGTTTAACCTGTTGCTTTACCACATGAAATGTAAATGGAAAGAATTTGAAATAGTACCTCTTCTACTACAAATTGCCTTATTTGGTATTTTAAGGGTTTTTGCATTAGCAAATAAATGACTGAGTATTGATTTTGTGAATTCATGACTTAAAATGCTCTAATAAACAGAATTCATTGTGTATCTTTGATTTGTGTGTAATATTTCATTATATGTAAGTGGATTTACCTATTAGAAAGTCTGGATTTATTACTTTGGATGATTTGCATTACAAAACATTTATATGGACTTAGGGGTGAGTTCTATAAACATCTGCAAATTAAGCTAAAATGTTACAGAAGCTTTTAGAAAACAGTTTAAATTTAGAGTATCCTAAAATTAGTCTTGGACATGTGATTTTGTAAATCCTTTGTTTTAATTTATAACAAATGTATACCTAAAATAACTACCACTTACTTGCTCTATGATTTTGTACTTTTTGCACACAGGGAAGTATTAGTGCCAATTTTCTCAGATACATTGTTTTTATAATGTATTTTTCTTGCACTTGAATAAGTGAAACTTTTTCTCTGAATTCATAACAACTTAAAAAAATAATGAAATCAAACCACAAGGCTGCGAATCGATAGTATAATGAGCATGTGTTTTCATAGCCAGACTAGCATTCAACTGGAACTACCTGTCATATGTTAATCTACAGAAGATTCAGGTTACTCTACAGAGTTCTGACTGCTTCAGTTTCATGTGAAAAGAAAATTGTAAATCTAGTGAACACCACTTGAACAAAATGTGCAGGCTTCCTTTGAACATAAAATAGGCCCATGATTACGTGTCTTCTACATCATTGTAGAGCTGAAGAGAATTGCATCCCCATAATGCCATGGCAAAGAAGTGACTAAAATCTTGGCCCCTACCTACTTCCCAGAGTTGTTACACAGATTAAATAACATGCTGCCAAGATTACATTATTTTTCATTTTTCTCACCCTATTTTGTCCTCACAACAGTGTCACTTGAAAGGTGAAGAATCAATCACAAGAAAATCAAATACTTGTGAAAAATATAACCCAAGCTTTCTAACTCCAAGCCCAAATTTGTATAATATAATATGTATCATTCTACACCATACCTCGGGTGTGCAAAGTACCTTGAAGCAATTTGTGTTTAGATGGAAGAGATAATAATTTGTAATCATCTATTATTCTTCAACCTCTGTTAATATAAATATATGGCTTGGCTTCAAATTCTGTAGTACTAAGAATCAAATCAAGAGCTGGGGAGGTGGTTGAGCACTTAAAAGACACTTGTTACAAAGCCTTCTGGCCTGGGTTCTATTCCCCGGTACTCAATTAAGATCCAATGCAAAAGTGTTGCATGCTTCTGTAGTATATTTGCAGTGGCAAAAGGCTCTGGCATGTCCAGACATGCACATATGCAAATAAAAAAAAACAAATAAAAGGAACTAAGTCAATAGTAGATGCTGAGCACATGTTGGTAAATTCACTTATCTTTTCATTGAAGTTTGCTTCATTATTTTGGAGATTTAATCTGGTTATTCTTTCAAAAACATCTATTTAATATCTTTTAGTAATGATCTTCCTTGTCATGTTTCTCGTGCTATAAGAGAGAAGTATTTAAAGTTTGATAGTCAGGAAATTTATCATGTATTTATTTACCTTTTAAAAACAAAATATCAACTTGAATTGAAACATGGACTTTCTGTATTCCACTAACTATGGAAGAAACAAGTTCCTGTCATAATTGAAATTGATATGAATAAGTACCTTGATTACTTTGAAACAAAAGAATTTTGTTTTCTTTTTTTAGGAGTATGACAGAACTGATGGTTTTTCACATGGTCCCTTTGGCTTGAAGCCTAGATCAGGTAACTATATGGTCATTATACAAAATTTATAGACTATGTTGAAACTAGAGTTTTGCAGCTTAAATGGGTTTGATTACATAGTTTTAGTACACGTAGATTCCTTCCCTTCTCCTGAAATTAATTTTCTTTTAACCTTATTTGTCTTTCCAATTTCCACTCCCATTTCTTTCTTCCTCTTTACCTTCAAGCTCTTGAAACCTCAGCTTTTTGCCTTAGATATACTGCAGTGTTATGTCCACTCTACTGTGACTGATGTTAGAATGACCATTCTGCCAGCAGACCAAACACTGTTTTAAATTATAGCACTCCATTATATTGTGGTTTTATAAAAGGGATCTTTTCGCATTTGGCAAGCCCAAAAGAAAATGGATCCATGTTACTTGGCAAGGTATTGAATTATAGTTTTTATTCCTGAATAGCTATAATGACCTTCAAGAATAACTTCCTCTTTTCTTTAAAGATAAAAGGAAGACCTATGTTCAATAATCATTTTAACATGGGTCAAAATATAATTTTAATAACATAAGTTTAAGTACATGGGCAGGTGGCAGAAAACATTGCACTTGTGTTCCCTGTTGATTTCAGTTATCTTGATAGAATTCATATACACATGTATATACACATATATACTCAAAAATATTTAGAATGTACTGTTAATAATGTCTTATATAATTCTGTGCCATTTCTTTTTATCATTCCGCTTTCTCCATTGATGGTTGTTCCTTTTATTAGCGTTACAATAAGTTATGTAATTTCTCTTTTCATAAAGCTTTTAGCCGCTCATCTCGCCAGGAATATGGGGCAGCAGATCCAGGATTTACAATGCGAAGAAAGATGGAGCATTTACGGGAAGAGCGAGAGCAGATACGACAACTTCGCAATGTAAGTCTCATAAACCTTTCAGATCTGCTTTGAAAAAATGGGTTTACCTTGGACAATTAGTAAAGTACATGGATTTTATTTTCAATGATCCTTAAATATTTGATCATATAATTGGCAATATAGATGCATAATATATGTTTAAAATATCTTAAATTTATACCCATTTCTTTGTAGAACCTTGAATCCAGATTAAAAGTAATTTTGCCTGATGACATTGGAGCTGCATTGATGGATGGGGTTGTTCTATGTCATTTAGCCAATCACATAAGACCACGCTCTGTGGCTAGTATCCATGTACCATCACCAGCAGTGGTAAGCTTTTTCTGTGGCTTGTTAGCTCTCCAGGGGAATATATGACTTCTTAAAATAGTCTTTAAATAGTGTACCTCAGTAAATACAATTTTCAGTGTCAACTAATTTATGTATATGAATACTTGAAAATGTGTCTTTTGCCCCATTTTCTTTACAGCCCAAGCTGAGCATGGCAAAGTGTCGAAGAAATGTAGAAAATTTTCTTGATGCTTGCAAAAAGTTGGGTGTTTCACAGGTAATTATCTGATACAATGTTTATCTATTAATTTGTTACATGTAATATAGGATTTTCTCTATAGTAGCAATGAGTAATATTTTTCTCAATATAAAAATAAATGTTTTTTCTTGGTCCTTTTTATGGTGGTCCAGTATATAATTAAAAGTTATCAAATGAATGCTGTTAAGATTATTTCAAAGTCATTTATAAAACATCTGTCTGTAAGGAAAAGTTTGCTAATCATAGACATCACTGAGTAAACACATTCTAGTGACTATACTATAGTTTGGTTGTGATGCCATTGCTGTTGGCATTTTGTTTTTCCACTGGAGGGCATTTAGACTCCTTTGAAAACCCATGGATAAACTCTAATTTGAAGTATTGTAAACTTTTAAATTTTTAAAATGTCAAATTAAAATCATAGTAGTATAATATGATAATTTCTGAATTGGATAAACTTTGAAATTGATAAGCATTGGCTTTTATTCCACATAATAATTGCAGTATAGTAAAATTAAGATAGCCTTGCAAATAGAAAACAAGTGTCTAATAAAGAGCTATAAGTTTTGAAAACATCATAAATCTAACTACAATATGACTGTCAAGAGAAATGACATCCTTAGCAGATCTCAATCCCTTTGTATTAAGCTCTCTTTTGAATGGTGACATCATAATTTGTTCTTCAAATCCAATTTTAGAGTCTTTCTTCAAGTGAATAAATATAATTTAATGTATTAATAATCAGTGAATTAATGGTTAACTTTGTAAATACATGCTGCTCTCTTCCTCTTTTTAATGTTTATTTATTAGAGACAGAGAGGGAGGGAAGTAGAGAAAGAGGCAAAGATAGAGACAGAGAGAATGGGCACACCTTGGCCTCTGCCCACTGCAAACGAACTCCAGATGTATGTGCCACCATGTGCATCTGGCTTATGTGGGATCTGGAGAGTTGAACCTGGGTCCTTAGGCTTTACAGGCAAGCGCCTTAACTGCTAAGCCATTTCTCAAGCCCTAATCTCTTCCTCTTACTTGTATTTGATATAATAGTTTAAAATTTTAATTCATTTTTATAAAGCAAATTTCTATTAAAGCAATTAATGTTTGCATATGTAAACAAGGGAAATATGGCACATGAAACTGATAAAAATCACCATTTTTCCACTTTGCCTACTATGCTAACAGCCTTTTCTCCTCTTTTGACTCTTGCTTTCTTTAATCAAGAAATTAGTGCTACAATTCCTATTATTATTTTAAATAATTTTATTGGGAAGTTTAATGTATGAGTATACTGCAGATTAGTCATATTCCCATCAGGTTATCCTCTTTCATCCCCCCTCTTACACCCTCATTGCTCAGTTATGGTAATCATCATGGACTCATGAATGCACCAGTCAGTTCCTATAGGGAGGACAATGCCTCTCTGTATGCCTATTCACCTTGAGGCTCTTATAGTCTTTCTGTGCCTTCCTTCACAATGTTAGAGCCTTGGAGGGCTTGTTAGAAGTCCCTTTAGTGTTGATCTCTCAGCAGCCTGTTTTCTGCTTTGATGAGTATTGAGTCTCCTCAGTTTGTACCACCATCTTCCTAGAGAAGGTTCTTAGAGTTACAGCAGCGCTCATGTTTACTCCGCTACTTCTTCTGTAATGTTTCCTGGGTCCTCGCAGTCTGTGGTAGAGATGGCTCTTCCAGTACTAGGCAAATTGTCTTTCTCTTGTCATTTTGATGTGTTTTGTGTCACCTTGGATCGCTGCCACCTGTAAAGAGCAGGTTCTCTAACCAAGAATGAGAACAACATTTATCAAAGGGGATAAACATATACATTTAGAAGGCTTTTTAATGAGCATTACCTGTCCATTTAGCCAAAGAATAGTGAAACTTCCCTCTAGGGTCTATGTCCTTCCAAGCCATGGGCTTCTGCCTTGATTGTAAGTAGCAAGTAAGAATTCTCTTCCACTGAGTGGGCCACATCACCAATCAGGGTACATTTAATTGCCCCCATAACTTATGTGTCTCTTGCTCTGGTAGGTACATCTTGTCTTGCTGGCTTATTTTGTAGTTTGCAGGAACCACTGTTTGGTCAGACTGTTGGTGACCTTTATCCCCCAGCAATTCGCATAACACTTTCCAGCACTATGACAGCTTGCCAGCAGTGAGCTGACTTCCATCTCAGTTTCAGCTTGATTTCTTAATGTCCTGCCTATGATCACAGCCTGTGGTGTCATCAACCATAGGGTCTGACCATTAAAAGTTCAATTCCTAAAAAAAAAAATGTTAAAGCTGGGCATAGTGGCACACTCCTTCAGGTAAGAGGATGGCTGTGAATTCAAGGCCATCCTGAGACTACATAGTGAATTCCAGGTCACCTTGGCTAGAGCGAGACCCTACCTTGAAAATCCAAAAAGAAAAAAGAAAAGGTTTATGTTAGACAACTTTTTGTCCTCATACTTCCTTAATGAGAAAATTTTAAATTGCAAGTTTTTTTCTAGCTATGATTATATTCTCTTTTCCCTATGCATATGAGAATCTAAATATTTTTATTAATTATGGACATACGTAGTATGGAAACATCACATGTTGGTACCATCCTTTCCCTCATCCCTGACCCCTTTCCAAAGGGGGACCACCTCATTGGGGTCACAGGTTACCCCCAGGGGGATTGTGGGTCATGCATTGTGGGGGGCAGCAGTCATTTATTGGGGAGGGTCAGTGACTCTGGGCATGATGTCCCAACTTGTGGCTCTAGCAATCTTTCTGCCCCCACTTCAGCAATATTCCCTGAGCCATGATGGGTGTGTTTTAAGTCTACTTCACTGATGGGCTCTTAGGAGCCTCTGGATCTCTGCTTTGATAGGTGTTGAGTGTCCTCAGTGTCAAGAATCTGGTTTTCCCAACACCTTTGTTAGTAAAACTGTTATTCTCCTACTCAATTATCTTGATGTTGTTGTCAAAATTAATTGGCCATAAATGCAAGACTACATTTCTGAAATTAATCATTCCCATTGATTTCTTTATGGCTCACTCTCTTGCTTACTTTAGATTTGTGGCATGTTCTTATATCAGGCAATGTGGATGCTCCAGCTTTATTCTTCGTAAATTTCCATATCAGTTTCGGTTGTTTGTGCATTTCCATATCAATTTTAGTATTAAGTTATTAACTTGTGCAAAATAGCCAGCAGAGATTTTGTTAATGATTGTTTTGAATCTATACAGTCATTTAAAGAATATTGTCATCTTCACAATATTTTGTTTTTTGATGAAGGAACATGATATGTCTTTACATTTATTGACACCTATTTTAAAATTAAATAATGTATTATAGATTTCAACATATGAAACGTTTGCTAAATTAGGTCCCTAATATTTATTCTCTTTGATTCTACTATAAATAGAATTATGTCCTTATTTTCATGTCCACATGTTTTACTTATTTCAATTGAGAACTTAAATATATGAACATATAGCAATTTAATCATCCTCCTGTCCCTTTACCTTTTGAGGCCCTTTTCTCTTGCCTCTTATCCCCTGAGGATCCTCCTCTTTCAAGATATTTCTAAAAATTGGCAAAACAAGCAAGGGTGCTGTTTTCCTGATGAACCGGATACCAGCACAAGGGGGAAGGAGATCAGCACAGAGAAAAATCAACTCCTACCAAATCAGAGAGCCAGAGCCTCAGAGGACCCCAACACCTCATCACTGAAGCAGACCAAAAATGAACCCAACATGGCTCAGGGAAATTTTGCGGAAGAGGGGGCGGAAAGAATGTCAGAGCCACATGTTGGGTCATGATATGCAGAGACATTTATCTTACCCATAACTGTGGGCTAACTCCACAATGCATGACCCGTATACCTCAACAAGGAGGGGCCAAGGGGAGGGGGTAGATCACGGATGAGCCTAATAATGGTACCAAACTGACTGTATTTGCTGAATACAAAACTAACTAATAAAGAAAAAAAGAGAGAAAAAATAAAAAAAGATATTTCTTCCTCTATCCTGTTGTTTCATACTTTTTGTCCTCTTCTGTCCTCCATTTCACAATATGAGTGGGCTCAAAACTATGCTGCTCTTGTTGGAGTATTTGTATTTGTTACGTGGTCATGAATGTACCAGTTGTTTCATGTTGAAGAGATAGTGACCCATATTATGCCTCTGCACTCCTTGCCTCTTATATTCTTTCTGCCCTCATTTCCACTATGTACCTTGAGTCTTGGAGGGCACGATGGAAGTTTCCTTTAGTGTCAATTAATCAACAGATTCTTATAATATACTTTGATGAGCTTTGAGTTTCCTCATTGTCAGCCACTCTCTCCATATAGACATTTCTGTGGATAGCAGTGAGAGCAGCACTCATATTATTTTCATAACTAGTTACGCAATGTTCCCTGAGCCATGGCAGATGTGATAGAGATGATTGGCTCGCCCAGTGCCAAACCCTAGGCTTTCTCTTCTTTCATCATTTTGAAAAGTCTTGGGATTGCATGGTACTTGCTAACATCTGTGAAATGAAGTTTTCCTAACCAAAAATATGATCAGGATTAATCAAAGGGCTTAAACATATACACACAGATGGCTGTTTGATGACCATAAAATCTATGTTTAGGCAAAGGGCAGTTGAAGCTTCTCTGTGGAGTCTATGACCTTCCATACCATAGGTTTTTGCCTCAGTACCAGGAGTGAATTCCTTCTCACTGAGCAGGGTCTCTTATCCAATGAGAGAGCAGTTGTTAATCCCTTTAATGTATGTGCCTCTATTGCACCAGTGGATACATCTTGCCTGTTGGGTTTTGTATTTTGTACTTTGCAGAATCCACTGTTTGTTCAGACTGTAGATGACTTTTCTCCCCCTGCAGTTTATGTTGTCTTCAGCAATACAGTCTTAGAACCTTGTTTAAATGAGTAGCCACATGCTTTGGCAGTGGGCTTGCACGATTCTGGGGGCTTCATTGGCATTCCTGACCAACAGCTCACTCTCTGTGTGTGTGTGGAGGGTGGCATCTTCAGTCCACCTGCAACAACCCATGACTTCAGAGTAAAGCTCTCTACTCCCTAGCAGGGTAATTCTGTTCAAGATTTCTCTTTTTTCTCTCTCCTTTTAAAAAAGTTGTCCAATAAATTAGCTAACAAAATAAGTTTTGATGATACATATTCCTCCATCTTTAGTTTCATGTATTCTTTCCACGTCTTTCCTTCCTTTCCTACGGCCCCTGCTGTAGACATTTCCAACCCCTGTATTCTCCCCCACCACTTGCCAACCTACTATCCCTTCCCTAATCCCTTTCCCCTTCCCTGCTCTCCAAGCCTCATTCTAGCTTCCTAACCACTAGTATTGATGCTTACTACCATATGCAATGCAACCTAGGATCTGCATATGAGAGAACACATGACATTTTTCTTACTGAGCCTGAGTTACCTCAATGTAATTTTTTCCAGGTCTATCCATTTTCCTGCCAATTTCATATTTTTTTTCCTTACTGCTCAGTACAACTTCATTGCTCTTCAGCTGATGGGCATCTGAGCTGATTCATTTTCTTTTTTTTATATTTTTTTGTTTATTTCTTTGAGAGAGAGAGAGAATGGGGCATCTGGCTTACATGGGTCCTGGAAAATTGAACCAGGATCCTTTGGCTTTTCAGGGAAACACCTTAACTGGTAAGCCATCCCTCCAACCCTGATTCCTTTTCTTAGCTATTGTCAATACTGCAGCAACAAACATAACTGAGAAAGGATTTCTCATGTGTAGAGTCTTTAGGGTATTTGTCCAGGAATGCAATAGCTGCGTCAAATGGTAGATCTACCTTTTGATTTTTGAGGAACCTCCATACCTATTTCCATAGTAGCTATAACAGTTTTCATTCCCTCCAACAGTAAACAAGGGGTCCTCTCTCCCTATACCCTCACCAACATGTATTGTCACTTGATTTTTTTTTTTTTTTTGATGCTATCCATTCTGCCTGGAGTGAGATGGAATCTCAAAGTAGTTTTAATTTTCATTTCCCTGATGGGTAATGATGTTGAACATCCTTTTAGATGTTTATTGACCACTTGTGTTTCTTTGAAAACTGTTTTCTCAGTTCCCTGCATCATTTGTAAGTGGCTGATTGATTTTTTTTTTTTTTTGAGGTAGGGTCTCACTCTAGCTCAGGCTGACCTGGAATTCACTATGTAGTCTCAGGGTGGCTTCGAACTCACAGCGATCCTCCTACCTCTGCCTCCTGAGTTCCAGGTTTAAAGGCGTGTGCCACCATGCCTGGAAGTTGGTTGATTTTTTATTGCTTAGGTTTTTGAGTTCTTTGTATATTCTAGATATTAAATCTCTGTCAGATGTATAGCTGGCAGAGCTTTTCTCCTATTCTGTAGGTTATCTATTCACTCTGTTGATATTTTGCTTAGCTTTCCAATAACCTTTTGGTTTCATGAGATCCCATTATTAAGTGTTTGTTTTATTCAATGGTCTAGTGGTATTTTATTTAGAAAGCCTTTCCCTATGCTTATATCTTGGAGTATTCTTCATACTTTTTACTCTAGTCATTTCAATTTCATGTCTTTTATTGAAGTATTTGGTTCACTTATAGTTGACTTTTGTGTAAGGTGAGAGGAAAGAGTCTAGATTCATCCTTCTATGTAGAGTTTTCCAGTTCCTCAGCACCATTTATTGCAGATGCCGTTTTTCTCCAGTGTGTTTATAGCTCTTTGTCAAAAATCAAGTGGCTGTAGTAATCTGAACTTATACCTGAATCTTCTATTCTGTTGATCTGTATGTCAGTTTTTGTGTCAGGACCATGCTGTTTTTACCACTATGGCTTTATATTATAACTTCAAATCAGATGTGGTGGTATCACCAACAGCTGAGTATATTTTCGGCTAACCAAGGCCTTTTGTGTTTTCATATGTATTTCAATGAGTTTTTTTTTTCCTATATCTGTGAAGAATGGTGCTGGAATTTTGTTTGTAGCTGCATTGCTTTTTGTAGGTCAGTATTTTTCATACTAATTCTTTTAATCCATGAACATGGGACATATCTTTCAGTCTTCTCATGTCTTCAAATTTTTCCTTCAGTGTTTTAGTGTTTTCATTGTAGAGATCTTTCACTTCCTGGTGAGGGATATTCCAAGTTATTTTAATTTTTGTGACAATTATAAAAGGGACAGTATTGTTGATTTCTTTCCAATATGCTTGGCAGCGGTATATGTTGATTTTTGTGTTTTAGCTGTATATCCTGCTACATTGATTGTAGTTTTTTGTTTTCAATTCTAGTTTTTTTAAGGAGTCTTAGTGTCTCTTAAGTAAAGAATCATATCATCAACAAATAAAGTTAGTTAGACTTTTTACTTTGCAGTTTATATTGCTTTTATTTCTTTCTCTTCTCTTAATGCTCAAACTAAGTCTTTAAGTACTATGTTAAATACCAGTGGGAAAATGAACACCCTTGTCTCACTTCAGATCTTTATGGGAATGCTTGAAGATTTTCCCCATTTACTATTGGCTTGTTGTTTGTGGTATAGAGCCTTGATTATATTGAAATATGAGCTCTCCTACTTTGGTCTTGACAATGATTTTTTTAAATTTTTATTTATTTATTTATTTATGTATTTATTTAAGAGAGAGGGAATGGAGCAGATAGCGAGAGAGAATGGGCATACCAGGGCCTCCAGCCACTGCAAATTAAGACCAGATGCATGTGCCACCTTATGCTTCTTGATTACATGGGTACTAAGTAATCAAACCAGGCTCCTTAGACTTTACAGGCAAGCATCTCAACTGCTAAACCATCTCTCCAGCCTCACTGCAATGTTTTTATCATGAAGAGCTATTGAATCTTGTCAAAGGACTTTTCTGCATCTGTTGAGATGATCATGTACTTTCAGTCCATAAGTCTATTTAGAAAATGTATTATGTTTATCAATTTCTGTATTTGAACAATCCTTGCATTCCTGGAATAAAATCTACTTGGTTAATGGGGATATTTTAAATTTGATCATAAATTTGAGACAGAAAGATATAATGGGTATGCCATGTCCTCTAACTACTGCAAATAAACTCCAGACACATGCATCACCTTGTGCACCTGATTTTACATGGCTTTGTAGGCAAGTGCTTTAACCATGGACATATCTCTCCAGCCCCTGATTTGTAAGAATTTTATTGAGAATTTTTGTGTCTGCTTTTATCAGGGATATTGGCCTATAAATTTCTTTATTTGTTATGTCTGTTGTCTAATTTTGTTAATTAGAATAACACTGGCTTCATAGAAATTGTTGGGGAGAATTCTCTTGCTTTCATTTTTATGAAATAACTTGAGAAAATATGCTTTCAGATCTTCTATAAGGATGGGATAGAATTCAGCAGTGAATCAATCTGAACCTGGACCAGAAATGTTCAGGAGATCTTTGATTTCTGCATCAATGTCATTATATTTTATAACTCAGCTTATTTATCTCTTCTGTGTTTAACATTGTTGAATCATATGTGTCAAGAAATCATATGTGTCAAGAAATTCATCCATTTCTTCCCAAATTTCTAGTTTGAAGGCACATAGGTTTTTTGAAACATGCCTTTATGACTCTCTCACATTGATTGGAATCTTTTGTATTATCTCCTTTCTCATCTCTAATCTTAGTGATTAGGTCTTTCCTGTCTATTTGTTAACTATCTAGGGATTTATCTACATTTTTATGTTTTTTAAGAACCAACTCTGTTTTGTCAACTTTTAATTTTTTCTTTATTTCTAATTCATTAATTTCTGCCCTGATCTTGATTATTTCTTTCCATCTGGAACTTCAGGGTTTGGATTTTTCTTGTTTTCCCAGGCCTTCAAATCAATTAAGCTATTTGAGTTCTCTCTAATTTGGTAACGTAGGCATTTAGAGTATAAACTTCCCTCTTAGGACTGCTTTCATTGTACTGAAAGGTTTTACTATTTTGTGTGTTCATTTTAATTCAGGCCTACTTATTTTCCAGTACTGTGTTATTCAATCTCCAAGTGCATGCATGTGTGTATTTGTGTGTATTTTCTGTTGTTTGTCTTGTTGTTGATTTCTAGCTTTATTGCATGGTGGTCAAATATAATAAAGGGGTTATGTCAGTTTTCCTGAATTTGTGGGAACTTGCTTTTTGTGTTGATATATGTCCAATTTTAGAGAAGTTTCCATGAGCTGCTAAGAAGAATGAGTATTCTATAGAGTTTGGATGTAATGTTCTGTAGGTGTCTGTTAAGTCTATTTAATCTATAGTGTCATCTAACTCCATTGCTTCTCTATTGCTGTTTATATTATCTGTCTATTGGTGATGATTTGAAGTTACCCCCTATAATTGGGTTGGGATTAATGTCTGACTGTATGTCAACTTGTATTTTGCTTTATAAAATTTGGTGCACCTCAGTTTGGTGCAGATATCATTAGGATTATTAGGACCTCTTGGTGATTTGTTTCATTGATCAGTATTAAATGGCCTTCTTTGTTTCTTCTGATTACTTTTGTTTGAAGTCTATTTTGCTGGATGTTAGTATAGCGAACATGGCTTTTTTTTCTATTCCAAATTGATTGTGTATTTCATAGTAAGGTGGGTTTCTTGAGGACAGAAAACTGATGGATCCTATTTTAAGATCCATTTCTTTTTTTTAAAATTTTTTTGTTCATTTTTATTTATTTATTTGAGAGTAACAGAGAGAGAAAGAGGCAGACAGAGAGAAAGAGAGAGAATGGGCACGCCATGGCTTCCAGCCGCTGCAAATGAACTCCAGACGCATGCGCCCCCTTGAGCATCTGGCTAACGTGGGTCCTGGAGAACTGAGCCTCGAACCGGGGTCCTTAGGCTTCACAGGCAAGTGCTTAACCGCTAAGCCATTGCTCCAGCTCGGATCCATTTCTTAATTTGTGTCTTGTTTTGGGAGTTGAGTCTACTGATACTCAGTTGTTATTAAACGATATGAGTTAAACCTTGTCATGATGATTTTGTGGAGCCTGGTGTTCTCTTGATCTTCATTTGCTTTAGTAACTATTCTACATTTGAGTAATTGTTTTTCTTCCTGTATCCACTTGAATATATTTGCTTTCTTTAGTGTGAAGTAGTGTATCCATTATTGGTCTTTTAGGATTGAAATACTCTAGCATGAGCCCTTTTGGCTTTCAGAGTTTCCACTGGAAAATCTGATATAATTCTGATAGGCTTATCTGTTTTAAATTTCTATTTATTTATTTATTAGTTTTGTACTCAGTGAATACAGTCAAGTTGGTAACATTGTTAGCCTCCTCCCTGTATTCGCCCCTCCCGCTGGTCCCTCCTTGTTGGCATATATAAGTCATGCATTATGGGGTTAGCCCTCAGTTATAGGTAGGAGGAAATGTCTCTGTGTATCATGACCCAACATGTGGCTCTGACATTCTTTCCGCCCCCTGTTCTGCAAATTTCCCTGAGCCATGTTGGATTCATTTTGGGTCTGCTTGAGTGATGAGGTCTTGGGAGCCTCTGTGTCTCTGGATATCTGATTTGGTAGGAGTTGATTGTTCTCTGTGTCGATCTCCTTCACACTTCTGCTGGTACCAGGTTCACCAAGAAAACAGCACCCTTGCTTGTTTCGCCAATTATTCTTAGTTTCAGCTGGGGCCCTTTTGAGGTATGATGGGGGGGGGGGGTTCTGTCCTTAGGATCTGTGTCTATCTGAAAAAGAGAAGCAGATTCTCCAATGGAGAGTAAAGTTAGCACCAGAGAAATGGGATAACCATTATTTTTTTAGAGAGAATCTGATAGGTGTAGGCCCTTTTGTAGCCCACAATTGGTGGTAGCATGATAATGGAGAGTGGGCTCATTTTGGATCTGGTTCTGACTTGTTTTCCAGCTCCAGCTATGGGTTCTGTTCCACTGAGTGGATCATATGGTCAAATCAAGAGCAGTTGGTTTCCCACCATGGTTGTGCATGACTATTGCACTTGTGTGAGCATCACAACAGGTTATTTGCTGCTATGTAGGTTAGGCCATGCTTGGGCAGATATTGGTCATTTCCCCCAAGTTGTCCATGTAGCACCTTGTGGCACTAGATGCACTGACTGTCTGGGGACAGACTCTCTTCCAGCTTCCAGCCATGTAACTCCATGTTATGTGTCAATAGCATATGGTGTCTTCAGCAGTATGGTCTTACCATTAACCTTTGGTGGGTCTTCAAGTACTCTGACAGAAATCTGTCAGTCTTTTAGGAAACCTTGTAGGTCTTTTTGATCAAAAGCTCATTGTGTATGGTGGCCACGTGCTGGTACTGGGAGTTACAGGTCAGTGCCCACTAAGAAAAGGAAGAAAAAGATAACTAATATAAAAGAGTTATAGAGAAGAGAGAGAGAGAGAGAGAAGCTGTAGAAGATTAAGATCAGTCTTCATTGTACCTTCTCCAGGGCCTTGTGATTCAGCTGTTCCCTCTAAAGGCCTGGTGAAGGTTTAAACATTTAGTCTGTCTTTTAGGATGTAGAATTTTATGGTACCATTGTGGCTTGGGTCCAAATTTGTATCTCCTACCCCTTCTATGCCCTCCCCTCCCTCCCTACCCACCCTATTGCCTGGTCTTCGAGATGCTTACTGGGTTTGTTGCCATCTTGGGTAGATTCAGGTTAGGTGCTGGAGATGAGTGAGACTATGTGGTGATTATCTTTCTGTGGTTGGGTGAGTTCACTGAGAATGATCTATTCCAGGTTCAACCATTTTTCTTCAGATTTCATTGTGTCATTTTTTTTTCTTACTGCTGTGTAGAATTCCATCATGTAGATATACCACATCTTAGTTATCCATTTATCTAGTGATGGACATCTCGGTTAATTCCAGCGCTTACCTATTATGAATTGAGCAGCTATGAACATGGTTGAGCAAATCTGTCTGGACTGAGGCTTGGAGGTTTTATACATGCCCAGTAAGGGAATAACTGGGTCTGTTGGTAACTCTATAGTCAGCTTTTTTAGGAGTCTCCATATTGCTTTCCAAAGTGGTTGTACCATCTTACATTCCCACCAACAGTGGATGAGGATTCTTAGTTCTCTCTGTCCTTGCCAGCATTTATTTTCATTTGATTTTTTAATGTTTGCTATCCTTACTGGGGTAAGGTGGAATCTCATAGTTGTTTTCATTTTCATTTCCCTAATGATTAGGGATGATAAACATTTTCTTAAGTATGTGTTTGCCATTTGTATTTCTTCCTCTGTGAACTGCCTGTCCAGTTCTTTGCCCCATTTTGTGAGTGGGTTGTTTGACTGTTTGTTTGTTTGTTTGTTTTAGTTTTTCGAGGTAGGGCCTCAATCTATCCCAGGCTGACCTAGAATTCACAATGGAGTCTCAGGGTGGCCTCAAACTCAAGGCAATCCTTCTACCTCTGCCTCCTGAGTGCTGGGATTAAAGGCGTGCACCACCACGCCCTGCTTGTTTGACTTTTTATTGTTCAGGTTTTTGAGTTCTTTGTAGATTCTAGAGATTAGGCCTCTGTCAGTTGGATATTCAGGAAATATTTTCTCCCATTCTGTGGGTAATCTATTGGTTTTGCTTACTGTATATTTATCTGTGAACAACTCTTCAGCTTCATGTGATCCCATTGGTTGAGTGATTGCTTAAGATCCTGTGCTACGGGTTTTGTTTTTTTTTTTTCAGGAAGTCTGTTTCCATTCCTATATCATGGAATGTTCCTCCTAACTTTTTTCCCAGTAGTAGCCGAGATTCTGGTCCTATATTGAGGTCTTTGATCCATTTGTACTTGAGTGTTGCGCATGGTAAAATGTGTGGCTCAAGCTTCAACTTCCTGCATATGGTTATCCAGTTTGTTCAGCACCATTTGTTAAAGATGCTGTCTTTCTTCCAGCCTATATTGTTAGGGCCTTTGTCAAATATCAAGTGGGTGTAGTTGCTTGACCCAAAGTCCGGGTCCTTGATTCTATTCCATTGGTTTATACTCCTGTTTTTATGCAGGTACCTTGGAGTCTTTCGGGTCTCTTATGTATAGAATCATCTCATCTGCGAATAGAGCTAACTTAACTTCTTCCTTTCCAAATTGTATCTCTTTTATTTCTTTCTCCTGTCTTATTGCTTGAGCTAGGACTTCCAGTACTATATGGAAGAGTAGAGGTGAGAGTGAACACCCCTGTTTTGTTCCTGATCTCAATGGGAATTCCTCCAGTCTCTCTCCATTAAGTATTATTTGGGCTTTAGGAGCTTTGTATATAGCCTGTTATGTTAAGACATGAACTGACCATGCCAATTCTCTCCAATCTTTTGATCATGAAGTGATGTATTTTCTCAAAGGCCTTTTCTGCATCTATAGAAATGACCATGGGTTTTTGTGTTTAACCTTGTTTATATGGTATATTACATTGACAGATTTCCATATGATGAACCATCCCTGCCTTCCTGGGATGAATCCTACTTGATCAAGGTGGATAATGCTTTTGATGTGTTGTTGGATTTAGTTTCTGAGGATTTTGTTCAGGATCTTTGTGTCTAAGTTCGTCAGGGAAATAGGCTGGTAGCTTTCTTTTCTTGTGGCATCTCTGCCTGGTTTTAGATTTAGGGTGATACTGGCTTCATAGAAGGAGTTGGGGAGCTTTCCCTGTTCTCCAGTTGTGAGGCACAGTTTTAAAAAGATTGGTTTGAGTTCTTCCATGAAGGTTTTTAGAATTCAGCTGAGAAGCCGTCTGGTCCTGGACTCTTCTTTTGGGGGAGGTTTTGTATTACCTTTTCGATTTTAATGGGTATAATAGGGTTGTTTAGGAGATTAATCTGCTCTGAATTTAGCTTTGATAGATGGTATGTGTCTAGGAATTTATCAATTTCCTCCATATTACCCATTTATGTGGAGTATAGGTTTTTGAAATAAGTCCTGATTATTCTCCCAATTTCACTTATGTTTGTTTTGATCTCTCCTTTTTCATTTTGAATTTTGTTAATTTGAAGCACCTCTTGTTTTTGCTTTATCAAATTTTTTAGGGGTTTGTCAATCTTGTTTATTTTTTCAAAGAACCAGCTCTTTGTTTCATCAATTTTATTAATTGTTTTCTTAGTTTCCAATTCATTAATTTCTGCTCTGATCTTAATTATTTCTTTCCGTCTGGAGCTTTTTGGTTTGGATTCTTCTTGCTTGTCCAGTGTTTTTAGGTGGATGATTAGGCTATTGATTTAGTCTCTGTCTTTGTTATGAAGGCATTTAGTGCTATGAATTTTCCCCTGAGGAAGGCCTTCATTGTGTCCCATAAGTTTTGGTACGATGTGTTCTCATAATCATTCATTTCTAGAAATTTTGCAATTTCATTTTTTATTTCATCCACCATCCATTTATTGTTTAAAAGTGTGCTGGTCAGTTTCCAGGTGCCGTTGGGATTCTTGGTGGGTCTTTGTTGTTAATTTCTAGCAATATAGCATTGTGATCTGATGTCATGCAGGGAATTATGTCAATATTCCTAAATATGTGGAGGCAGGCTTTGTGACCCAGTATATGGTCTATTTTAGAGAATGTTCCATGGGCTGCTGAGAAGAATGTGTAGTCTGTGGATTTGGCATGGAAAGTTCTGTAGATGTCCATTAAGTCTAAGTTTTTCTCTATGGTTTTGTTGAGCTCTCTAACTTCCCTGTTGAGTTTCTGTTTGGATGATCTGTCTATTGCTGATAATGGTGTATTGAAGTCCCCAACTATGATGGTGTTGGTGCTTATTTCTGTTTTATTGTCAAGTAGGTTTTGGTTTATGAACTGTGGTGCCCCTGTGTTTGGTGCATAGAGATTTATGATTGTTAATATCCTCTTGATGGATCGTTCCGTTGTTAAGTAGGAAGTGGCCTTCTTTGTCTTTTTTGACTATTTTTGGTTTGAAGTCTATTTTATAGTATATTAGTATAGCTAAGCCTGCTTGTTTCTAATTCCTATTTGCTTGGAATATCCTTTTCCACTCTTTCACCCTGAGGAGGTGTCTGTCTTTAGTGGTGAGGTGGCTTCCTTGAAGACAACAGATTGAGTAGTCTAATATTCTGATCCACCCTGCTAGCTTGTGTCTCTTGATGGGTGAATTAAGGCCATTAGTATTTAGCATAATGACTGTGAGGTTTGATTTGA
This sequence comes from Dipus sagitta, assembly GCA_036346955.1. Classification (NCBI taxonomy): domain Eukaryota; kingdom Metazoa; phylum Chordata; class Mammalia; order Rodentia; family Dipodidae; genus Dipus; species Dipus sagitta. Next base: position 126,588,891 of record CM070776.1, read on the forward strand.
ACCCTGCCATATTATTGTCTTGGTATATGTGGTTTGGTGTTTTCATGGACTTTGAAGTTTTTTGTGCCTTCTCTGTGTTTAGTTATTGTGATCTCCTTCTTGTAGGCATTTGAGGTCGATTCTTCTGTGTGGAGAATTTCCTGAAATATTCTCTGTAGATTTGCTTTTGTGTTCACATAATTGTAAAGCTGAGTTTTGTCATGGAATTTTTTTCTTTCACCATGTATTATAAGGGATACTTTTGCTGGGTAAAGTAGTTTGGGTTGGAATCCATAGGTTCTTAAGAGTTTGTTGTGTTCCATTCCAGGCCCTTCTGGCTGTCAGGGTTTCCATTGAGAAGTCTGAAATAATTCTGATGGCATTACTTTTAATAGTGATGTGCTGTTTTTCCCTAGCTATTATAGGATTTTCTCTTTGGTGTCAGTGTTTAGAGTCTTACTGACAATATGCCTTGGAGAGTTTTTCCTTTGGTCCAATCTGTTTAGAGTTCTGTTAGGTTCTTGTATGTTGATGGGCCTTTCTTTTGAGAGAATGGGAAAGTTTTTTTTTTTTTGATTATATTGTTATACAATTTCTCCATGCCTTTGGTCTGAATTTCTTCCTGTTCTGGTATTCCTGTGATCCATATGCTGGGATCTTTAAGGGTATCCCACAATTCACTCATGTTTTGTTCACAGAAATTTTTGAACTTATTGAAACTTGTGAACTCTCAGTCTGTTTCTTCTGTCTTGCCTTCTAGATCTGAGTCTCTATTCTCCATATTGCTGACTGTATTCTTGAGAGCTTCTAAAGAGTTTTTGGGCTTGCTCAGTTAGGTTGGCATTTTCTTCTACTTTTCTGTGTATAGTTTCCATCCCTCTGTCAAGTTCCCTTTTCGCATCATTTTCTGATTTTCTTGATGCTTCTTGGAATTCATCCTTGCATTTCTTTATGTCTTCATTTAACATCACCAGCTGATTTTTGAGGTCCTCTTTTTTTAAATCTCTCCTTCATATCTCTTAACTGTCTTTGAACTCCTTCCATTTTCTTATCTATTAGGTGTAGTCTAGTGATGGCAGCATCCACATGATTTTTGGTCCTTTGTTGCTTTTCTGGAAGTTCTACCAGTAGCTTGGTCAGGGTTGCATTGCTCATAGCTTCATTTTGGTGTTCTGATCCTAATGTCTCTTCTGTGTTTTGATTAGAGACATCCATTGTAGGACTGGGTGATCTTACTGGATTTATCTACATTTGATTTTTCATGTTATTTCTTTTGCGCTGTGGTCTGCCCATCACAGTGTACTAACAGGGAGAGTAGGATGTGGTCTGTATGGGTGGGGAAATTGGTGCCTCTTGAGGGAGTGTGCCTGAGCTCGCATGTGTGCAAGTGGTCAGGCAGAGCAGTCCTGAGGTCAAGCATGTGTGGGCGGACAGATCAGTCCTGAGCTCATGTGTTTGTAGGTGAATCAGCCTGAGCTCAGGTGTACAGCAGGCAGATGGGGGGATTGGGCCTGAGTTTGCACTGGTGGATGGGTGGAGCTGCCCTGATCTTGTGTGGTGGATGGGCAGAGCAGGCTTGAGCTCACTCATGGGGAGGTGGAACAGGCCTGAGCTCACACGTGAGTGGGCAGAGCGGCTTGAGCTCTTGCACTGTGGGCTGATGGGCAGATCGGGCCTGAGCTCGCGCAGGGGTGGGTGGATAGCATGGCTTGAGCTCGTGTATGTGCTTGGCAGGCAGACGGATGTTTGGGCCTGAGCTGGCATAGGGCTGTAGGCAGAGCCGGCCCAAGGTCGCCTATGGGCAGGGTAGCTGGGTGACCATCCCTGCGCAGTGAGGCAAGTGGAACTATGCTGGCCTGGGTCCCCTTTCCTGCAGTAAGTGTGGCATTATCCTGAGGCTGGGAATGTGGCTAGGGCGGCTGCTTGGGGGGATTGGGAAACTGGTGGGCTACCTGAGAGCAAGGAAATAAGCCCATTTCCTTTTTTCCCCTCCGTGCCCTCCCACTGGTGATCTATTAGAGATTTCTTTCCCCTAAAAGACCCTGTGAACCCTTAATGCCTTGCCTTTCCTTCTCAGGGAGGTGCGGTGCAGTTAGACGGACATCTTGACCAGAAGTCCCATGGCTTATCTTTGTAGCAAGTGACTAGCTGCTTCTGTCTTGCAATGTTTTAGTATTTTCTGTGTTTAGTGTTTTAACTATAATGCAATCTGGGGCATTTCTTTTGTGGACCTGTCTGTTTGGTGTTGTATATGTCTCTTGTACTTGGATGGTTCTCTTTATTTCTTGAGGTTTTGAGGATTTTTTCTATAATTTTATCGGTCATTTTGTGAGACCTACAGATCACTGAACTTTTCCTTCTTGTGTAACTATGATTCAAACATTTGGACTTTCTAAGATTTCCCAGATTTCTTTCATGTTATGTTCAAACATTTTTTGAACTTCTCATTGATTTTGCCCTCCTGATATATTTCCTGTGCATTGTCCTTAAGAACTCATATTCTATCTGCCACATGGTCTACTCTATTGTTTTCACTTTCCTGGAATCATTTTAATTGAGTTATTTCATTTATGATTTCTGTTAGGTTTTTCATAAGCACTACTGTTTATTAATTTCCATTTTCCATTCTTAGTTTGACTTTCTTGTTAGATTTATTTGGTTGCTGGTGTTCTCTTTTAATTCATTCAGGCTTTTGTTTGTGTCCTCTTTGAATTCATTCATGCGTCTATTGAGTTCCTTTAGTTGTTTCTCTTGCATTTCATCAAGCCATTTGTTCATGTCCTCTTTATGTTTTTTTGTGTGTTAATCATGATAGTATTTTAGAATATTTTTTTCTTGAATTTGAGCCTTCATTTGAAGCTTCAGTTGTGACTAGGCATACTTGGTAGAAATACCTTGCCTTGATTTCTTATGTTACTTGTTTTCTGTTGGTGTTTGCCCATCTGGAGATAGCCCTTTCTCTTGCTAAGGATGTGACAACAGTGGCACTATTGGGGAATACAAGGTGGTATGGAACTAGGACTGCTCTAGTAAAGAATGGGCATGGTCCTCCTGGCTTCCACATGGTATACATGTCTCTGGGGCTGAGTTATGTTTTGAGCCTTTTGGTGCTACTAGCTCTTATAAAGCCTACTTGCAGCTAGGTTAAGGGGATGTGGGGACTGGATCCCTAGCTCACTTGGGGCCAGCATCTTCTGATCCACCTTGTGCTGCTGACTACCTGAAGGCCTACCTGCACCTGTGTCCATCATTATTTATTTTTAATTTTTTATTATTTTTAAATATTTATTTATTTGCAAGCAGAGAGTGAGAGAGAAGAGAAACACAGAGAGAGATTAGGTATCTTTACTTTTTTATTTATTTACTTACTTATTTACTGATTTATTTATTTATATTGTGGGTGTTGCACACTAGGGCCTCTTGCCACTGCAAATAAATACCAGACGCTTGCATTACATTTTGTATGTAGCTTAGGTGGTGGGCAGCATGGTAATTGAAACCTTGACTTCCAGCTTTGCAAAGCAAATGCCCATAACTTCTAAGCCATCTTCTCAGCCCCTCATGTCCACAATTTTATTGCCACTATATAGAGATACTGTTAATCAATCTTTTATTCTGCAATCTGGTTGAACCCATTTATTATTTCCAATAGGTCATTATTTGCCTTAGGATTTTCTCTTTAAGAAATCATATCTGAAGCTAATGTTATAGCTCAATTGGTAGAATGCTTGCCTAAATATGGAAAAGGCACTGGATTCTACCGCCAGCACTAAATCAACCAAGCATGGTGGCACACACCTGTAGTCTTAGCACTTAGGAGGTGGGGGCAGGAGATCAGGAACTTAAGGTCATGCTTGGCAATAGGACAAATTCGAGGCCAGACTATAGAATTTATGAGACTCCTGATCTCAAAATTAAAAAGTCATGTCTGCAAATAAATGATAGCTTTGCTATCTAAGTGTAATATTCTTTTCAACCTAAATGCCTTTAATTTCTCCTTACCTAATTGCCTGTCTAGACTCTCTCACATAATGTCAAATGGTGGTGATACCACTGAACATCTTGTCTTTCTTGATTTCAGGGAAAGCATTAGTCATTTAACTTTTAGTGTTCTATCACTGTGTTTTCTTTTTGTTGATATTTTTCTATGAGCTTGATGAATTATCTCAAGTTCCCTTTTGTTTATGAATATCCAGTCTTTTGCACAACATTTGTATAAAGGCCTGTCCTTTTTCTAATTTATATGCTCATTCATCTGTATCAACAACATTTTATGTGCATATCTGTGGCACCAATCTTGATTTTTGTTTAATTCCATTGATCTTTTTTCCTTCCTATTTACATTGGCGGAACACTGAGTTGCTTTTTACAGATTTTGAAACAAAGTAATATGAGGTACTCTTGGTTTCTTGTATTTCCATATAAATTTACAATGGTCTGACAACTTCTATAGGAAAATAAAGGAGAAAACCTAATTAAATTATTATTGAAATTGTGTTGAATTTATAGAACAGTATAGGTAAAATTAGGTCTTAATAATTTTACAGCTTCTGACCTTCTATGAACAAAGTATACCTTTACTTGGATCTTTAATTTCTTCAGCAATGGTTTCTTGTTCTCACTGTATATATTTTTCCAATTTGTTCTTCAGTATTTCATATTTTCACCTATTATGTTTTGTGCATTGGGATTTGTATTTAGTTTAATATCTGATCCTTTGTTTCTAACATACAAAATACAATTAGCATTTATGTAGTGGTCTGTATTTTACAATCCTGCTACATTTACTCATTAGTTCTAGTAGCTTTTGTAATTTTCATTTGAATTTTCTTCAGCGATGGTCATATTTTCTGTGACTAGAAATAGCTTTTCTTCTTTCTTTATTATATATATTGCATGTTTTTTTGGTGCCTAATTGCTCTGGCTTAAATCCTTAGTGCAATGTTGAGAAGTGGCAAGTGTAGACAATGTATGATTTCTGATATGTTTTTGAGCAAAATTTTATTTATCCACCATTAAGCCTGTGTTAGTTGTAGATTTCATAGATTACAATGTGGTAGATTAAAGGAATTTCTCACTATTTTTAGTTTCTGATATTCTTATCAGGAATGAATGTTGGATTTCATCATATGATCTTTATTGCATCAGTTGATTTGCTAAAGTTATGTTAATATTGTGAATCATGTTGATTGAGTTTCAGATATTAGCTCAATCCTAGGTTCTGAGGCCCCTAGTGTTCATGGTAGATTTCATTGTTATTGTTTTTATGTTACTGACCTCCATTTTTAAAATTTTGTTCAGAATTTTCACATATATTATGGGGACATTGGTTATTAGATTTCATTTAATATCTTAGTCTGCTAGGAAATGTTCACCTGGAATGTGTGTCCTTCCCTCTTGGGTTTTCTCAAACAGTTGAATAGAATTTATGTAATTTTTGTTTTAAATATTTAATCAAATTTATTACTAACCCATCTGAGCTAGGGATTTCTTTCTCAAAAGGTTCTAAATCACAATTTAGTTTTTTAATATATTATTTATTTATTTGTGAGGGGAGAGTTACAGAGAGAGAGAGAGAGAAAGAAAATGTTGGTGATCCAAGGCCTCATGCCATTGCAAATGAACTCTAAATGCTTGCACCACTTTATGTACCTGTTTAAAAGTAGGTACTGGGTAACTGAACCTGGGCTGGCAGTCTTTTTAAGCAAGTGGCTTTAGCTGCTGCTCCATCATCTCAGCCTGTATTTTTTATAGCAGATCATAGGGTTATTCTGGTTATGTCTTCTTCCACAAGTTTTGGTATTGTCTCTTTCAGAGCATTTGCTAATTTCTTCTAATTTGCTAAACTTATTGTCATTGCGTTGCTTGTAATATTGCCCTCTTATTTCAGTACTTGTAGAATATCTTATGATGTTACTTCCATTTATAACTGATATTAGTGACTTATATATTCTCGTTCTTTTCCTTGACTGACCTGATTTGAAGCTTATTAACTTAAAAATTCTTAATGAGTGAATTTTTGGTTTCATTGTTTTTTTCTATTGTTTTCTGTTTATTATTTTCCTCTCTGGTGTTCATTATTTCTATAATATTTGGCATTTTTTAGTTTGCTCTACTTTTTCTACTTTCTAAGTAGGGAGATGAAGTATATGCTTTCAAACTTTCTTCTGTTCTAATGTATACTATAGTCATTGAGTGAGTGAATAAAATAATAGGAGAGTATTTCTTCTTTTCTGATATACAGTACAACCATTCAATAAGTGAATAAAATAATAGGAGAGTACCAACTGTAGTGGTGAAAATGGAATTGAGAACGTTTTTGAGAACTCTTTAGTTATATCCTCAGTAGTATTTGGTGAATGGTATATAGGATCACAGAAGACAATAAAGGCCTTTATGCTTCCTATTTTATTGTTAGTGGAGACAGAGTAGTGTATTGTCCAAGGTGTAAAGTATAGAAAAACAAATTTAGGGCTGGAGAGATGGCTTAGTGGTTAAGCACTTGGCTGTGAAGCCTAAGGACCCCTGTTCGAGGCTCGATTCCCCAGGACCCACATTAGCCAGATGCACAAGGGGGCACACGCGTCTGGAGTTCATTTGCAGTGGCTGGAAGCCCTGCTGCGCCCATTCTCTCTCTCTCTCTTTCTCTCTCTCTCTCTCTCTATTTGCCTCTTTCTCTCTCTGTCACTCTCAAATAAATAAATTACTAAAATTAAAAAAAAAAACAAAAAAAGAAAACAAATTTATTTAATAAAGAAGATCCGTTGTGGATACTGTGATTTTGATCTGTTTGTAGGGCACCCATTTTGGTTTGTTCCTTTGCTTGATAGAGTGATCTTTTGTCGAAATAGAGACTTGGAATTTAGAATTCTGCAAGAAGGAAAGGATAATTAAAATGATGGAATAGACTACTAAAGAGAGGATATAGTATAAGAGAAGAGTAGAAATAGAAACTATGGGACCCTTTGAGATGTTAGAAGAGGATCAGAATGCTAATGAAAGCTTAAGCCCAGTTGCTGTCAGAAAAAGTGAGGAAGAGGGAGGGGAAGCATTTCAAAGACAGCATTAACTAATATCTTGACATGACAGAGCTGTCAAGTAGCTATGTGGAATATTTGAAGGTTTTGATAGGCATTGGGGAATTCACAAAAGCAACTTTAGTGCATAAATGCCTGGTAATAAGCAGTAAGATTTTAGACATTGAGTAGTAAGTAGGAAATGCAACAGTGGTGACCTATTTCCTTTATAAACCACAGTGACAGGCCAGCCTCTATAACCCCTTTCTTAGTGTTAAGAATCTAGAGTCTCAACAATTTTTATGTATAATTCATGTATTGTTTACTTCAAGATTAATATCATGTTTTAAAAATCTGTTTCCAAGTCAAATTTTACTACATTACTAAAAGTATGACCATTTAAAATCTCTTATTTTTTCCCCTCCAGGAAAGACTATGTTTGCCCCATCATATTTTGGAAGAACGAGGTCTTGTGAAAGTTGGTGTCACTGTTCAAGCACTCCTTGAATTACCTACAACCAAGGCATCTCAGCTTTCCATGGCTTGATATGAGATTTCTAAAAATCATAAGTATATAGTTTATTTTATTTGAAGTGATTTCAGTTCTCTCAAAATCATGAATAAGAATGTCCAGTCAAAAATAGTTTGCCTTCAGTCAAGCCTTAGGTCTTAAAAAAATTCCATTAAGAAAGCAGACTTAAAAAATACAAAAGACATATCATACTTAAACTTTGAATTGCCCAAGCCTCTTTTGGAGGAAAATTGGATCAATTTAATGAGTTTTTGAAAAATTCAAATTCCCTGTTTGCTACATGAGTTAAAAATCTTGACTGGTTTTTGAAAATCAGATTGATACTAAAATAAAATATCCTTTTTAATTTAACAATCACATTAGGCCTATTTTTTATAGCATAGCATTCTAGTAAACGTCTAGGCAGAAGCAATCATTTTTTAACACAATTCTATATTTGAGTTATCTCATATACTTATAGTTTATACACAATTTCATCAATCTTTTGTCATTTCTTTTTAGAAAAAAATGAGTAGGAAAACCAGAGCTCTGGCATTATATTAAATTCTTTTAGTATTATAGTTTGGTGCCAAACTATTTTTTATTTGTACTGTAGATTGTTTACATGTGAAGTGCCTGTGTAATTGATGAATCTTATATAGTCTTAAGCATTTTTGAAATTTCTTTTTTTGTATTAATGGAATCAATGGCATTTTTAAATATTTTAGTAGATTTTGTAAGGTCTGTAATTTGTGAGGATTTTATTGTGCCTCACATTGAAACATTTGTAGTTTTTTAGTTAACCCATTGCAGCTTTTCTTAAATTCGTTATTTCATGTTGTCAAAATGTTATTATGCTTAATTTATGCTATTTAATTTTGCAAAACTTAATCATCTTTTGAAATGTATTATTTGAAGAGTATTTTATTTCTGTATTGAAAATGTTACACAAAGCAGTAAGATGTTTGAGAGCTAGTGAAGTGCTAACTATCAAGGACGTTTTGATACAACTGCCAAAGTTTGAATTTTGTCTTGACTTTCAGGAACATTCTGTTAGTGCTGCCTTTAGCTGTATTAAACAAGCAGCATTTGAAAAATACATTTTTTAAAACCTTGGCCATTTATGAGTCATGTACACCTTATGATTTTAAATACTTTGATGTTGAACTAAATACAGACCATTCCATAAATACTTTCATGAGATAGTATGTTCCATAAAGTCCTTGTTTGATTTAGATATGGGCAAATTTATGTTGATAGTGGTGCAGGAATTTTCAAAAACATTACTGTAATTAATAACTCAGCTTCCTGTAGAAAAACTTTAATAATAATCACTTTTGTAGTAGCCAAGTGTCATATCTTAAATATGTGATCATTTGCACTTGTTACCTCTTAATATGGATGCAACTTATTAAAAATGTTGGCCTGGGTATTTCAAAGGGCATTTATAAAAGGTAAAAAGTATTGTGCCAAATGGTATGTTAAGGGTTGGTTTAGGAACAACTCTACTTTTTTATTTTTGGTCGGTTTTCATGAAGTCATATAATTAAATTTTAGCTTCAGAATGCAGATACATTCTTTACATTCCCCTATAGGGTTAAATTGGAGCTATTAAAGAGTTAAGGCTTCTTATGACTATAAGACTTAGGGATTAAATTATTAATAATTTATTACTTTAAGTATTTGAACTAATTAGTTATCATTTTTCAGTTGGTTCTAAAAATAACCCTCAACAACATAATCAGTTTCCCTATTGAAAATTCAAATAATGTAGGCAAGAGATGGCTAGTTAGCAATTAGGTGATGAGTTTTTAATTTAGAATGTTAACATTATAAATAAATATCATTTAAAAACTATAGCAACCATTCATACTTATTTAATGTTACCATGCTATAGAATTCTTATTATTAGTTAATCTAGTATTATTCCCATATATTCTTATTCTTCATTATCATCAAAATAGTTGTGAAATTGTAAACCATTTTCTTACCACATTTCACTTGTCAGTTAATTGTTATTAAAGAGAAAAATCCACCAGTGCTTCACAATTCATCTGAGGTCCATACCATGATAGTTTGATTATTTTTGTGACAAAAGGCAACACCACCTCTAACTCAGTTTCACAGCATAGTCCCCAATGGCAACATTGTACTGAGGCCCTGGTATATCTCTCAGTAGTTTTTAAGTGTAAATTTTATCTTAAATATCTTTATAGTTATTATGTATTTACTTCATCTGTTATTGAATTAAGAATGATTATCATTATTTGAATGGGCTTGTGATTTGATAAGAATTGCATAATCAAACTAGAATATTTTACTGGCCCTAAATATTCAATATATAACTATTTCTGTTAAATTTTATGACCCTATGGCACAAGAAAGAAGTGATGTTGGATATGTTAGAATTGAAATGAGTAAAAATGCATAATTGTTTGTTTAATAATTATCTTTATAGAATGCTAGTTTAATGACTTTTCTAAATGAAATTTTTGAACAATTCAGAAATGTTTGTATTAGTCACAGATCTATGATAATTGATTTTCTGATGCATTTAAAAATAAATGGAACACTAAATGTATATTACCGATGCAAACTGTGGATAAAATTGAATGAAAAAATTAAGAGTGGAATTTCTTTTCTTCCTCTGTATTACTTCTCTCACTATCACATAGTTTGGTTTTTATTTTGTCAGTATTTGATTGCTTATGCTTGTATCCCCAAGCATGGACACAGGTCACACCTTGAGAGGATATTCAGAAGTTTGTCTTAGTTGAGCAAGGAGATGCTTCTGTGCTCCAGCCTCTTGGGGAGGCTAAGGTGATCTCTCTCACCTTGACCAGAATCTCTAGAACCTAGGAGTTCAAGCCTAGGAAACAATAAGACACTGTTTCAAAAAATAAAAACAAGAAAAAACAAAGTTGGTTGCTTTAAGAGTCATGTCCTCTTTACATCTTATTATTTTTGATAAAGTTTTCTTTAAAAGCAATAATTTTCAAGACATCTTTACAAAATAATGATATCCTTGTATCAGCTCTTTATATTTATACTTGTATTTATTTATTTATTATTTATTGATTGATTTATTTTGGTTTTTTGAGGTAAGGTTTCACTCTAGTCCAGGCTGACCTGGAATTCACTATGGAGTCTCAGCGTGGCCTCGAACTCATGGTGATCCTCCTACCTCTGCCTCCCAAGTGCTGGGATTAAAGGCATCCACCACCATGCCCGGTTAAGTTCTACTTTTTAAAATGTGCATATTTAGCCAGGTACAGTGACTTACTCCTATGTTCCTATCATTATAAGATGAGACAGAAGGATTCTCATGAGTTTGAAGAAAGCCTGGTTTGCATAAGTGTAAGACTGTCTAAGCAGACAAACAAATAAACCCTCAAAGCACAGGTTTTATTGAAATAACTGTATTTTGGGCTGGAGGGATGGCTTAGCCATTAAGGTATTTGCCTGTAAAGCCACAGAACCCAGGTTCCATTCCCCAGGACCCACGTTAGCCAGATACACAAGGGGGAGCACACGTCTGGAGTTCATTTGCAGTAGCTAGAGGCCCTAGGCCGCCAATTCTCTCTCTCTCTCTCCCTCTTTCTCTGTCAAATAAATACATAAATGAAAGTATAAAAAAGTATGGAGAAAATTATTAAAAATAACTGTATTTTTAAATACTTTATTCATTCATTTATGAGAGAGACAGAGAGAGAGAGAGAGACAGAGGCAGAGAGAGAAGGAAAGAATGGGCATGCCAGGGTCTCTAGTCACTGCAAATGAACTCCAGACACATGTGCCCCTTGGGCATCTGTCTTATATGGGTCCTGTGGAATCAAACCTGGGTCCTTTGTCTTTGCAGGCAAATGCCTTAACTGCTAAGCCATCTCTCCAGCCCTAAAATAACTATTTTTTCATAATAGTTTTGCCTCATCCTAAAACAACATCTATGAAGTAGTAGATAACATTGCTGCTTATTTACTAGTTACCTTAAACTCACAAAGATTTAATAAATACTTAAATAAATAGATGCTTGGCATAATTTATTTGGAAACTGTTCCAAGTTTATTATAGAATTTTGAATTATCTTTAAATGATAGTACTAAACTTAATTTTTGCTTTAGTAAATCTAGGATTTTGATTTTATGCATTGATGCCCCTAGAATGAACTCTCAGAACCTGTGCCCGTCTGTAGAGCACTGCAAAGACAGTGAATTATTGAACAGAAGATGAATATGTAGGAGATGAAGAGATGGCTCAGTGCTTATGATAACTGGAGTTCAGATCCCCAGTACTCACGTAAAAGTCAAGCAGATGTAGTGGCCCACCTGTAATCCAGTAGTGACCGTTACACTATGACATCATAGTGGAGGTTGCTGTCTCCACAAGACCTCCACAAAAATGAGCTCAACAGCATTTTGACACGGATGATGGAAGAAGACAAAATATAAAATCAAAATAGAGGAAGGTCTTGGTAAGAAGTTCATTGAATGAGGGTTGGGTGAAGTGGATGACAAAAGAAGATATTGGAATGGGATTATAATCAAATTATATTCGTGTATGAAAAATTGTCAATTAAAAAGACAACTTGGAATTTCAACAGTGGAGTGTGTTTGCCTGTGTGTTTCATAGAAATAGTTTATAAGTTATTAGAATTAAAATATAAGTACTTTAGCACAGAAAATTCCAAATTGAGTCATTTGAAAGTTACTAAAATAAAAATAGACGATTTGAAAAGTATGATTGTTTTAAATGTTAGGTGTTGGTTTCTAAAATGCATAATCATGAGCATCCTGTCATTTAAAGATATGAAAAAAGAATTTATTTTCACTCTTGAAAATTATTTATTTCACCACTGATATACATCATTTATATATGTACAAAAGTAGATGAGAAATTTATAGTTTGTTTAAATGTAAATAAATAAATGCAAATTTGCTTTCGATAGCAAGCTGAATTTGCCCCCCCCCCCAAAAAAAAAATTCTTCATACATTCTGAAATGTGTTCTATTTTTCTTAGGTGCTTTATGATTGTAGAATGTGTACTATATGATAAAATTAGTACTATTTCATAATGTTGGGGTTTTTGTGACACTGAGGGTTGTTAGCAAACATGTACTATTGAGTAACACCCTCATTCATTAAAAATACCTTAAACACACATGGGCATAGAATTTCCAACGTAATAGCACTAATAATGTGTTGTCATAAAATAATCACGTATAGCTGAGTTAATGTAATATTATTTTTAAAGTTCTTAGAGGCCAGGTATGGTGGCATACACCATTAATCCTGGCACTCAGGAGGGTGAGGTTAGAGGATCATCATGAGTTCGAGGCCAGCCTGGAGCTACAAAGTGAGTTCCAGATCAGTCTGGGCTAGAGGGAGATTCTACCTTGAAAAAAATTTAAAAAGAAGCTTACTTAGTTCTGGGGAGATGGCTCAGTGGATAAAAACACTTTCTGTTCAGATTACCAGAACCCACATAAACACTGGACATTATGGTTAGCATCTGTAATCTCAGTACACCTACAACAACAAAGGAGGCAGAGACAGGAGAAACTCCCAGAAGCTCATAGGCTAGCTAGCCTGGCAAAGTCAGCAGTGAACATTGAGACACACCAACACTACCTCAAATGAGGCAGAAGCTGAAGAGTGATGCCTGAAGTTGTCCTCTGACATCTACACATGCAGTGGCACACCTGCACTTAACACTCATATACACACACAAATAAGTATTTAATCATATCATCTTCTTTTGAATGCATACAAAACTACATTAAGTTATCATGGTCTCAGTGTTGGTCCATTCCCTTGCATGGTAGCACATCGCATAATTTTCAGTTAAAAGCATAATAATTCTTTATATAGATAATATGCACATATTTAACTTTATTTTTAATTCTATATTTTATGTTAAATATATTTAACTTTACATGTATATTTTATTCTAAATATTTTTGGTCTGTGTTCAGAGATTAATCAATTTTTAATAAGAAATTTCATTGGTGACTGGGATATAGTTAGTAGTAGAGCACTTGCTTACTAAGCATGAAGTCTAGGGTCAAGGCCCAGTACTATTAAAACAGAAAAAAAATGATTAAAAGTATTTGAAGTCATTTTACTTAAATAGCATTACAAAGATACTTGATGATTATATGAAGAAGCATGTTACAATCCAAGCTAGCTTGAAAATACCAAGAGCAACCAAATGTCTCCTATGGCAAGATGCAACTAATTTACTTTGGAAAAAGTGGGAAGATTAAAATTAAATATGCAATAGGAAAGTACAGATACAAAGCATTGACCTATGCCTCTTTATAGTTATAAATAATACAGTTTCCATGTTTATATATATATGCTTGTCTTTTGTTTATAATCTTTAATATGCATTATTAACAACTGCATAAAAATTAGTGCTATGGTATAATGCAAATGATAGGATCTCTCCTAGACATGATGATGATGATGACTGAACAAAATATATCCTTAACTAAATTTTAAGATATTTTGTAATTTGCTTTGCCTCAAAATGTCCAGTTTTTCAGTGCATAAGATGAAGAATAAAGTCTGAGCATGGTGGTGCACAATTGTAACCCCAACATTTGGGAGACATAGTAGGAGGATTAATAGTACATGTTTGAGGCCATCCTGGGCTACAGAGAGAGAATATGTTTCAAAAAAATGGCTAGACTCAGATGTAGTCATAAGAAAACTTTAGAGATTGTGCATTCCTAGTCTTTCATTCTGCAGGCTAGGAAACAGACTTAAAATTATAATTTGAATGAATCTATAAGCAGAGAACTTCTTTGTATCCCTCTCAGGCATGTTTACCTATTGTACAAAAAGTTAGTATGGATATTTGGTTTTGTTTTTGTCTAAGTCCTTTAGTTTAAAGCTTGTATGTATAAGCATTGTTCACAATATAATGACATTATGATGCTCTGTGAAGTAACTATAAATTAGCTACTTTACAACAGCATTTTGAACACATACTATATGCCAGGTATTGGTATTGTCAGCCTTGGGGGTATGGGGATGAATAAGATAAGGTCTTTCTGCTTAGAAGAACTTTATAAAGTAATTCAGTTGGTGATTTCTGGCTGCTGCATTAAAAGAGATGCATATGTACATTTAATATATACAATATAATATTTTGTGATTGGAAGCACAACAACCATTGTGATTGGAATTTATCATTCTTCACTTTAATATTTTAAAACCAATTCTGTTTTCTTAGTAAATTTTGTATCTGAATATTCATTATTTATGAATGTTTTCAACAATTATATTTCTTTGAAAAATAATCCCTTTTATTTTTACTTATTTAATTGTCCTAGCTGTATTGAAGTATAGTGAGTGTAGCAGACAACTTCAGGTTCACTGAGATGAGCTTCCAGACCAAGCACGGTTATGGAGGAAGGGACATTTATTGAAGCTTAAGGATCCAGGGGAAGTTCCATAATGGCAGAAGAAGCTGGCCTGCCTTCACAGATCCAAGTAGTGAGAGGGAGAAAAAACACAAGCCAAAAGCCACATAGCACAGCACACTTCAGGAACTCCAGCTAGACACACTTTGCTTATCTTTAGATTGAAATCTCAAACCCACCACTACACCTTAAGATCTGCCCAGTAACACTGCCTCCAGACAGGTGGCTGCAGATGCAAACTACAAACTAATAAAATACCAAATATATTGGGGGCCATCTATTCAAACTCCCACATTCTGCCCCTGGCCCCTAATAGATTCATAATTGTAACACATTGTAAATTGTACTCAGTTTAATTTCAACGGTCCCCACAGTCTTGACCAATTTAAGATAGTCCTGTAAAATCAAACAAGTTAAATATTTTCAACATAAGACACAGAGTAAACATTTTTAACTGGTATAAGGCATAGCAAGGAGAGACTAAAATAAGGCCAACTCAACAAACATCAAATTTCTGAAGTTCAAGTCCAATAAAACCAGAGACTGACAGTCCCCAGATTTTCCAATTCCATTCCTCCATCTGGGCAGAGTAGTCAGACAACACTTCCATCCTAGGCCAACAGTGAGCTCTATGGTAGCCCTTGCATAGTCCTGGTATATCCAAAACCTCTTCAGGTTTTCAGGTCAACCATGGTCCATCTTCCAAATGCTCTTTCAGCCTCTCAGGGCATCAGGCCCTGCCTCATGCCACATCTCAGCAACGGCTTCTGGAACTGTGTGCAATTCACAAACACTCCTTGCATTTTTCATGCTTCTGAAACCAATACCAGGTGTGCAGGACACAGCCATATTCTTAATTCAGGGAAGAAATAAAACATAACCTTGAAAAGCAGGTTCCTTCTCCAGCAAAAGCTTTCCAAAAGAGTTTGCATTTCTATGATAGTCTTTCCTCAGGGATCTTTTTCATTTTTTTAATGTAAAGCAGTTGGGCCATCTTCCTTCAGATTGCTAATGTGTTGACAATAGCAGGTTCAGTACCTTAAGACCAGTCTCAGTGCCTGTAATTTTAACTTGCTTGATGGTTTCCAACTTAAAATCTTAACTATTTCACTCCACTATCTTTAGCCAAGCACATTAGTCCATAACAAATTTACCTCTGATTAAACTCTCTGGGCCTGGGCAGCAGAACACAGCCAACCCTTATGCCAGTAACCCAGTTCCAACAAAGTCCTCTGCAGTCTTTCCTTCCCTTTAGAAATCTCAGAAGCCAAGCCTATAAGTTCAATGCTGTCTACACTTAGCATTCTCAAACTCTCATCAGAATAGTCCATAAAACTTGGCTTACCATTCCAGAAGGCATCTTCAGTTACAAGCACCAAGTCCATGCCCATTTCTCCAAAACAAAGGTTCCAGAAGACCAATATCCACATGTTCAGGTTCATCTCAGCCCACTCCCTGGTACCAAGTTCTGTAGCGGACAGCTTCAGGTTCGCTGAGATGAGCTTCCAGACCAGGAAAAGTTATGGAGGAAGGGAGTTATTGAAGCTTACAGATCCAGGGGAAATTCCATAATGGCAGAAGAAGTTGGCCTGCCTTCACAGATCCAAGTAGTGAGAGGGAGGAAAACACAAGCCAAAAGCCGCACAGCACAGCACACTTCAGGAACTCCAGCTAGGCACACTTTGCATATCTTTAGATTGAAATCTCAAATCTACCACCACACCTTAATATCCACCCAGTGACACTGCCTCCAGCCAGGTGGCTGCAGATACAAAATTACAAACTAATAAAACACTGAATATATTGGAGGCCATCTATTAAAACTACCACAGTTAGTAAATGAACAATGTGCATACTAAAGGTGGAAAACATGAAGTTTGAATCTTTTTCTTTTTAATTGATACCTCAGTGTTAATTCAATACATATTTGCAGTATGATGACCAAATCAGGGTAATCAGGATATCTCTCGCCTTATAATTTTTTTTTAAATGTTTAGAGCATTTAACCTTCTGTCTTCACACTTTCTATAAAATTTAGAATTATTTGTTCTAAACTCTAGTCATGCTACTGTGCTATGCAGAACCTTAATACACATTCCTTTGATCTAACTACATGTCAGTATCCTTTATCCAACCTCATTTTGTGTCCTCTGTTACCTACTCTTCCTAGTTTATTCTGATCGCTATTCTATTCTATTCACTTTGAAAGCAACATTTTTAGTATGGAAATTGTACAAAGATCATAGCTTAAGATCTGTAAGCATCGTGCCAGTATTGGTTATCTGTGCTATTCAGGCCAAAAGTAAACCAAGGCAGGAAACCTAGTCACATTGTTTTAAGTAGGTGGATAACATCATTATAAGATTAATTTTAGGGCAAGTAAGTAATTTTGTATTTCACAGCAGTAATATCAGAAAAGGTACTTGTAAGGTTCATAACAAATTCTCTCACAGTTCTTTTGTACAGTTTATTCACACAGTGTGTTCTCATCACCACATTTAGCTTCTACATATGAAAACATGAGTATTTATTTGTCTTTCTATATCTGTTTTTATTTCACTTGATACAGTGATGACAACCATTGTCAAGCTAATTAACATATTCCTATTTTTCAGGAGAATATTTAAGTTTTACTTTCTTGACAAAATTCAAGTACACAATGTCGTATTCTTAACTGTTGTCACCATATTCATCTTGTATCACCAGAACTTTATACTCTTTTTTATTAATATTTTATGTAGTTATTTATTTCAGGGACACAAAGAGGCAGAGAGAGAGAGAGAATGGATGATCCAGGGCCTCCAGCCACTGCAAACGAACTTCAGATGCATGCCCCCCCTTGTGCATTTGGCTAACGTGGGTCCTGGAGAATCAAACTTGGATCCTTTGGCTTTGCAGTCAAATGCCTTAACTGCTAAGCCATCTCTTCAGTACCAAGTTTATACCCTTTTACTAATAGCTTCCCACCCCAAATCCCAGAAACAATTGCATTCATCATCTCAGGCTGCTATAATAGAATGCTATAAGCTATCCATTTTTTATATAATTCTGGAAGCTGTCAATTCTAAAATGTCAGCATGTAGAGTCAGTGTCTTTAAAAGGACCACTTTCTGACTCATAACTGGTGCTTATCTCTTAAGTCTTCATAAGGTGGGAGGAACTCTCTATTCCAATGAAACCTTTTGTAAATCCTACATTTTAGAGACCTCATGCTAGGGATAAAGATTTTTTTGGTGTTGTTGTTGTTGTTTTTCGAGGTAGGTTCTCACTCTAGCCAGGCTGACCTGGAATTCACTCTGTATTCCCAGGCTAGCCTCGAACTCACGACGATCCTCCTACCTCGGCCTCCTGAGTGTTGGTATTAAAGGCGTGTGCCACCATGTCTGGCAGGATTAAGTTTTAACATGTGAATGTTTAGAGGATGTAAACATGCAAAGCAAAGCAATCACCATATTGCTTCTTGCCCCTACAATTTCAATGATTCCAGATTGCACATATAAGTGAAATAAGGTAATACTTGTTTCTTTAATTCATGGTTTAGATTCACTCAGTATAATGTCCTTTGACATCATGGCTATGTTTCCGAATTTTCTATACAGCTATCTTGGTTGACATGTGTTGTCTTAGCTTGTGTTTGTTTTGAAATATATTTCTCCATAAACACTGAAAGATAATTTTGCTGAGGATATCATTCTTGTTTGGCAGTTACTTACATTCAGCGCTTAGACTATATCATTCCATTCTTTTTTGACTTTGGGAGATGCTGATGAAGTGTCTGAGGTTATTCTGGTATTCTTGCTTTTGTATGTGACTTGGTATTTTTCCCTTGAAGCTTTTAGTATTGTTTCTACCCACTGTATTGTAAGGTTTGGTCTCTTGTATGTTTGCCAGACTCCTTGAAAATGTTGGTTGTATTCTTATTTTTTACGTGAGTTTGTGTTATTATTGTCTCAACATTGTGCTACATCCCTGAAATTTGTTCTACTGTATGATCTTGTATTTTAGTGATAATTTCTGATATGATTTTCATTTGATTGATCATTTCTTTCATTTCCATAATTTCTGTTTGAGTCTTTTCCAATGTCTCAATTTCCTTTCTGATTTTTTTCCCACCAACTTACTATTTTACTCACTTTGGAGACTATCTTGTCAAGTTCTTGAATATATTTCTTTACATTATTCACCTGCTTATTTGAGGTGTCTATATTATTAATTTTTTAAAGGTAGGGTCTAAATACTTTCTCAGGCATTTCAGCTATCTCATTGTTCTATTATAGGGGAGACAAGAAGCTGTGAGTGTCTTGTGGCAGTTTGTTGTCCCTTATTCTTTGTGTTTCTTTGATGTGTTTTGTGTGCTTGTGGAGATGGATGTGTTTTCCAAATATACTTGTTATTTCTCTTCCAGCTCTGTTTAGTGGTTTCCTATGTTTCATGTACGTCCATTTAAAGTCATGCCTTCACTAAGAAATGTGTCTTTCAGTTTTGCAGTGTTGACACAGTGTTGAACCCCACAAATTTGTTGGTGGTTCCGGTTTTGCTCAGTAATAACACAGATAGTCTTTGTATTAGAGTTATGTTTCCTTTAGTTTCCATGGACTCTCATATTGGTTGGAGTGGGTGTGGTTTATAGACTTTTTTACAAGCAGTAATTTGAGTGTTGAAATGAGAAAGAGATGAGGGATGAGTAGGTAGGTGGAGATTGGATGAGGAGATAAGTCTGTGGGTTGACGGGTATTCAAGGAAGGATGGAGATTAGTGTAGTTATAGGAAAATGTTTTGCTTTCTACTAGATAAATTCATAAAGCAGTATGTTTCCGTTTTTTCCTTTCTAGCCTAGTTCATATGCAAGAGCTGAGAATGTTGCAAATTATTGTCTTTATCCCATATATAATGTATTTTGATCATAATCTTTTTCCCATGTTATGTCTCCCCATGCCCCTTTCACTGAACCCATTCTTATTGACAGCTAACCCCTTTTCTACTTTGATGACTTTTAATATTTATTGTTTTTGCTCCCCTCCTTGCACTATCCATGACAGAATGTGATGGTCACTTTATGTCTGGAAACTGGTTTATCACATTGCAATCAGAAAGCAGACAGAACAAAAAGTGAGACGGGGCTATAAAACTTCAGTTCTCTGCCCCCTGCCCCAGTGACACATTCCTCCACCATGGCTCCACATTCTAAAGGCTCCTCAACCTTCTTAACCACCACCACCAGCTGGGGATTAAACATTCAAATGCACAAAATATGGGGACATTTGACATTCAAACTACATCCTTAGTCTCTTTTATTATTTTAACTAGAAGAAAATGTCTTTTATGTTTTCAAATTCTTAAAGATTGCCTTTCTTTCCAACATTCAAAAATGCAAGCTCAAAATGATAAAGGAGATTGAGCATAGGAATAGATAGCCCTTTTGTGCCTTCTTTTCTTCTAGCGTAGTAATGTAATCAAAGCATTACAAATGCATTTTAGAAATAGGATGGATTTCATTCCATTTCTAATAAATTTTCATTTGTATTACTTTAAGGATAGCAGATTTTTATCTTCCAATATTCTGATAAGCCATAAGTATTTACCTTTCTTATTTAAACTTAAATAGAATATTTAAATGCAGAAAAAATATTTAGGATTTTGTTTTTTATTCTGATATATGGTCTCACTCTAGCCCAGACTGAGCTGAAACTCACTCTGTAGTCCCAGGCTGGCTTCAAACTCCCAGCCATCCTCGTAGGAGTGCTGGGATTAAAGACATGTGCCATTGGGCTGAAGAGATGGCTTAATGGTTAAGGTGTTTGCCTGCAAATCCAAAGGACCTCGGTTCGATTCCCCAGGACATACGTAAGCCAGATGAACATGGTGGCACATGCATGTGGAGTGCATTTGTAGTGGCTGGAGGCCCTGAGCAGCCCGTTCTCTCTCTCTCTCTCTCTCTCTCTCTTTCTCTCTTTTTATCTGATTCTCTCAAATAAATAAATAATTAAAAAAAGACATGTGCCACTACGCACAGGTTGGATTTTTTAAAAGTTTTATTTATTTATTTTAGTTTTTGGGGGAGCATATATAGAGAGAATGGGCACTTCAGGGCCTTCAGCCACTACACCTCAACTGCAGAAGCATGTGACACCTTGCTTATACAGCATCTAGTTTATGTGGGTCCTGGGGAATTGAAGCTGGGTTCTTTGGCTTTGCAGACAAACACCTTAACCTCTAAGCCATCCCTCCAGCCCATCTTGGAATGTGTAAGTATACATCTTATTTTTTTTCTGTTTCTATGGTTTATTCATATTTAAAAAATTATTATTATTATTAATAACAACATATTTTCTATGGTTACATCATGTGTTGGTACCCTCTTTTTCCTCATCCCTGCACTCATACCTTTGGGGACACTTCTCAGTGGGATTGTAGGTACTCCCCATGGGGTTGTAGTTTATGCATTGTGGGAACAGTAGTCAGTTATTTTGGGGGAGAGGGAATGCCTCTGGGTATGATTTCTTAACCTGTAGCTCTTACAATCTTTCTGGCCCCTCTTCCGCAAAATTCCCTGAGCCTTGGTGGGTGAGTTCTAGGTCTACTTCAGAGATGAGCTTTTAGCAGCCTCTGGATCTCTACTTTGGTAGAAGTTGAATATCCACAAGGTCTGTCTCCTACACTCTGGCCCTGATTATCAGGAACAGAATGGAAGCAACGTTCTTGCTCATCTCTTCAATTCCTTTGTGGATTCAGCTGTGGCTTGGCTGAAGTGCAAGGGGTGGTTTATCTCCTCTGTACTCGCTGCTTTCTGAAAAACAAGACCAGATTTGCCAACAGAGAGTGAAGTCCATATAATTTAAATGGGATAAGTATTATTAAGTTAGGGAGAATTTTATATATGTAACCCCTCTTTTAGTCAAAGACTAGTAAGAGCTTGACACTGGAAAGCATAATCTTTGTCTCTATGAGATTCTGATCTGGTTCGCAATTCCAGATACTGGTTTCTTGACACTAAGCAGATCTCTTAGCCCATCAGAAAGCTATTAGTTACCCACCAAGGCTGTGTTTCACAATTGCACCAGAGTGTACATCCTTTAAGTGTGTTTGCTTCTGACTTTCGGTTGCTCAGACATTTGTTGGCCACTTTCCCCCAGTAGCTCATGTAGCACTTTCCAGCACTAGACAGTATAACTCTCTGGGAACTGGCTGTGTTCTGGATTCCAGCCAGGTATCTCCATTCTCTGTGTTGGCAGCATATAGTGTCTTCAGAAGTAGGGTCTTACCTTTTGCCTTCGGTGGGTAATAAGTGCTTTGACAGAAATCTAACTTGTTTTGGGGAACCTCGTAGGTCTCTCTGATCAACAGCTTTTTGCGGGTTGTAACTGATTTTTGTTATTGGGATTTACAGACCAGAGATAAAATGTATTTTTTTTTAGCTTAGGCTTCACCCCACCCTCTCCAGAACTGTTCTTCTTTTTCTTTTCTCCTCCTCCTCCTCTTCTTCTTCTTCTCTTCTTCTTCTTCTTCTTCTTCTTCTTCTTCTTATTATTATTATTATTATTATTATTAACAAAATATTTTATATGGATACATAATGTGTTGGTACCCTCTTTTCCCTCATTCTTGCTCCCATCCCGCTGAGGACCCTCCTCAGTGGGGTTGCAGGTATTCCCTATGGGGCTGTGAGCTATGCATTTTGGGAGAAACAGTCAGTTATTTTGGAGGGAGGGAATGCCTCTGGGCATGATTTCTCAATCTGTGGCTCTTACAATCTTTCTGCCCTCTTTTCTGCAAAATTCCCTGAGCTGTTTTGGGTTTAAGTCTACTTCAGTGCTGAGCTCTTAGGAGCCTCCCTATCTCTGCTTTGGTAAATGTGGAGTATGTGCAGGGTCTGCTTCACCTTGGCACTGATTATCAGGTTCAGCGTGGAAGCAGCACTAATGCTCATCTCCCCAATTCCTCTGTGTTTTCAGCTGTGGCTTGGTTGAAGTGTGAGGAGTAGTTTATCTCCTCCAGTCTAGCTTCCTTCTAATAAAGAAAAACTGATTCTCCATTAGAGAGTGAAGTTATTGTAGTTTAAAAGGGATAAGAATTAGTAATTTAGGGAGAATTTGATGTATGTAACCCCTCTTTTAGCCAGACAAGTGAGAGTTTGACACTGGAGACCATGATCTTTGTCTCCATAGGATTCTGATCTGGTTCCCAATTCCAGATATGGGTTCCTTTCCACTGAACAGATCTCTTAGCCAATCAGAAAGCTACTGGTTTACCCACCAAGACTGGGTGCCACTATTTCACTGAAGTGTACATTGTGTCAGGGTATTTGCTTCTAAGTAGTGCAGACCTCTGATTGCTTAGACTATTGTTGGCCACTTTCACCCAGTAGCTCATGTAGCACTTTCCAGCTCTAGACCGGCTAACTGTCTGGGAACTGGCTCTATTCTGGATTCCAGCCAGGTATCTCCATGCTCTGTGTCAGCAGCATATAGTGTCTTAAGCAATAGGGTCTTACCTTTTGACTCAGGTGGGTAATCTATGGCTTTGACAGAAACCTGTCTTGTTTTGGAGACCTGATAGGTCTCTCTGATCAAGAGCTCATTGTGGGTAGCAACCAATTTCTAGTACTTGTAGTTACAGGCCAAGGTGAGGGGAAACTTTAACCTTAGGTTTCATCCCACACTCTCCAGGGCCCTTCATTGCAGGTGCTCCCCTCTTATTCCTTTTGAGGGTTATATATTTTAGGCAATCTCAAAGATAAAGGTTTCTATGGTACCAGTTCATTTTGGATTTAATTTTATGTTTATTTTTCCCCACCCCCTCTTCCCCCAAACCCTTCGATCTCTATTGTCTGGGTCTTGAGTTGCCTATCAGGTATGTTAGCACCTCCAGCTGCTCCAGGTTAGGAACTTCAGATTAGTGACAACATGCATCATTTGTCTTCCTGTTGTGTGAGTTTGCTGAGTATGATCTCTTCAAAGTCTGTCCATTTTTCTACAAATTTCATTGCATCATTTTTTCTTACTGCTGAGTAGAATTCCATTGTGTATATGTACAAAAACTTTGTTATCCATTGATCCAATTATGGATGCCTGGGTTGATTGCAGTTCTTAGCTATAATGAATTGATCAGCTATAAACATGTTTGAGCAAATATCTCTGTAGTGAAGCATGGAGCATTTAGGATAAATGCCTAGTAAGAGAATAACTGGGTCTGTTGGTAGCTCTATGATCATCCTTTTCAGGACTCTCCGTATTGATTTCCATATTGGTTGTACAAGTTTACATTTCCACTAACAGTGGATGAGGGTTCCTCTTTCCCCACATCCTTGACAAAATTTGTTATTAGATTTTTTAATGATTTTCATCTTCTGGGAGTAAGGTAGAATCTCATAATCGTTTTAACTTTAAGTTCCCTAATGGTTAGGGATGTTGAACCTTTCCTTAAGTGTTTTAGACATTTGTGTTTCTTCCTCTAAGAACTTCCTATTCCATTCTCTGCCTCATTTTTGGAGTGAGTTGTTTAATTTTTTATTGTTTAGTTTTTTTAATTCTATGTACATTCTAGATATTAGACTTGGGTCAGTGGCACAACTGTTGAAGGTTTTGTTCCATTCAGTGGGTAATATGTTGGTTCTGCTTATGGTATGTTTGTCTGTGGTAAATCTTTGTACCTTCATGAGATCCCATTGGTTGAGTGATTGTTTAATTTCCTGGGCTACTGGGGTTTTGTTCAGGAAGTCTTTCCCCACTTCTGTTTCATGGAGTTTCAGGTCTTATATTGAAGTCTTTAAACCATTTGGATTTGATTTTTGTGTATGGAGATATGAGTGGGTTTCACTTTCCTACATATGGTCATCCAATTTGTCCAACAACATTTGTTGAAGATGCTATGTTTTCTCCAGTCTATATTATCGGCTCCTTTGTCAAAGATCAAGTAGCTGTAGTTACTTGACCTAAGATCCGAGTCTTCAGTTCTGTGCCATTGGTCTATGTTTCTGTTCTTATGTTGATACCATGTTGTTTTTGCTTTTAAGGCTTTGTAATATAGCCTTAGATCAGGTATGGTGATACCTCCAGAGGTGACATTTTTTGTTTTGTTTTTGCTTCAGATATGTTTGGATATCTGAGGCCTGCTGTCATTCCATATGAATTTTGAGATCATTTTTTCAATCTCTATGATGAATGTTGCTGGTATTTTATTGGTATTGTGTTAAATCTGTATATTGCCATTGGTAGAATTGCCATTTTCACAATATTAACTCTACGTAGCGAGGAGCATTGGAAGTCTTTTCATCTTCTTAAGTCCTCCTCAATTTATTTCTTGAAATTATTTTTTAAATGTTTTCATTATATAGGTCCTTCACATCCTTGGCTACTGTTATCCCAAGGTATTTAATTATATTTGTTGCTATTGAAAATGGGACATTCTATTTGATTTCTTTCTCTGCATATTTGTCCTTTGCATATTGAAGGGCTACTGATTTTTGTGTGTTGATTTTTTTATCCTGCCACTTTACTGAAGGAATTAATCACCTTTAGAAGTTTTGAAATGGAGACTTTCAAGTCACTTTTATAGGATCATATCATCTGCGAATTGGGCTAACATGACTTCTTCCTTTTCAATTTGTGTCCCCTTTATTTCTTTCTCCATGTTATTCCTGGGATAGAACTTCTAGTACTATGTTGAAGAACAGTGGTGAGAATGGGCACCCCTGTCTTCTTTATGATCTCAATGGGAACTACTTGAGTCTTTCCCCATTAAGCATTATTTCAGCTTTAGGTGCTTTATATATAGCCTTTATTGTATTGAGATATAAACCCTCCATGCCTATTCTTTCCAGTGTTTTGATCATGAAGTGGTGCTGTATTTTGTCAAAGGCCATCTCTGCATCAATTAAGATGATCATGTGGTTCTTATGGTTAAGTTTATTTATGTGGTGTATTATGTTGACTGATTTCCATATGTTGAACCATCCCTGGGATGAAGCCTACTTGATCAAGGTGGATAATGCTTTCAATGTGCCGTTGAATTCAGTTTGCAAGAATTTTGTTCAGGATCTTTGCATCTAAGATTATAGTATAGTTTTCTTGTTGTTTGTCTGGTTTTGGTATTAGGATAGTGCTACCTTCATAAAAGGAATTGGGGAGGATACCTTGGTCTCCACTTATGTGAAATAGTTTGAGAAAAACTGCTTTCAGTTCTTCAATGAAGGTTGGATAGAATTTGGCTGAGAAGGCATCTGGTCCTGGATTTTTCTTTTTGGAGAGGTCTTTGATTACCTTTTCAATCTCCATGAATGTGATAGATTTGTTAAGGAGATTAGTCTATTCTGAGTTTAGTTTTGATAGATAGTATGTGTCTAGGAATTTATCCATTTCTTCCAGATTATCCAATTTTATGGAGTAGAGGTTTTGGAAGTATGTCCTGAAGGTTCTTCCTATTTCATTGATGTCTGTTGTGACCTCTCATTTTTCATTTCTGATTTTGTTAATTAGAAACTTCTCTGTTTTTCACTTGATCAAATTCGCCAGGGATATCAATCTTGTTTATTTGTTCAAAGAACCAACTCTTCATTTCATCAATTTTTAAAATTGTTTTTGTAATTTCCAATTCATTATTTTCTTCTCTGATCTTGATTATTTCTTTCAGTTTGGTACTCTAAGAGCTGTTTTCTTCCTGTTTTTCCAGTGCCTTTAGGTGGAAAGTTAGGTTAGTAATTTGAAATAATTCTGCCTTTATTATGAAAGTATTCAGCACTATGAATTTTCCCCTTAGCACTGCCCTCATTGTGTCCCATACGTTTTGGTCAGTTGTGTTTTCATTATCATTCAATTCACGGAATTTTACAATTTCTTCCACAACCCATTCATTGTTTAGAAGTGTGTTGTTCAGTATCCCAGAGCTGATGGAGTTCCTGATGTATCTCTTGTTAATTTCTATCTTTAAAGCATTGTGATCTGATAAGATGCAGGAAGTTACTTCAATTTTCCTGAATCTATGGGGGTATGCTTTATCGCCTAATATATGGACAATTTTGGAGAAGGTTCCTTGGGCGCTGAGAAGAATGTGTATTCTGTAGAATTGGGTTGGAAAATTCTGTAGATGTCCAGTAGGTCTAGTTGATATATGGTCTTGTTGTGCTCTATTATTTCCTTGCTGATTTTCTGCTTGAATGATCTTTCTATTGATGATAGTGGAGTATTAAAGTCTCCAACTATTATAGTGTTTATATTTATTTCTTTTTTTGTTGTCAAGTTGGTTTTGTTTTATAAACTCTGGTGCACCTGTGTTTGGCGCATATAGAGTTGTGATTATGATGTCCTCATGTTGGATTGTTCCCTTGATGAGTAAGAAGTGGCCTTCTTTGTCCTTTTTTGTTTCTTTTGGTTTGAAGTCTATTTTTTTAGATAGCAATATGGCAACACCTTCTTTTTATGTTATCCCACAGGTTCCCTGTATTCTGTTTGCATGATTTTTTGAACTTAGCAAACTTTTTAGCCTCCTGACCAATTTCTTCTGTCTTGTCGTCTGGCTCAGAGGTTCTTGCTTCCACATGAGTAACTCTGTTAGTGAGGGGTTCTAGAAAGGTTTTTAAAGGTTATATTTGATTTTTGCTTTCTGTTGTGTTATTTTGTATCATGTCCATCTCTTTTTTGAAGTATGATTTCAGTTTGAGGTCTGATTTTCTTGATGATTGCTGGAATTCATTCTTGCATTTGATCAACTCTTCATTAAGCTTAATCAGCTGATTATTGAAATCTTCAATTGTTGCCTCACCTTCAGTTCTTTTATATCTGTTTTTAGGCTTCTAAGGTTTTCTTCAATTAAGTTAAGCCTAGTATCAAAAGCTGAGTGCTATAAGATATGATTCTGTTCAATTTCATCGATGCAGTTGTTTGTTTTTTGATGGCTTGCTTCAAGTTCAGCAATTCTTTTGTATGGGGTCACATTAGTTGTTGTGTTTTTCTTGTGGGATTAACTTTCTGTTGGTTTCTCTATAAATTCATTGGAGGCTTCATTGTTGGATTGGGCATCCTTGATGAAGATCTCTTAGTTTTCCTACTTTCTTTGGGTTTTTGTTTTGTGTTGTGGTCTACCTATCTTGTGGAAATGTTTAGTTTTATTGAGGGCAGCAAGTGTTTGTCCTTGTGGAATCTTCTGTGGGTGTTCTGTTTTAAATGTAAACCAGATTTGTGTACAATGGGGTTATAACCACAGATGAGCAGATTGGGGAGATTGCAAGTACATCAAAGTTACCCGGGGAACTAAATGGTGGGAAACTGGGAGCTCTGGCCTACTAACTCCACTTCCACATACTCTTAAGCATATGAGAATCAAGAGCAAGGAAGCTGGAGAGCCAGTGCCAAGAGGCCAGGTTCTACAGTGGCCCATGCACCCCCTGACTGAGAAGAATAGGGATTTGGGTACCCAGGGGACAGTCAGTCAGGAAACCCAAGCCAAAGGCCTATTTCCACAGCCCACACACAGCAACCAGATCACCCCAAGGCAGCAGCAGGGGTACTGGGACCAAGGAAGTGGGCATTTGGGAAGGAACTGTGGCCACTGAC
Organism: Dipus sagitta; assembly: GCA_036346955.1. Classification (NCBI taxonomy): domain Eukaryota; kingdom Metazoa; phylum Chordata; class Mammalia; order Rodentia; family Dipodidae; genus Dipus; species Dipus sagitta. The sequence continues at coordinate 126,617,371 of CM070776.1, forward strand.
CAACTCTCTCCATGCACTTATCCTAGAGATCCGGTAATTGACCCCCAGAGCCATTCAATAAGGAAGGCCAAGCAAGTTGTCTGCTTTTGGCAAGCTCATAGGTTCCAGGCAACCCCAAGGCAGGTGCAAGGAAACTGGGGTCAGGGATATCTGGTCTACTCACTCCATACACTCACCCACTGGCAGGGGATCTGTGAATTGAGGACCTAGGGACCCTTCAATCAGGAAGGTGGAGTAAAGAGCCTGCTTCTGCAGCCATCTCACAGGATCCAGGAAACCCCAAGCCAGTAACAGGAGAACTGACCACGACCATAGAACTGGGAGGGGGGAATAGGGAGATCTGGTCTCATAACTCCATGCACACACCATCTGGCAGGCAAGCCATGCGTTGGAGACCCAGGGATCATCTTTTTTATTTTATTGAGTATTTTGAACAGCTCTCTTCAGATACTCTCCTGAGTATCTCATGTTCAGAATTTATTTGAACACTTACTGTGATTTGCTTTCTTGACATGGATCTAATCAGAAGATCACAAGGATAGTGTTTATACTTTCAATAGCATCAGATCAGGAGGAATATCATATTAAGATGTTATACTACTAATGATGGCACTCTTAATCACTTTATTAATGTGACGACCATATGATCTGTCTGTTGCAAAGCATTGGTTCTCTTTTGGGCCAATCAACTATAGCGTGGGCTTTAATAGGAACATATGATACATAGATTATGGTCATACATACTGACATAATGAGAAAATAAAAATACAGCCTTAAAATGGGATTACCTCCACAAATAATCTATGCATGATAAACATTGATTAGAGCTAAAATATGTCTTTATAAGAACATAAGAGGGGCACCGAGAAGACAGTTCAATGGCCAAATCATTTGCTATGTAAGCATGTGTACATAAGTATTCATCCCCAGAACCCATGTGAAGACAGATAGTATACCATGAGAGTCTGTAATCTCAGTGTTCCTGTGATGAGGTGGGAGGCAGTAACAGGAGACTCTCCCAGAATCTCATGGGCCAGCTAGTCTAATTAACGATATGGTGAACAATGACAGAATCTGCATCAAGGTGGAAAGCAAGGACTGACAATGGAGGTTGTTCTCTGATCTCTGCAATGCTGTGTGGCATGTATATGCCCACACATACAAACATATATGTACATTCACAAACATTCATATACTCACATAAAACAGGCATACACACACACACACACATACACACACACACGTGTGGACATGTATAAAGCAACAATTATTTCTGGGTACCTTGGGGAGAATGGGAACTGTGGAGGAAATGAAAGGCCAAAGGTGAATTTGAGAGTTGAATCTTTAAACCATGAGTTGAAGGTGATGAGTTTACCTAAGTAGAGAGAACTAGCATGAAGAAAAGAGACAACACATTTAGACTTGAAACAATGTTTCATCTGAGAAAAATAAATCATGGATATTACCCTATAAGTTAGTTGGTAATGAGTGACTGGAGATAAGGCTGAGCAAATAAACTAGTTTGGTTATGAGAGCCTTTGAAGTACATTTGAAGGAATTTAACCATAATTGTCTAAATAATGAATGCCAATGTAGGATTCTATGTAGAGGAATCATTATAATGGGCTTTCATAGAGATCAATGAACAGCAGTGTGGTAGATAAGTTGAGGGAAGAGGCAAACACGAATTCTGAGAGTAGGAAGTTTGGTAGTGTAATAGGAGAAGAAAGGATTGAAATAAGATTTTCTTAGAGGTTAAATCCATGAACCTTAATGAGTGACTACATGTAGGAATTATATGAGAAGTCAAGAATATTCTAGACATTTCAATCGATGGAAAATTCAATTCATATTGATAGTGTTATCCTTAGTAATATAAAGTTGGCTTTCCCATGAATACTATTTTCTTATGCTTTTCTACCTGGATCAAGGAGTGTAACTTGGACTGATTTAAACACCATGCAAGATCCATCTGGGCATAACAGCAAAACATTTTAACCTAAGGGTTACCAGAAACTAATTATAATCAGGGCTATGCTGTGATAGTCCACCTTTGCAATATCTGAGCAAACTTGAATTCAAACTTTGCAGGTCTGCCCTGGATAGATTCATGCACCTATTATTTCATATTTCTTATAAATTGATTGAGCAACTTAATTTTTTAGTCAAATAAAAGCTATGTGTCCAGATATTAACCCAGAAAGGATAAAGATTTGAAAGGGTTAACTAGATGTTTCTCTTTCCTTAGAAGCCAATAGTTTTCCCAACAAAAGATAAATGAAGTATTTTTTTTCCTTGAATTTCTTTGTTTTTATTTACTGTTTCCAATTCCACTGAACTCTCTATTTTTCAATAGATTCTAAAAATAAATCTTCCAGAGGAGAACAAGATAATAATGAACAAAGAGAAAAAAATAAGCCAAGAAGATGACATAGACCAGCATGTACAGCTGATGACGCACTAATAAACAACACTCAAGGAAACTGAGTTCTTAAGAACATGTCCTCAATTATAGTCATGATCTGTGTCTTCCAAGAATATTACAATGTGTGTAGTCTTTTAACAACACTAGGAAAGTCATCATTAATATCTTTATTTTCATTAAGGTTTTTCATGTCATGACATGTAAACAATGATGTCTATCTTGTGTATTCCTAGGAAAGTGGGTTAAGAAACTTTTAAGCTACCATGTGTTGATCATTTTGAAAAATATTTTTAAGAGATTATAGACTTATGGAACTTTATAGCTTCAATAGTTCTAGGGTACTCATGGGTTTTAACTCCTTCACCAGTCCAAAATAAATCCCTTCTTTTGGAAATTCCACTATCAGTTTCCTGTTTGTTTACTTTAGTCAGGGTTTATAGCATAAAATTCTCAGATGCCCTGAGTCCTCCACTTCTTCATTCTTCTCTTCCTTTTTCTTCTCAAATGGACTATCTCCTGGTTTCTCCTATTCTAAAGCCCATCTAATGTAATTTTGATTTTGCATATTAATTAGGATGATTAAAAACAAGTTGAAACAAGGTAATAATAGAATAGCTGTTTGTGTCTACTTTCTATTTCTTTTGGCTATCATTTGACTTCCCATAGTGGACTATTTCAGACTATTTCATAAATGTCACAATGATTCTACATCTTTCAATCTATTGGATCAAACCTGGAATTGAATTACTAGTCAAAGAACAGATAGCATAGATAGGAAAAATATCACAGGGAAGTTGCAGAAAAATCATAACCATGAGGAAAACCAGATCTGGATACAGAGCATATCAAATTCATGAAGGAAACAAACTCATCATTTCTCTCCTATTCACTCTAACTATTTTTTTAAATTTTTGTTAAATTTATTTTTATTTTTATTTATATATTTGAGATCGACAGACAGAGAGAGAAATAGGCACAGAGATAGAGAGATAATGGGCATGCCAGGGCTTCTAGCCACTGCAAACAAACTCCAGACGGTGTGCCCTCTTGTGCATCTGGCTAACGTGGGTCCTGGGGAAAGGAGCCTCGAACCAGGGTCCTTAGGCTTCACAGGCAAGTGCTTAACTGCTAAGCCACCTCTCCAGCCCTATTTTTTAAATTTTTAAAGGATTTTTATTTATTAGAGAGCGAGAGAGAGGGGCAGACAGAGAGATAGTGAGTATGGGCACACCAGGGTCTCTCACCAATGCAAACAAACTCCAGACACATGCACCACTTTGTGCATCTGGCTTTATGTGGGTACTGGGGAACTAAACCCAGGCCATCAGGCTTTTCAAGCAAGCACCTTTAACTTCTGAGCAATCTCTCCAGCTATCTGTTTTTTATTTTTTATTGAAAGAGTCTTGCTAAGTTTCCCAGACTGGGTTCTGTCAATCCTTATGCCCAGGTACTGCGAAAAAGACATGTACCAACACATTCTGCAACATAAAATTGTGAAATTTCTCCATTATGCCATAATTTCATTCACTTAAATAATTTCAATTCTGTTGTCTGACATCTCAATTGCAATGTTTATCTCTCAAAATATCCTCCACTGTGATAAATTATATTCTTTCCAATTAACATATAAAGGGAAATAGAAAGTTAAATCTACTTTTCCTGGTCATTGTTTCTAAGTAACTGGGTCAGGATTTGAATTCAAGCCTATCTGACTTTAAAATTTTCTAATATAGATTATCTCCTGAAAGCTGTGCTGCGTTAATGTATCATATTTGTTGTTTATAAGCTTGAAGTTGTAATATAATTAAGAATGTAGTGCAGTCACTTGGCACTGAGTAAAGCCCTTAATAAAGTTATACATGGTGGCCCTCGGGGCCGCCATGGCGGAGGTGCAGCAGCTCTGCGTGCAGGAAGCCGTGGATGCCATGGTGAAGAACATAGAACGAGAGAACATCCGGAAGATGCAGAGCCTCATGTTCCAGTGCAGCGCTGGCTGCTGTGAAGACAACCAAGCATCCATGCAGCAGGTGCACCAGAGCATTGAGCACTGCCATGTGCCTCTGGCTCAGGCCCAAGCCTTGGTGACCAGTGAGCTGGAAAAGTTCCATGACTGGCTGGCCCGGTCCACCATGCACTGCAGTGACAAAGCCAGAGACGCCATGGATGCAGGGAACAAGGAGCTGCAGGTAAAACGGCAGCTGGACAGCTGTGTGGCCAAGTGTGTGGATGACCACATGCACCTTATCCCAACGATGACCAAGAAGATGAAGGAGTCTCTCTCATCCATTGGGAAATAAACAGCTTTGCCAATAACCATTGGAACTGAGGGCAGGAATCTGTTTTAAAAGAGTGGAACCGTTGTCTTTTAAGCCAAGATTATGAGTAGGGAAACCCACAATGGCAACAAATTGAAGCAGCTCATTGGTCTTTGAACACTGGTTTCCCTATGTTTTCATCCTAGGTAGTGAAATGTGAAAAACTGGTGCTAAATGTTGGGTCAGAGATTGCACACATGCATGTTTAGACCCTAAATTTCATGTGGCAAGTGCTTGTCCCTGACAGAGACTGCCTTCATACCAACCCAGAGATCACGATCCCGGATTCTCTGACTGCACAGATACCCACAGGCTGGCAGTTTCCTCCAACTGGGCTATGATCTAGAGAAATGGGAGGAGGAGTGTGCCAACCTGTTTACCAAAAGTATCACCACACCATTTTGTATAAGCTATAAAACAAAACTTAGGGAAAAGGAGCCAGGCATGGTGGCACACGCCTTTAATCCCAGCACTCAGGAGGCAGAGGTAGGAGGATCGCTGTGAGTTCAAGACCACTCTGAGACTACATAGTAAATTCCAGGTCAGCCTGAGCTAGAGCAAAACGACACCTCGAAGAAAAAAAACAGGGGGAGTCTACATCTTAATTTCGTTCTTGTTGCTTTGTTTTATATACAAGGACATGGTGTGGAGTTGAGAGGGAGGACAATTTGAGTAAGTATATTGAAAGGTTCCTTGTGTTTATCTTTTTCTGGTCAGTTCTTCCATGACATCTTTCAATCTGGTGACCCATGAAAAAGCATGGTAATGTCACGCTGAGGGTGGAAAACAGCTTTCTTCACTAGTTTATAGGGCCTGGAGACTTTCTGCAATAGAATGACAGAACAATCTTGCAATGACATTTTCCCCCTGAAGAGAAAAGGGGTTTGGTTGTGAGATACACACATCAGAGACCCCAGATTCCAGGAATAAACAGCAAAATAAGAACTGTTGGCAAATTGGGAAGTATTGCACTCGGGAAAAAAAATCCATATTTCATAAATGCCTGAACACCCAGCATTATGGAGCCCCCTGAATTAACAGAGCTTTGTGGAGGTAATCCTCTGACAACCAGAAGGCCAAAACAGTACACACCTTAAGCTAAGAAAAGCTGGGACTGCTATAGAGCCAAAAGGAGGCACAGAAATCCCTCTGCCAAGTGACATTTTTGCCTGGGGTCATTGCACCATGCAGTGTTCCTACCCCCAGCATGGCACCTTATCTTTTGAATGAGCACAATGTTGTCTTTTTTTTTTTTTTTTAACCAACTTCTTACTTGAAATGGCAATATAGCCAGTGGATTTGCTGTGTCAAAGCTGTGGTCTATTTTCCTAGTGGTTTGATTTTTAAATAAAGTTTCATTATCTCTAAAAAAATGAAAAATAAAAATAAAGTTATACATGAGAGCCGGGTGTGGTGGCACATGCCTTTAATCCCAGCACTCAAGATGCAGAACTAGGAGAATCACCGTGAGTTCGAGGCCACCCTGAGAATACATAGTGAATTCCAGCTCAGACTGAGCTAGAGTGAGACCCTACCTCAAAAAAGTAAAAAAAAAAGTTACACATGAGCCTTGTCATCTTTGTCAACTCAGAACAACCATCTCTTTATGGCCATCTTATACTTGTTCTCTGAGAACTTCAAAAGTACAAAGTAAATTTATATATGTTGGGGAGATAATTCAGTGGGTAAAATGCTTGGCATTAAGCATGAGGACCCAAATGCATATCTGCAGCACACACATAAAAGCTGAGCATGATGGTGTGTACCTTTAATCCTACTGCTAGGCAGACAGAGACAGACAAATCCACAAGTCTTGATGGCTACTTAGTATAGGCTAATCAGTGAGCTCTAAGTTTAGTGAGAGACCCTGTCTCAAAAAATAAGGGGGACTCTACAGTACACCAGCTGTTCTCTGATTGGGTATGAAGCCTACTAATTGCTGGGGAGGGACTCTTGTCTGCCCTTGGAAACCAAGTCAGAATCTCAAGGTCAGGAAATAGTGGGCTGGCCCATGAAAAATCTTCTAAACAACTTTGTGTACCCCCTTTCACCCAAATTGCTCTCATGATTGTTGCAGAATTTGTTTTATTGTACAGATGGCAGAGAGAATGGAGGAGAGCCTAGATCCATCTACAAGACAAGAAGATAGCCAACTGGCTGCCATGAGACTTTCCACCTCTACCACATTTGCCAGGGCTCAGGAGAAAATTGCATAGGAAGTGATGTCATAATACTGTTCTTACAGCTAACCTGACAACCAGCCCCAGTTTGATGGTGACAGACACTTAGAATAATCAAAACCTATGAAAGCAGAAATCCAGAGACCACAAATAACTCAACACTAAATCACACTCCCAATAGTATTCCCATAGCTCATGGAATATTGAGGAAGAGGGTTAAGAAAGATTGTAAGATCCACAGAGCAGGTAGGTATACCCTGACCATGGTCTCCTGCTTCCCATAGGGACTGATTGAGGCCTTAATAATCCTATAGTGATAATCATAACCCCATTGAGGATGGCCTCTGTGTTGGTTTGATTCAGGTGTCCCCCATAAACTTAGGTGTTCTGGCTGCTAGGTTCCCCAGCTGATGGCAATTGGAAATTAATGCCTCCTGGAGGCAGTGTATTGTTGGGGGAGGGCTTATGGGTATTATAGCCAGTTTCCCCTTGCCAGTGTTTGGCAAACTCTCCTCTTGCTATTGTCTACCTTATGTTGGCCAGGGGTGATGTCCACCCTGTGCTCATGCCATCATTTTACCCTGGCTTTGTGCAGCTTCCCTTCGAGTCTGTAGGCCAAAATAAACCTTTTAGCCTACAATCTGCTCTTGGTCGGGTGGTTTCCATCAGCAATATGAACCTGACTACAACAACCTCCAGGGTAATGGGAGTTGGAGTGAGGGGATAATAGTATATAACCTGTTATTATATATAATTTTAAGAACAATTGTGGAAGACACTCAGCCTGTGGCCTACACACACACACACACACACGCATGCATGCGCATGCACATACATATGCAAAATAAATGAACATAAACTATATAGAGTAAATAGAATAACGCTCAGCTAGAAGGATTGGGATTGAGTTTGAGAAACTATGGCTAGAACACTTTTTGACTAGATGATTTTCTGATTAAGGATAAAAAAGTAATGGAAATAAATGTTATATTTTTGTTGTTTGTTGTTGGGGATGGAGTCCAGGGTCCTACATGTACTAATCATGCAGGGCTTTATTCACTATTATCCCAGTTCTTTTTTGTGAAAAAATTTTCAAATTTCAGAAAATCATATTCTGACCACAGATAGTGTACTGGTTCAGTGGTTATAAAAACTGGATATATGTAGGTAAGTAGATGGGAGGAATACCAGGAGTGGTTTGACCTCAGTGAGGTCAAGGGAGGTGGATGAAGGAAATAAGCAGACAGGAAGAGGGTTAATCAAAACTAAAGACACTATGAATAAGACCCATGGAAACCTATTTGTTGGATTAATTTAAAAATGTGTAAGTTTAATAAAAGAGAGTTTAGGCAGAGGTACCTTGTGAGGATGTAAATGTGTCCAGAAACCCCAGGTTGTCATAGAAAAAATTTTACTGCCAGGGTTGGGATACCTTACAGTTAGATATTAGTCAATGAGACCATTTTGGTCCCCAAAACAATAATTATTATTACCAAGGCTCAGGCTTGCCTACCAGAATTGAAGACATCACATTCTTCAGTTACAGGACACTGAGAAATCAAGGTAGAAATGAACTTGAAGGCTGCTCCCTGCAGACTAGCAGTCATAGTGCTGGAAAGTGTTAATTCAGCCTGCTGGAGGATAAAAGTCACCAATGGTCTCCAAAAAAAGCAGACTTGGGCTGGAGGGATGGCTTAGTGGTTAAGGCATTTGCCTGCAAAGCCAAAGGACCCAGGTTCTATTCCCCAGAACCCACATTAGCGAGCTGCACAAGGGGCCACATGTGTCTGGAGTTTGTTTGCAGTGGCTGGAGGCCCTGGCATGCCCATTCTCTCTATCTCCCTCTTTCTTTGTCAAATAAATAAATAGATACAAATAAAATTTTTTTTAAAGCAGCAGACTCTACAAACCACAAAACTAGCCACCCAGGCATGGTGCTCCCACTAGTGTAATATTTGTATGTATGTTTCAGGGGCAACAAACTGCTCTCTAGTTTGATTACAGGACCACTTCAAGGGAGGAAATTCATGCCTGATTCTGAAAGCCTAATCATATGTCTATGGCTGAGAGGGCCCTAAATCCTAGCAGGGAAGTTACTACTATTTTTTTCCTATATGGCTATACTATGGCCACCAAATCACCAAATTCCCTCTAAATACTTGTCTATATATGTATTAGAGCTGCTGCTCTTCCTTTGTGTTAGAAAAGTCTCTCTTTTCAGATAGACTAACTGCTGGGTAGACTCAAAACTCATTATTAAAGTGCTGAGAAGAATTTTCAACATGTAATAATATATCTCTATCATACCCTCCAATGGCTCAGTGAATGTAATGGAAGAGATGGTAGACAAAAATGTAAAAGCCAAAAGATGGAGAGGAGTGATTTGGAATGCCATCTTCCATGTATAAGGAGTTTTTGTATTCATGACCATATAGTGGCTGTCATTATCTGAGCAAGACATGCATAATATTGGGCCAACAAGCAGATTGTCATGGATGATAGAATGGAAGATAAAGCTGTTCCCTAAGCCATTCATTATTAACAAAACTTCCAAGTTCCAGGGTCGAGATACCTCGTTATGTGTTGTTGTTCAGAGAGGCCACATAAGGACCTAAAACAATACTGGCTATTGATATTACTCTTGGTTGCCTGCCAATACTAGATGATAAGACTTAATAGGGAAATGCTTCTGTTTCAGAACATAGAGAAATCATGCTGGAACTGAGCTCAAAGCTCCCTCCCCACTTGATAGCATTCATAGCACCACTGGAAGGTGCAGTGTAGGCTGCTGGAAAAGTGCTCAACAGTTTTAACCAGCTGTGGACACTGTTCTACAGCCAGCCATCCAGTGAAGCATGATGTGTACAATGGTGCAATAGTGGCATGATTGTTATGGAGGTAACCAACCACTTTCTTGTTGGGTTTAGTCCTGCTCCACTGGAAGGAAATCATGACTGATACTATCAACCTTGTCAAAATCCCATGGCTATGGAGGTCATAGGTCCTAGAGGGTAAACTATTACTGTCACTATGCTAAATGGACATTGTGTTAAACTTCTCTTTGACTATTTATGTTTATACCCATAGATTAGTGCTGCTCTCTATCTTGATGACAGAAGTTTCTTTTTGCTGCATATCTGGCCAAAGTGCTAAAAATAAATGACTAAAATGTGTCTAGTCCTAAATAGAACATCTACATCACCCCCTGTGATGCAGTAATCATCACAGAACAGGACTGAAAGACTGTAAGAACCCAAAAATTGGGAGAAGAGGTGTGTAACCTTTTCTTCTGGATATGGCATGCCATTACATTCATGAACTCTACACAGTAGCTGCGGTTTCCTGAACAAGAATGTGCATGTCAACATTCCAGCATGCACGCAGGAGGGGGAGTCATGTTCTTCAGTGGTGTAGCCACTGGTAGGTTGCCCAGGCTCTAGTAAATAATCCCCCACCCATGGTCATGCAAGCAACTAATTAAACACAATGGATTATAATATGCATTCAATCTGACTTCATAGGTCCCCATACTCTTTAATAATTCCCACTATTAAAGTTGAAAGATCAAGCTGGAAGAAGTGGTAGCTCACACCTATAATCACAACACTTGGGAAGCTGAAATAGGTGCATCAACATGAGTTCAAGGCCCACTTGGGGGGAGAGAATGAGTTTCAGGTCATCCTGGGATAGAGTTAGAACCTGCCTTAAAAAAGTCCAAAGTTTAAGTCGGGCGTGGTGGCGCATGCCCTTAATCCCAGCACTCGGGAGGCAGAGGTAGGAGGACTGCCGTGAGTTCTAGACCACCCTGAGACTCCACAGTGAATTCCAGGTCAGCCTGGGCTAGAGTGAGACCCTACCTCAAAAAACCAAAAAAAAAAAAATTTAAAAAATACGAAGTTCAAAGTCTCTTCTGAGATTCAAGGCAATGTTTTTTTCATTTTTATTTTTAATCTATTGATTTTTTTTTTTTATAAAAAAGGTTACACACCTGCTCTCTTCTGCCACAATTCTGCTGAGGGTCTTTGGTGGAGCTATTGGCATTCATTGTGGGGACAAAGGGATCTCAGTCAGTCTCTGCAGGGATAGGGGAGCTATGGTGTCTCAGTCTATTCCCATCCACCCTGAGGCTCTTAGAGTCTTTCTACCCCCTCTTCTGTGATGCTCCTTCAGCCTTGATGGGCAAGATAAAGATCTGATATAATGTTGCTTTCTCTATAGTCTCGATCTGTGTTTTTATGAGGTTTGAGTGACTCTGGTGTCTGTTGTCGTTTCCCTGGAACTGGTTTTCAGGGAATAAAAGAGAGTAATTAGGAGGTGAGGATGATCAAAATATACTATGCATATGTATGGAATTATAAAAAAATTAATAAGTATGAGGGCCCAAGAGGGCCTGATTTGCCCTGAGTTCAATTCCCAGAATACTGGGGAGAACAAGGATACAACAATACATAAAGAGGAAACCTACTGTTTATCAGGACATGGGTCACCTCCACCTCAGCTGCCTGGGCCCAAAAGTCATCATTTATACACAAATAGGTTGGTATGGCCATGCATGCCGGTAACAGTAGTCCTGTGAGCAGTAAAGACCACAGAATCGCTGATGCTTGTGAATGAGACACCTCCAGGTTCAGAGAAAGGTTCCAGCTGAAGGAAATAATGTGGATGAGCAATAGAGGAAGACACCTGACATTTTCCTCTAACCTCCAGATATCTGTACATGGAGTGTGGGGATCTTCATCTACACGTGCATACACAACACACACACACACACACATCACTCCACACACATCACTCCACACATACATCAAATCACACATAGTAGATATACATACACAAAGAAAAATGAATCTAAGTTTTATTAGACGTAAGAAAATTAAACATATAAATAACTATACACATATCTAAAAACAAGGTTCCCATCACTTGATCTGGTTGATATGAGGGTACCACATGGAATATCATATAAAATGTATGGAGGAATATCATGTGACAAATGTGTTTGGGAATGGACAGACATATTTACTTTCAATATACCACAAGACATATCAGTTTACATACTCCCAGTTAGATTTTATTTATTTTTATTTTTTATTTTTTATTTTTTTTGGTTTTTTCAGGTAGGGTCTCACTCTAGCCAGGGAATTCACTATGGAGTCTCAGGGTGGCCTCGAACTCCTACCTCTGCCTCCCAGTGCTGGGATTAAAGGCGTGCGCCACCACTCCCGGCCCAGTTAGATTTTTAAATGACAATCATTTAATATGAAATAAATACCATTCACACAATTGTTCCCAAAGTATCCTGCAAAGGATACAGGTAGTATTATCAATAATGTAAGCAAGAGTGAGCAACCAGTTGACAGTATTCTTGGTCAGCCAGATTATTAGGGTAAATACAAAACAAATCTGAAAACCAGAATGATCTAATCACATCTTCTTAAATGTCTTTCAATTTTAAATCTTAACAATAAAATCTTCATATTTATGATTGTATAGTATCAGTAAGTTTCACCATAAACATTTTATTCTGAAGCTATTAGCTCATTGTGACAGTGCATGTATACAATTTATAAATTAACATGCATCTCCTGAAAGAATTTGTTCAAAATGTAAAGCAGAGTGGGACATATTGTTTATTAAGTTTGGAAGCCATTGTCTAAATGCAACTCCTTACCTTGTAGTTTGCAACATATATTTACAAATCACTTTTCTATACTTGACATTTTTTTCCTTGAGGTGATAAAAACTGTTTTATGTTTGTTCCTACAGAAAGTAGCTCTTGGTTTTGGAGTGGTATTTCCTCCATTAGTATATGTTAAGTGAAAACACAAATTCACTACTAACATAAAAAGTTGGCAAGGAATAAGATATCCCAATTTTCATTACTGAATGAACAATTTGAGAATATATATATATATATATATATATATATATATATATATATATATATATATATGGTTTTTTGAGGTAGGGACTCACTCTAGCCCAGGCTGACCTGGAATTAACTACGTAGTCTCAGGGTGGCCTCAAACTCACAGCAATCCTCCTACCTCTGCCTCCCGAGTGCTGGGATTAAAGGCCTGTGCCACCACACCCGGCTCTAGGGGATATATTTTATGCCACCATGCTTGGCTTGATTTTTTCAAAAATGCACTTTATTTTCTTCATTTAATAGTAGGGGTAAATTTTTCCTATTTTAGCTAATCCAATGATTTCTTATGAAACTCACATTAAAAAAACAAATACAAGTTTTCAACTCATGTATCCATCTAATATGTTAATATTAAATATTATTTTTCAAATATAGACTACTTTGGAAGCATAATATTATTTAAAAAAATAAAAAGTGACAGAGGAAAAATATGACAAATATGCTCCGTCTGTTAAGATAAGTGAACATTGGCAGGTTTAGCCTTTAGAATGCTGACACTTTCTTCCAATTGTTAAAAAAAATGATTTTTGATGGACAGGCTGTGTTACATGCTTTTGGAAAGGGGGAGGAAAGGAGACATCGAAATTTCTAAGTGCCTCTTACAGTCCAAGTGGTGTCAGTGTTCTCTTTGTTCTTATTTCAGTGAATTCTACTTAAAAGGAGCTGCAGAATAAGAAGACTGTGGAAAGCACTTAGAGGGCAAGCGATGAGGCAGGCCTTTTGTCTGTGTGGGAGCTCGTTTCCTAAGAAGAGCACTTCCACTTGCACAAGTCTCACGCTTCATTTCTGTTTTAAGAAATTTAACTGAATACCTTTTTCTCTTTTACTCTTACTAAATGCATTGCAGCAATTGAATAAAGCCAAGGGGATATGGAATCTTGCAAGGAAGGCAGTTGGTATGGATATATCAGGTTTTAGTGTATGGGAGTCGCAGGAACAGGAATGAGGATTGTGTGAAGTAAGGCTGGCTACTCTACCACAGCAAGGTTAAGGTACATGAGAAAATCAGGTGAAATATTCTTCATTCTGCTCCGATGTCTCCTCGCCTTTCTTTTCCTGAGCAATTTTCTACTCTCTTTAGATTTCCAAAAACCATCTATTGTTTTACTATTGCATGAAGCAGACCCTGTCTTCTTCAATTTATTCGCACTTTACTACTATTATACTCTTCCCTTCTCTACTTGGCTTCTTGCATGTGTGTCCTATTTTTTGTACCTAATACATATATGGCTGTGCGTGTGAAAGGCCATAAATGATACTGTTGCATGATTTACAAGCACTGAATAATGTTTTGAAATAAAGTGATTTCCGATAATAACTTTCAATTGACTGAATTATGCATACTATTTTTTGTTCAAATTTTTAACTTCTCTGATGATGGTTGGATTCACTAGCTTATCAAAATAGAACTTGTGATGGTGTTAATCTGATGTTCTAGATATCACACATAGTGATTTTTCAATGAATTAATTTATTTACAACATATTTATTGAGCCATTAATCTGTGTCCAGCAATATTTCTGGTACTTGGAATTCAATCAGGGTACAAGATATTTGCTGTATAGAGCTTACAATATAGAAGCAGGAGACCCACAATAATTGATAAACAAATAATTAAGAAATAAATACTTTAGAATACTTTAGAAGGAACGTGTGCTTTGAAAAAAGTAGAAATGGTAGATTTTGTTTAGATTAGCTACTATTAAGAGTAAAGAAGATAACTTCTACAAGGATATGAGGAAAAGGACATCCTTGACTTACACAGTGTTGGTGGGAATGTAAACTACAGAGCCATTATAAAAACCAGTATGGAGGCTCTTTAAAAAACTAAAACTAAAACTAAAAGCATCATAGGATACAGCCACTCTTGACTGAATATATCTCCAAAGGAATTGATTTCAGTATGTTGAGGCAGCATCTTCATGCTCATGTTTGTTATAGCACTATTCAAATTTGTCAAGAAAATGCACATGATTTAAATAGCCACCAGCTAATAAAGAAAATGTGGTGCACTTACACCATCAAATAATATTCAATCTCAAAGGAGAAGGAACTCCTGCCATTTGTTATTACATGGACAGAACTAAAGGATATAATGCTAAATGGAATAAGACAGACAAAAAAACTGAATACTTAAGTTCTCTCTTGCATGTGAAATCTAAAAAAGTTGGACTGGTAGGAACAAAAAAATAGAATGATGGTTCCTAGGGAATAGTGAGATATTGGTCAAAGGATCCAAAATTTCATTAGATAGGAGGATTGAGTTCACGGGATCTATCATGTAACATGATGACTATACTTAACAATTTATTCTTGAAAATTGTTGATGGTACATTTTAAGTGTTTGTACCACAAATTGATAAGTATGTGAGATAATTAAAATATGTTATATCAAACTTCAAATATGTAACTTATCATAATTAAACTACTAAAATGTTCCTTGGGGTGTACCGTGTTAAGTAGTTCAATGTAAACATTACCCATTATAGCTCAAAAGAATGTATTGTGCACAATAAATAGACACAATTTTTATTTGTCAATTAAAATTAAATGGAAACAAGGGAAATTATAATTGTGCTTGTGGGGGTGGGGTCAGGTTGGTATAGACTGGAATTCCAAATAGGGTGGCTCTAAGGTGCGGCTTTACCAAAGAAAACATTGAGAAACCAAAGAAGCAGGTTAAAGACTGATCTTTCAATTCCATTACAATGATTATATCTATTTTGCCTGTGTTTAAGGTTACAAACCATGTCAGAATCACATACAGCAAACACCATTCCTTTCTGTTGCTGCTGAATATGATTAAAGCAACAGAAGACAGAAGCTTTAGAGACACGTCAGTTGTCATTTTATTGAGTAATATGGAAGAAGACAGCTTTTGTACTGGCAATACCTCCATAAATTTCAAAAGGTCAAATTGCAAATATATAACGTGACAAGCCATGAAAATGCACCTTGGTGTGCACTATAAAATTCTCCAAAGAATCAAATTTTACAAGCTGAAGTGGACTGGAAATGAGGATTAGGATCTCACACGCAGCCAAAATATTTTTATGGTGACATATGAGTTGGAGAGCCAAGAACCACATCACCACTCCAGCTTTCTGGCTTCCTCCCAGGAGTCTAAACATTTGTTTCCTGAGAAATACCACTTGAATAATTTCTTGGCTTCTAGACAGGATACCACAAAACTAAAATTGCATTGCTTTTACATTTGTCTGTAAGCTGGAGTCACAACTTAATAGTTTCATATATATCTTTTTCAATGTGGCAATACACCTATATTTTTGGATAGGCTGAGAAATATTGCTTAATATTATATGAAAATGAATCATTAGGGAAGGGGTAGTTTTGTAGATTCCAACAAATTTCTAAATGCCACATTGCAAGTGAATAGCAACTGAAGGCAAACTCAAACCCAAGCAGATCTTACCAGCATCCACAAGTAACTTTAATTGTAGACATAAAGCAATCACATAATAGAAGAAAGGTCTTCTGAGGGGACTGTTGAAGAACTTTATTCATTAGCCCAGAAAAAAAGACAAGTCTGACGGATAATTTTATAGTTGCCTCAAAACGTACCAATGACTCAGATGCGGACAGTAGTCAATAAATATCCTCTTTACTCTTCAGATGATGAAATAGACTTAAGAAAGGCCATGAGAGATTTGGATTAGATTTGAACAGGGATCACTATTGTGAAACATTGGAAATAGTTCTTGAGGAAAATTGTGGCATCTTTTCTTGAGGGAGGATTATAAAAGGAGGGAGTCTTATCTGTCTGATGGTTTGAGTATAGCAGCAAGACATAGTGACCCTTAGGTTTTTTCTTTAGGCTATATTGGGTGCATTAGCTCCTTTGGAATCATGCTGCTCTTATATAGTGCTGTATCGCAGTAGCATGATTGGCCTTTCATCAATTGGTTAAGTAATGTATATCTTTTAAAAATATTTTTTCTGTAAAAATCGCAGACATTAGTTTTCTTCTCTCAATTATAAACCTATCAAGACTATGTAAATAAAATGCTCTTTGTTTTCCTTTGCCATTTATGTATTTTGTATCTCATCGGGAATGTTTAGTTTTACCATTCCCCATTGTTTTTGAAGAAAGGAGTACAATATGAGACATGCCAGTTCATGCAAGTTGTTACCTTAAATATTTTGTTAACGAAATTCAGTATTTATTTGAATACTTTCACCTCCACAGCTATAGTTAGGAAGTTAACAGATTAAAAGTTATGTTTCTGTTATTTGATTTGCTTTTAACCCATACTACTATTTTTACTACATAGGGTTTGTAAAGATAATTCACAGGAAGTGACTGGATCCCACGCCCATTTGGAAAGGTAGGTTAAATTTTCTTAAAATTTATAATACAGTTGTATAAGGTAACTACACTTGTAATAAATAAAATTTTATTTGAAGGGATTTTTCTGGAGAGTAATTAAATTGACATTCAAGATCATCTGTTTTAGTTGGCTATTGAGGAAATTGATGTCCTGTGAAAAGATGTATCCAGTATTGCAGTGATGGTGGCATTTGGGCCAAAGCACAGGTCTCCTGATGCACCACACATTTCACTACATTCTGCTCTCCTTTGGTTGTTATTTGTCTGTGGAGGTAGGATGAGTTTGTGCATGTCTGTTAAGCCTAAGAATCTATTGGTTCAGAGAATTATGACAGCTGTGTGGGAGTGAGATAAGACTAAGAAGAACACTTCTTTAAAGAAGGATATAGAAAAGGCTACCATTTTAGAGGCAGACTTATACAAGAGTAACTTCTTATGACTTTCAAGATAGCCTTTTCCTTTTGGAGCTGTGCTAAGATAAGGGGAATGATACTGATTCATGGAAATATAAATAATTGATTGGTGTCACAAGAATTTTCCTCAAATATCATAGAAGATTGTTAAGAAATTAAATGGGCATATTAGCCACAACAAAATCCTGTTTTATCTTACTTAAAACAACATTCCCAACCATTGATTTCTTTTCTCAAATGACCATACTAAGCAGCATTTATGTAGCTTGAAGTAGGACAATCTGTGGTGTCAGATATGTGCGTAGGATAGCAAATGAGAATTGTCCGGCTGTGTGGCTGTCTGAAAGCCTCATGTAATATGAAAGGCCAACATCACTGATACCTAAATGAAAAAAAAAAACAAACAAACAGATAAGCCGTACTTCCATACCATCAACTACTTTGTCTTGGAGAAAAACCAGATTTGCTGGATATATTTCAAATTCTGTCTTCTAGACAACTCCAGGCTTCTCTCCTTTCTTCTTCCCCTCATAATTTTCCTCCCCATGATCCATCCTTTCTGTCTCTGGCAGATACTCATGGTATGGCCTCTAAGATGAATAAAAACATGAGTCTTGGGCCAGGTCAGGAGGTAGGAAGTGAATAGACAGTGATGATACAGTCTACTAAATGGAGGGTAACATTTTTCCATATGGGTCTATGGAAAACTAAGCTATGGATAATTGAAAGTCCTCTCTAACTGGACTTCTTGTCAACATGCTTGCTTTCCTACATTTTAAAGGGGCACTTCAAGGTAATAAGGCTTAAGAAAATTGTGAAATATGGAAAGGCAAAATATTTAGTATGAATGTATGGAGGCACAAAAAGATCCAATTAAAGAAGCTCAGCGGAGGCTAAATCATGAGGAGCCCTGGGTAGCATATGCAGCTGACGCATGGTAGAATGTGTTCTCAGTGGAAGAGTGACCCAGTTCAATAGGCGTAAATTGTATTTTGATTTTGTGGTTGCTGAATGGAGATGGCACTGGGTTGGCAAAGAAAAAGCATCTTAATACTTATTCATGGGTGGGACAGGTATTTAATTCTTTAGAATATCTTAACAGGTAGTATGAATAAGATTAGCAATTGTTAGCAGTTTAAAAATGTATAGGGTTTACTCCATTACCGTGTTGCCCTGGTTGAGTTTATCAGCTCTTTGGGAAGTGAAAATGACAGTTGCTTTTTTTTCTCCTTTCTCTCTTTCTCTTGACAGTTGCTTTTCTACCCTGGCTTCCTGAAATTGCTTTATTCTATTTTACAGATTTCCATGGTTCTGTAATGCACTCTGGCATATACAATTGATACAGGGAGAGTGCCATCTATTGTTATTTGAGGTTTGAGGACGTTGAATTAACTGTGGCTATCTTTCCTTGAGATACTCCCTGCTTCATTTTTCTTGAGAGGAGTAACCTCATGCTTTAGTGGTGAAACTGGTGGAATGTCCTCTGTTAAGAATTACAGAAAATGGTTCATTTACTTAGGAAAACAATGCAAGAGACTTCAGCATGGTTGTTAAGTGTGGCAATAAGGTTTGTGGTGGCTTAACAATTCCTGTTCTCCCATCTCACTCTTATTTGGTATTTCATCATTTGTTTCTTCACTTTGTGAAGAATTTTTCCTTAACTGATTCATGCACTCATGCATTTATGCATCCCTTACACAACCGTAGAACTTACTAGTCTCTTTTTCTGAGTCTTTTACCATACTTGGGATAAGATCAAGTTGGGCTAGGGAGATGGTTCCACAGGTAAAATGCTTGCCATGCTTGCTGGAGAGATGGAGACAGGAGGATTCCTGGGGTTTACTGGCTAGCTAGTCTAGCCAAACCAGTGAATTCCAGTTTCAGTGACAGCTGTCTCAAAAAATAAAGGTGAACAGTGGTTAAAGAAGACACACATTGTCAACCTCTCCTCTAGCCTCCTCATGCCTGTGTACATACACACCCACACACATATGTGAGCCCACGTACATGTGCATACACATATATACATGCATGAGCACCAGACATACGTACACACATCCAAACACACAAAACACTTGTCATGCTATGCAGATGTGGAAGATTAACACACATCTTCTTCTTCTTCACATAATCTTCTTGAGTACTTTTATGATTATAAATGTCTTTGACTTTTTTTGGACAGTTTCTCATGCAGCCTGGGCTGCCTTTAAACTCAGTATGTAGCCAAGGATGACCTTCAACTTCAAATCCTTCCACCTCCACCTCCTGAGTGCTGGAACTAATAGTGTGCACCATCATTCTTTTGTTTATATGGTGCTAGAAATTGAGCTCATGGTTTCATGCATGTTAAGTAAGCACTCTAGCAACTGAGATACCTCCACAGTCCATTAATTTTTTTAGAACAAACAATTCATGCGTTGAGAGCTCAATATACAAGAAGTGATGTCAAGAGATTAAGTCTTGGCAAAATAATGGGCAAGTAAATTTTATTTTATTCATCCTGCTACCTATTTCCTAATCAAAATTTTCCACATAGAACCTTCATACCTAGGCTTATTATATTCCAAGGACATTGTAGGTTCATTGTAGTTTATTCATTTTTCACTAAGCCTCTGTGAAGTAAGCCTGATGACTATTCCTTTCTTATTGTTTCATTTTTGCTCTCATGAGGCAAAACCTTTCTCTGCAACAGGCCAAACTGACCTGATACTCCCAATATATCCAGCCTGGACTCGAATGATTGATCCTCCTACCTTTACCTTCTACGGGCTAGGATTGCATGCATAAGGCACAAGGACCAGCATTATCCCTATTTTTAAAATGGGGAAACTAAGACATAGAGCAGTTTAGTACATTATCCAAGGTCACGAAGCTAGTAAATGATGGAGCTGAGATCAAAGCCGAGGCACTTTGGCTATAGAGTTCTTGTTCTTAAGCCTTCAGTATGAAACAGGCTTGATTAATTTATCGTGCATATCTGTGTTTCCATCAGCTATTCAGTGTCTTTTGAATTTGCATCACACAAGCCGGGCGTGGTGGCGCACGCCTTTAATCCCAGCACTCGGGAGGCAGAGGTAGCAGGATCGCCGTGAGTTCGAGGCCACCCTGAGACTACATAGTGAATCCCAGGTCAGCCTGGGCTAGAGTGAGACCCTACCTCGAAAAACCAAAAAAAAAAAAAAAAAAAAGAATTTGCATCACACTAATGTACTAGAAAGAAGTTTAGAACCAAGGAAAATATAGTTTTTCTCTAAAAATTTTTTCTTTATCTTTTTCTTATTTCCCTTTTCCTTCCTTTCCCCTTTCTTTTTCTGTTTCCTTCTTTCCTAATTTCTTTCCTTCCTTCCTCACTCTTTCTCTTCCTATCCTCCTCATTTCTTCTTTCTTTCTTCCTTCTTCTTCTTCTCCTCCTTATCCTCCTCTTCCTTCTCCTTCTCCTTTTTCTCCTCCTCCTCTTTATTCTTCTCTTTCATCTCAGTGCTGAGGATGGAAGAACTCAGAGCAGATATTCTATCATTGAGCTGCACACCCAGACCATACCTGGATTTTGAAAATGATGTTATTGTTATATAATATACTTTTGCTTATTCTTCTCTTATAGTCTTTTTATTGCAGTATAAGCTTGGTGGGTGTGGGAAATTGTTAGTGCCTTCCTGTATCTCCATTACTTATTACAGAATTTAGTGAACTATTTATTGACTGAATGAGTGAATGAATGACTGAATGAATAACCAAGTGGCAATAACCCGGGGAGATAGTCTTAGTTGGAGTAACGTACTAAAACATATTTTCAAAGATGAACTGCCAAAATATGTCTGGGTATGGTGGGGCATGCCTGCAATCCCAGAAAGTTGGGAAGCTAGGGCAAGAGGACTGTGACTCCAAGATAGTCTGGACTACATAGCAAAACCATGTTTCGAAAATGAATGAAAAAGAGAAGGTGAAGAAAATATTATTTTAAGGTAGGTCACACTAGAAATGATCATATGGTGCAGCTTTTCTGGCAATATCACCACTTCAAAGTCAGTGTTAATACAGGGGATATGATCCCTACAATCTGCATTTATTTTACAAATTAAATGAAAAGATTCATAGAAGAAATAGTTTCAAAATTGTATTTGGTAAACCACTTGAATATTTTTAAAAATTATTTATTTATTTATTTTAGAGTTAGAGAGAGGGGGTAGAGAGAAAGAGAGAGAGAGAGAGGGAGAGAGGGAGAATGGGTGCACAAGGGCCTCCAGCCACTGCAAATGAACTCCAGATGCATGTGCCACCTGTGCATCTGGCTTCATGTGGGTCTTGGGGAAATAACCTGGGTCCTTTGGCTTTGCTGGCAAAAGCCTTAATAACTAAGCAATCTCTCCCGCCCCCATTTTTAAAACCCACATACCAGTAATAAACTGACAACGTAAGAATATTAATATGCTTTTTATCTTTACGTTTCTTTGAAACTATCTTGTTCCATGGCTGTTGGAAGTTTTCTGTTGCTTGTCCAGTTTCCATCTAGGATTTGAGTTTTCAATTTTGTTAAGGCCCAATCAAGAATACATATGTGTGCACATTGGTTTCCTGTCAATGGTTCATTAAAACATTCATTATTTGATTATGTGTTTGTTCCTGTCTCCACACCATCAAGTAGAAAGCAGGAAAAATCACGATATTATGGTAAAATTGTATATGATTGTTTCCCTAAGTTCTTTTGATTAATAAACTTTATTTCATAAAGGGAGAATGGGAACTTGTTTGAAATTCCTATTCAATGGAAAAAATAGATAGAATAGACTCATCTCTGGTAATGCTGAGGAGTAGCTTAGCCTATTTTAATAAATTTATAGAGAAAAGGGCTTAGTATATTCCATATGTTATTGTTATATGATTCAAGTAAATTAAAGAATATTTACTCATAAATGGCAGTGTTATATGGTTTAAGAGGATTCTTATTCATATAGAACTTTACCAGTGACTAGCACATAGAGATCTCTACTTTCTGAACCTTTGTTTCCTTGTCTTTTGAAGTGAGAGTTAAAATACTGTTGAGATTTTGCTCAGTCTGATCAGTATAAGATTCTATGCATAGGCTACATTTTAATTTTTGAAAGTAGGAATACCAGATCTTATTTTATGATAGATTACTGCTTTGTTATCTTCATGCTGTTTTGATCTGGGTAATTTATATGTCATTTCCTTTTAGAAGTTTATTTTCATGTATGGTTAAATGTAAAGACAGTAAAACTCAAAAATGAACCCAACATGGCTCAGGGAAATTTTGCGGAAGAGGGGGCGGAAAGAATGTCAGAGCCACATGTTTGGTCATGATATGCAGAGACATTTAGCTTACCCATAACTGTGGGCTAACTCCACAATGCATGACCCGTATACCTCAACAAGGAGGGGCCAAGGGGAGGGGGTAGGTCACAGATGAGCCTAATAATGGTACTAAACTGACTGAATTTGATGAATGCAAAACTAATTAATAAAAAAGACAGTAAAACTTAGAAATATGGATAATAAATTGCTTGACACATAATTTGCTTTAACCTAATTGATCTTGTGAAGTGTAGTACAAGGTTACATGATATTTTCTTCCGCTGTCATGTATATAATGTAACAGCTCTACTTGTGATCATTCTAGGACAGTTTTCTTTAGTATTTAGATAACTGTGCTAAATTTAGATCTGTTTTAAAAATTTCCCTATGCTTATTTTTTAAAAATTATCTCGTGTGTGTGCGTGTGTGTGTGTGTATGGGTACACACATGCCATGCATGTGTGATCAGAGGACAGTCTCTGGTTGTTTATCTTCTACCTTGTTTGAGACAGGGTTTCTTTTGTTATTGTTTTGCTGCTGGGAAGATCAGACTAGCTGGCCCATGAGCTCTGAGATTCTCCTGTCTCTGCCTCCCATTGTTGTGGGCACTTTCTTATTAAAGACACATTGATCAAGAATACTAAAAACTGTGCTGGGGATGTAGCTCAGTTAGTAGGCTTAGCATTCATGAAGCTCTGGGTTTCATTTTGAGCATTGCATAAATTTCACAGGCCTGTAATCCCAGAATTCAAGAGGTAGAGGCAAGAGGATCAGAAGTTCAAGGTCATTTTAAGAAACATTGAGGGATTAAAACCAGCCTGGGATACATTAATCCCTCCCTCTAAAAAAAAAGCAGCAAATTAGAAAAATAATAATTTTTGTTTACATGGCAACTCATAACATGTAATTTAGATTGGATTAATTACCTATGTCTATTCTATTCTTTACTCTTCTTCTTATTATTTTAGAGAGAGAGTGGCAGAGAGAGAATTGGCATGCCAGGGCCTCAGTCACAGCTATTTAGCTCCAGAAGCTTTCGCCACCCGGTGGGCATATGCAATCTTGCACTTTCCTCACCTTTTGGCTAAGGAGGGATCTGGAGAGTAGAACATGGGTCCTTAGGCTTCACATGCAAGCACCTTAACCACTAAACCATCTCTCCAGCCCTATATCTAATTCTTAAAATGAAACTTTTTTATTATTAGCTTCATTTTATTTATTTATTTTGATCTTTTTTACTAGTTATGTACACAGTGTGTATACAGCCATGTTGGTACCATGGTTAGCCTCCTCCCTGTCTTCCCCCCTCCACAGGGACTCTCCTCATTGGGAAATATGGGTCGTACATTGTGGGGTTAGCCTTCAGTTATGGGTAAGAGGCAATGTCTCTGTGCATAATGACCCAATGTGTAGCTCTAACATTCTTTCCTCCCCCTCTTCCGCAAATTTTCCTGAGCCTTGTTGGGTTCATTTCACATCTACTTCAGTAATGAGATCTTGGGAGCCTGTGTGTCATGAAATTTTTTATGTGTTTTGCTTTTCTCCTACTTGCCAGGCTGTTTCAGGAAGACAATGTGGTAGACTGTGTTGTAGCAATAAAATAATCTTTTGATGATAAGCAATCCTGAGTTCTGTTTCCTTGGAAAAGTTGTTAAGCTTTGCCTAGCCTCAGTTCCTCTTCTGTAAAGACTACTGTCCATACACTAGTCTTTCCCTTTTCTGAGATTTGGCTTTCCGTGGATTTAGCAACCAACCAACAATGGGTGAAAAGAAAGAGGAGTATTACAGTATAATAAGACATGTTTGATGAAGAAAGGTCATATTCTTATAACTTTTATTATAGTTTGTTATTACAAATATTCTATTTTATGATGAGTGTTGTTAATATATTTCTGTGCCTAATTTCTAAGTTAAGTTTATCATAGATATGTATGCACAATAAAAAGCATAATACCCATGTTCTACCTTGTATCCATGATTTCAGACATCTACTAAGGCTCTTGAGATACACGTTCTGCTGAGAAGAGAGAAGTACTATAGCAGTATTTACGCCATGGGTTCATTCTGAGGACCATAGATCATGAGTGATCATTGAACTTAGCTCCAGTTCCTAAATGTGAGACCTTCAAAAAACTGGACATGCATGTTTAAACCAGTGACATCAGACTATTCTGCCATTATTGTTCTTGTCATCTAGTTATGGGTTTTTATTGTTGTTTTTTTTTTTTTTTTTTTTGAGGTAGTGTCTCACTCTAGCCCAGGCTGATCTCGAATTCACTATGTAGTCTCAAGCTGGCCTCTAACTCATTGCAACCCTCCTACCTCTGCCTCCTAAGAGCAGAGATTAAAGGAGTGTGCAATCATATCTGGCTTAATTATTTGTGTTATCAGAATAAATCTATGTGCATAATAGTTAATTTTAAAAGGATGAATATATGGTTGAACATTTGCTCTATTTTAGGAATTGTACTAAGAGAGGCAAGTGAGACACCATTTCTGCTCATAAGGAAACTACGTATTAAAGTAAGAGACTTGTGAGAGCTTGGCCAGGATTCAACTTAAAGGCATTTTTTTCTATATTAGGATTTAAAGGGAGGTCAAATAAAAAAAAAAAACAGAATAAAAGTTTGTTTAGTCTATGACTAGGTTTGAGCCACCATTACCATATTTTCCCCTTTTAGATTTTGTGCATTCTTTGATTTGGGGATTCTATGTGCAGATAACATTGTGATGAGCAATATTTATTATTAATTGGCTCTATAATTACTGTATCTATATTAGGGTACAACATAAGATTCTCTAGTCCAGAAACTTCAAAATATGACCAAAAGATGAACAGGTACCACCACTGTTGTAGGTCTCCTGAAGTCCACAGTCATTCTTTTGTTGCTTGGCCATCTAATAGTGTATTGACATTATGTATATGGTGAAGTATGATTCCCACCATTATGTCTAGGGTATAGTTTGGCTGAGGAAAGATAAGGAA
Source organism: Dipus sagitta (assembly GCA_036346955.1). Classification (NCBI taxonomy): domain Eukaryota; kingdom Metazoa; phylum Chordata; class Mammalia; order Rodentia; family Dipodidae; genus Dipus; species Dipus sagitta. Next base: position 126,643,277 of record CM070776.1, read on the forward strand.
AAAAGATAAGCAATTTTCTTGCCAAAATATGGTTCAAATATTGCACACATTACTGCTTCCATGACATTGTCTAAATTTCAGTCATGCTTTCATACCAACCAGCAAAGTAGTTGTAAAATGCAGGTTCTAGCTGGGAGGCTCTGTAAATAACTATAACTTGGGAGTTTCTATGATTAAAAGAATAAATCAGTGAATGGATACTGGGAAGCAAGTAACAGTCTGTGAGACATCCTAGGCAACCTAGGCCTTTAGACAAAAGTTGAATGCATCACTGGTATCCTAATATAGAAAACACATGCATGATAGAAATAAAGCAGGCCAACTTGTCTATGGTGTTCTGATAACAATTTCCCAGATTTCACATTTTGTGACACAAATTGGGTATACAATAATTCATTCTGTTGCTAATTACCTACCCATCATTAGAGACTCAGCAGATTAAGAGCTTATTTCTCCAGGACTGCACTCCATTTAGATGTCAGTAGTAAGTCCCAGTACTTCTGGCTTAATGGTTGTAATTTTGGACTTCTCCAATGCTCTGCTTTGGCCTGTTCCTGCCACCAGGTTACAGAATGACTCCTACAACTCAGGAACACATTCTACTTACTGTTACCAGTTTGTTGTATAGGTCACTAAAGAATAAGTGAGTAATAGCCAAATGGAAAGTCCTGAATGGGGGGCTGATGTGCAGCTTCTTTGCTTTCCCCATGCGTACGTTCCTCTGCATCTCCAAGTGCTCACCAATTCAAGCCCTCTAAACAAACTCATTTAGCTTTTCTTTCTTCTTTTAAATAATTAGACATATATTTGTACATATTTATGAGATACATGGCGATTCAATACATTCATACAGTTCATTCACACAGTTGTCATTTCTATGTGTTTGGAAATATTGGACCCATACTTATAAAAAAAATAAATTGTTAATTGTAGTTACCCTGCTGTGCTATAGAACTCATTCCTCTATGTAATTGTGTGTTGATATTCATTATCTAACTTCTCTCTATCCTACCTCCCTTTACCCTTATTAGTTAAGTGACCACTCATCTAGCATTTTCTAAGAAATAACTTTTTAGCTTCCCCAAGTGAATGAGAATCTGCAGTTCTTTTATTTAAGTACTTTTCCCCAGCTCCAACCCCTGTTGCCACAAATGCTTGATTTTTTGCTTTTATGGCTGAATGAGATTCCTTCCTGTATGTGTACCACATGTTCTCCACCTATTTCCCATCACTGGGCACCTAGACTGACTCCACATATTGACTGCTATGATGGTGAAGAGTGTTTCAATAAACATTGGGAGTATAGATGCCTTTTCAGCATATCAATTTAGTTTTCTTCGGATATATGCTCAATATTAGAACTGTTGGAGCATGTGGTAGTTTTTTCTAACTTTTATTGCAGAACCTCCTTCTTACATTTCTATAATGACTATACTAATTTATAGTAATATATACAGTGTACAAGGGTACCCTTTTGTCTACATCCCTGCCAGCACCTATCCTTCCTCTTTCTTGTTTTGTTTCTTTTATTATTTTTTTTTTGTTATTAGTTTTGTGCTCAGTGAATACAGTCAAGTTGGTACCATTGTTAGGCTCGTCCATGTCCTACCCCCTCCCCCTTGTCCTTCCTTGTTGAGGTATACGGGTCATGGGTTGTGGAGTCAGCCCACAGTTATGGGTAGGAGAAATGTCTCTGCGTATCATGACCCAACATGTGGCTCTGACATTCTTTCCGCCCCTCTGCCGCAAAATTTCCCAGAGGCATGTTGGGTTCATTTTTGGTCTGCTTCAGTGATGAGGTGTTGGGAGCCTCTGTGTCTCTGGCTCTCTGATTTGGTATGAGTTGATTTTTCTCTGTGTTGATCTCCTTCACCCTTCTGCTTGTACCAGGTTCACCAAGAAAACAGCACCGTTGCTTGTTTCGCCAATTATTCTTAGTTTCAGCTGTGGCCCCTTTGAGGTATGATGGGGTGGTTCTCTCCTTAGGATGTGCGTCTATCTGAAAAAGAGAAGCAGATTCTCCAACGGAGAGTAAGGTTTGCACCAGACAAATGGGATAGCCCTATTTTTTTAAATAGATAATTTAATAGGTGTAGGCCCTCTCGTAGCCTGTAATCGGTGGTAGCTTGGTAATGGAGAGTGGGCTCATGTTTGGATATGGTTCTGATTTATTTCCCAGCTTCAGGTATGGGTCACGTTCCACTGAGGGGATCAGTTAGCCAAATCAAGAGCAGTTGGTTCCCCACTATGGCTGTGTGCCACTATTGCACTTGTGTGAGCATCACAACAGGTTATTTGCTGCTACGTAGATTAGACCATGAGTTGCTTGGAAAGATATTGGTCATTTTCCCCCAGTTGCCCATGTAGCACCTTCTAGCACTAGACACACTGACTGTCTGGGGACTGACTCCTCTTTCTTATAATAGCTATTCTAACTAGGATCTGATTATATTTCATTGTACTTTAAATTTATTTTTCTTAATTGACATGTATTTCATACATGTACATAATATATTTTAATCATAATCACTCCAATTACTCTATTTTGTCTCACTCCCTGTATTCCACATCCCCTTTCCACCAAATTCATTCTTCGTCTGTTTTAATGTCTGTTTTTATTTGCTTTTTTACCCTCTTCCATCATTCATGATGATATGTTGATGGGTCCTATATTATACTGGTCTTATGCAAGTAATAACACTCACTTTGAAGTCATAAATGCAATTGCTACTTCCTGTCTGGATAATTATTCATTTGATTTTCATTTTCTTGATGAGTAGTGATATCCAGCATTTAATATAAATATATTGGCCATTTGTATGTTTTGGGGGGGCGCATGCATGTGTGTGTGTATATAGAGTGTGGGTGGTATTGTATGCAATGTAATATGCATGTAGCATATGTTCTTGTGTATATAGGTGTGCGTGCCTTGGTCATGTATATGTGGAGTCCAGAGGAGAATGTCAGGTGTATTTTCTACCAGTTAGCCATGTGATTTCTTAAAATGGACTCTCCTACTTAACCTGGACCTGCTATCTTTGGTCAGCGAGTCCCAGCTATTCTCTGGTCTTCACTCTCCACAGGACCAGGGTTACATATATGTGTGGCCACACCGAATATTTTATGTAGGTGCTACAGAATTGAATGCAGGTGGTCTCAGACCCTCATGCTAAAGCAGTAAGTACTCTTAATCTGCTGATCCATTTCCTTTATGCTTTTTTTCTTTTAAAGAAATTTCTATTTTAATTATTCACTCACTTTAATTGGACTAATTGCATGTTCTTTTATTTATTTATTTTTTGTTTTTTGTTTTTCGAGGCAGGGTCTCACTCTAGCCCAGGCTGACCTTGAATTCACTCTGTATTCTCAGGGTGACCTCAAACTCACAGTGATCCTCCTACCTCTGCCTCCCGAGTGCTGGGATTAAAGGCATGCGCCCCCATGCCCGGCTCGCATGTTCTTTTATTGCTGAGCTATTTTAGTTCCTTAAATGTTTTGGATAGTGATTCATTGTTGGATGGTCACTCTGAAAATATTTTCTCCCATTGTGCAGATTGGGTCTTCACTCTCTTGATGTTTCTCCCTTGCTGTGAAGAAGTTTCTTGCCTCATTTGGCTATATTTTTTTCCCCTTTGTTGCCTAGGCTCTTAGAGTCACATCTAGAAAACACCAATGTCTTGGATTGTTTCCCTCACTTAGGCATGTTGCAAACATGGCTGGTGGTTAGTTATTGTTGGTTGATCCCCTTTCTCTTCCCTGGAGGTCAGGGTAGGAATATGGCTGAAAATTCCAACTCCTTAGTTCATTAGCTACGGCTGTCAGCGTCCATGACCCAGAGTTACCTTATTAGTATATACTGGGTTATGTTTGAAGGGTTCATTATGGATAACAAAAGGAATTGTGTTCTCTCAGGAAATTCCAGGGGATTTTGGTACTCAATACGGGGAACAGGGGTCAAAAGCTAAATGTATTTTTGAGTATTCACAACTTGACATTAACAAAAGCAGGATGGCCTCCAAACTCTTTCCGCCTGAAGATTCTAACTCTTCACAGCACAGATAGAATTAATTGTTCTTTCTTCTGAGCTCCTTTAGTTGCTGGTGGCTCTATTATAGTTTATTATTCTTGTCACTGAGATTGCTGTTTGGACTTCCTCTGCCTCCTATTCCTTGTGACCTCCATCAAAAAGAATTAAGAAACACACATAGCCCAGAGTAGAAGATAGACACAGTTTAGTGCAGAATAAAGTAGAGTGAACAATGGGGCCAAGGACCCCTATGCTGATCTCCACTTTAGGTAGTCTTTATACTATTCCTAAAGTCTCTAGATCAAGTAGCATTCCTGAGAAACTTTGTCCTGACTAGCTGATTGACAGGCCTGTTTTGACTGACTCTTATGGGAGGGAGCAATGGTAGGATTTTGTTCTTCACCAGAAAGCCTCCTGCTAGACAGTAATACTATAAGGTTTAGATAGTCATCTATTAATGAACTTTTCTGCAGTTCAATATGTCACATCTCTATGATCTTAAAAGTCTTCTCCCAACTAATAGTTTTTTAATTAAAATTTTATTTATTTATTTGACAGAGAGAGAGAGAAAGAGAGACACAGAGAGAGAGAGAGGGTAAGAAATATAATTCAGGTCCCATTCCTCTGGTTGATAACTAGAGTTCTAAACTTCTAGCCTTGGGTTTACCAGCTGCTAATTAGGAGGGAGGCATACAGTGCCAGTGGCTTTTGAGCCTGCTAACATGGAACTTGCTACCTAACATTCTCACACTGAACTGTCAGTGTTCAATTGTTTTGAGCTTATGTTTTTCAAACACATATGATGGCATCTAACCCATCTGTGTACCCTGGCATCTAGCATTGTGCATGGCACATGAATGTGTTATAACTGTGCAATAAATGGGGTGAGTAGAAATTGTCTGGCACTGACTATATCTGCAGTGTATCTTCAAGCCTTTTTGGAGCTAATTCTTAGTACTGATAAACATCTATGGACTAATGCACTATATCGCCAAATGTGTTTTCCAGATCACGTGAGATTCCTGTGAATCCCAGCTCAGAACTCTATTAGTTGGGGCCTGGAGAAATGGTTTAGCAGTTAAGGTACTTGCCTGTGAAGCCTAAGGATCCAGCTTCAATTCCCCAATACCCACATAAGCCAGATGCACACGGTGGCACATGTATCTGGAGTTCATTCATTGAAGTGGCTAGAGGCCCTGGCATGGTCATTCTCTCTCTCACATAAATAAATAAATAAATAAATAAATAAATAAATAAATAAATAAATAAATAAATAAAATTATAAAATTAAAACATTCTATTAGTTGGGAGAAGACCTTTTTAAATTTTATTTATTAGAGAGAGACAGACAGACAGACAGACAGAAAGAGGCAGATAGAGAGAAAGAGAATGGGCATGCCAGGGCCTCTAGCCACTACAAACGAACTCCAGATGCATGCGCCCCCTTGTGCGTCTGGTTTACATGGGTCCTGTGGAATGGAACTGGCTTCGCAGGCAAATACCTTAATGCTAACCCATTTCCCCAGCCTGGGAGAGGACTTTTAAGATCATAGATTGTTTCCAACAAAATAAAAACTGGATTTTTGGGAAAAGCAGAGAGCTTTGATACCCCTTGTCTAACACTTGATAATGCCTTTCTATAAAATATGAAACTCTAATGAAAACCTTTACAGGCTAGTTTTCTGTGGGGTGTTATGATTAAACAAAACTCCCCACAGATTTTGGAATCAAAGACGTTTCATGCCTACATGAATGCTTAAACACTGTTACCAGTTTAGAATTTTGTTTAAAATCCCATGTGTACACATAAACAATGACTAACTTTCTTTTCTGCCTTCCTTCCTTCCTTTCTCCCTTCCTTCATTCATTCTTTTTCTAATACTTTTTAACCTTGAAAAAATAATACTTTGAGACATTAGATACAATGAAAGCTCCATATCTGTGGGTTCCATATGTGTGGATTCAATAAATACAGATCAAAAGTATTTAAAAAGAAATTGATTCTGTATTCATTAGGTCCATACTTGTTTTTCCTGTCAATATCCCTTACATGATACATTATAAGAGCTATGGGCATTGGTTTTCCACTATATCAGGTAACAGAATTTATCTAGAAATTACTTGAAGTATTTTGGAGGATAGAACATATCCAAATGCTACATTATTTTATGGAAAATTTGAGCATCCATTAATTTTGGTATCCTCAAGAGTCTCAAAGCCTGGACTAGAAGATAGCTGAGTGGTTAAGGGTGCTGCTTGCAAAGCCTGTGTGCCCAGGTTCAATTCCTCAGTACCCACATAAAGCCAGATGCACAGTGTGGTGCATGCATCTGTAGTTCGTTTGCAGTGGCAGGATGCCCTGGTACACTCATTTCATTCCCCATTCCTTTCTTTCTTTCCTTACATATAAACAAATTAAAATATTTAAGAAGAAATTTTATTTGAAAAAAATAAAGAGTCTCAAAACCAATCTTCCATGAATGCTATAGCAGGTACCTTCTCATTACTGGGGAGAAAAACACATGACCAGAAGCAGTTTATGTGAGGAAAGGTTTTATTTCAGGCTTGCAGCTTGAGAGGAAGTTTCACATGGAAGAAAACAACTGGCTCACATCAGTAGCAGCAGCAGCAGCAGGGAGAAAACAGGAAGAGCAAGCTAGCTAGTTCAATACCAAGTATAGCTGGGCTAATAAAGGTCTGCCCTTAGTTACATACCTCCTGAAGCAAGGTTCTGCCACCAAGACTTCACCAGCTTGGGACTAAGAAGCTTAATCACAAACACTTGAGGCTATCAGGGACATTTTATATTCAAACCACCACAGGTACAAAGGGACTATCCTTTGTGTCAATTGACCATCTCATTTGAACAGTAGTTCAGAAGTAGCTGCTTTCTATGTTGGTGATCCACAGATTAGTTGGCACTATAGTGTTTCACATAATAATAAAAAAAAAACAGCATGATTCCTGCCAGACAACCATTTTAGCTACTGAGGTGTCAGAAAATTCCCCATCAGTTAAGTAAGTACAGAAAGGCCAGAAAACTCATTGTCTTTTCCAATATATGTGCATTTTATTTCCTCTGAAATTTTGACTTTTGGACAGTGACTTAACCTATTGCATTTGAGTTATGGCTATCTAAGGGGTTAATGGATAAAATCAAGTAGTACATATGTTCCTACTACATAATTCGTAGAGTGTATACCAGCTGCATTTAATGGTATCTGACCAGGAAGCTCTGACACAGCCCATAGTGAGGACCATGCTCTATTAGCAGGTGGAAATCTGGAGTAGTTTAGTGCGTGCTATGCTTGAAAGTTGATTTGGGCCTTAGGAACCATTGTAAGCATCAAGACTTGGCACTTACCTCTTTATGTACCTTTTAAAATATATATTTATGCATTTATTTACTTGCAAGCAGAGAGAGGTAGAGAGAAGGGAGACAGAGAAAATGGGAATGCCAGGACCTCCTGCCACTGCAAACAAACTCCAAGTGCATGCACCTCTTTGTGTATGTGGCTTTACGTAGGTACTGGGGAATCCAACACAGGTTGGTAAACTTTGCAGGCAAGCACTTTAACCGCTGAGCCATCTCTCCAGCCCAATGTACCTTTCTTTCATTTGAGAAAGACAGACAAACAGAAAGAGGCAGAGAGAGAGAGAGAGAGAGAATGGGCTTACCAGGGCCTCTAGCCACTGCAAACAAACTCCGGATGCATGCACCACCTTATACATCTGGTTTACGTGGGTACTGGGGAATCGAGCCTCCAACCGGGGTCCTTAGGCTTCACAGGCAAGTGCTTAACCGCTAAGCCATCTCTCCAGCCCCTATGTTGACTCTAATCAGAAGCTCAATTCTTCTATCTGGCTTAAACCTACAATTGTTTGGCCTAATTTCTGCTGGTTCCTTTCCAAGAGTTTCTGAATGTTGCAGAATCATTTGTACCATCTTGTACAGTTCTCCCAAAAGAATGACGTGATCCCAAGTACCCTGAACAGTTTCCCCATACCACAGTGTTGGTGGACTTCTTATTTTTTTCTTTATTAGTTAGTTTTGTATTCAGCAAATACAGTCAGTTTGGTACCATTATTAGGCTCATCCGTGACCTACCCCCTCCCCTTGGCCCCTCCTTGTTGAGGTATACGGGTCATGCATTGTGGAGTTAGCCCACAGTTATGGGTAAGCTAAATGTCTCTGCATATCATGACCCAACATGTGGCTCTGACATTCTTTCCGCCCCCTCTTCCGCAAAATTTCCCTGAGCCATGTTGGGTTCATTTTTGGTCTGCTTCAGTGATGAGGTGTTGGAGGCCTCTGAGGCTCTGGCTCTCTGATTTGGTAGGAGTTGAGTTTTCTCTGTGTTGATCTCCTTCCCCCTTGTGCTGGTATCCGGTTCATCAGGAAAACAGCCCCCTTGCTTGTTTCTCCAATTTTTCTTAGTTTCAGCCCGGGCCCTTTTGAGGTATGATGGGGTGGCTCTCTCCTTAGGATCTACATCTATCTGAAAAAGAGAAGCAGATTCTCCAACAGAGAGTAAGTTAGCACCAGGACAAATGAGATAACCCTTACTTTTTTTTTAATAGAGAATTTAATAGGTGTAGGCCCTCTTGTAGCCCACGATTGATTGTAGCTTGATATTGGCGAGTGGGCTTATGTTTGGATATGGTTCTGACTTGTTTCCCAGCTCCAGCTATAGGTCCCATACCAGTGAGGGGATCAGTTAGCCAAATTGAGAGCAGTTGGTTCCCCACCACGGCTGTGTGCCACCACTGCACTTGTGTGGGCATCACAACAAGTTATTTGCTGCTAAGTAGGTTAGACCATGCGTTGCTTCAACATATTCCTTGGGTGCTAGTGGCTTGGGTCTGTGGGAAATTTTTTGTTTATACCTTCTTTCGATTTGGGTGTCTACCAGCTTCTAGATAGTAAGGGGGTGCTCCAACTAGTTTCCCTAGTTGACTTTCTCTGCCACATTCTTAACTATGCCTCACTCTTCTTTCTCTTAGAAGTTGCAACATCCCTTGCAGCTGGAGTAGAGTACTGAGTACTAAGATTATAGTATAGAGGTGTCCTTGGCACTAAAAAACATTCAAATAGGACTTTGTGATGGTTTGTATTGACTGTCAACTTGACAGAACCTGTAATCACCTGTAAGGGATTATGGAGATTAGGTTAGCCTCTGGGTTTGCCTGTGAAGGACTATCTTGATTAGGCTAATTGAGCTTAATTGAGGTTAGAAGAACCACCTTAACTGTGGGGGAGAGATCACTGCCTGAGCACCAGCATTTATCACTATCTTCCTCACTGTGAACTGAATGTGACCAGCTGCCCTGGCCTTCCCTGCCACAATGGGCTGTGTAACCTGATACAATCCTTCCTTCTATAAATTGCTTCTTGTCAGGTATTTGGGGTCACAATGAGAAAGTAACAAGTACAAACTTTTAGTAAATTTAAACAAGTTATGTTTTAGTGTAGTTTTTCTTACATTAAGAAGCAAAGCTTAGCCTATGCTTTTACTGAGTTATTCAATCAAAGGCAGAAGAGACTACCTAGCAGATTTTAATAGCTGAAACATGGTGCGTGACTGTTTGCAGCATCATTTTATTAATTAAATTTAATGTATTGTCTGCATATCAATTATTAAAGGCACTGCATCATTCCAAGGTGTTTTGTGCACGTGTGTGTGTGTGTGTGTGAGTGTGTGTGTGTGTGTTATGTCTGCATGTATGTGTGTGGGTTCCTAAGCATGTATGTGTGTGGGTGCAGATGCAGGTGAATGAGAAGGCCAGAGGACAGACTCAGGTGTTGTTTCTTAAGTAAGCCAATCACTACTTTCTGAGACAAGGTCTCTGGCCTAAAACTCAACAATTAAATTCGATCAGCTAGCCTGTGTGCCACATTGGTATTACAGGTTCATGCCACCACAGCCGACATTTTCACATGGTTACTGAGTATCAAACTCAGGTCCTCCTACATGCAAGGCAAACTCTTTACTGAATGAGCTTTCTCATCTGCCCCCTGTTCCTAGATATCATGCTTGTATTTCTTTAAGTCTCACCTGCCCAACATTGCACTATACAACAGAGTATCACAAAGCTGGCTATGAGGCATTGAAAGATAAGTGATAGAATAGTGAAATAGTTGTAACTTCCAAAAGATTTGGGGGAAATGAGAAGCATAAAGAAAACTTCCTGGAGTTAATTAAAACTGCCATCTCAGCAAAGAGAAAGAAGAGTTTGGATCTAGGTTTCCTTTTTCCTGTTATTATGTCAGCAAATTCTAATACTGAAAGTCCCTCATGTAGTTCTGATAATTTCTTCCAAAAATAATATGAAACAGACAAATCACTCAGAGGCAATGCTAGAGGCATTATTCTCAGTCTCTTCATACCTTTGTAACTTCACATTAGGCAGACACATTAGGCTGGATATGGTGACACATGCCTGTAATCCCAGCATTCCAGAGGCTGAGGAAGGATTGAAGTTTGTTAGTTTGAGGCCAACCTGGGCTAAATAGTGAGACTTTGTCTCAAAAAAGTTTGTTTTTTAAAAGAAGAAATGTAGACTATGAAAAGAATGGTTACAAATGAAAAGACATTCTGGAGTAAAAAAGGCATCTTGGGTAAAGTATAAACTTAGTAGTGGACAGAAGAGTTGATCACATTGTCCACTTATCGGACTCTCTGCCTTTGGCTGACTTACTTGTTCTGAAAATGCATCTTTGGAATCTGAGAAAAGTTACCAAGTCTGAACCTGTGTTCCAAAGCCAATGATTCTCATCCACTTGAATTTTGGGTGATTTGGAGACTGGCCCCAACCTTAGTTAATTCTAATTTTGGGGTATATCACTGACAGCATCTTATTTAGTGTAGGAAAGCATTGAAGATATTCTGGCTTTTTATGGTTTTGTGTCATTCCTGGACATGGAGATTAAATCAAGGGTAGAAAAACTCTCCGTGGTGAATTCAAGCATGAAGGACAATTGAGTATTGAGCCTGAGTTTCTCACTTTTATCTGGGATAAAATCATTTTTTATTATCTTAAGAAAGATTTGATAAATATTTGATGAAAACAAATATCTACATGGCACTTACTGATGTTTAGTTATAGTAGCAAAATATGTTAGAAACCTAAGGAACTTTAGACACCCTCTATTTCTACTTCTATCAAGTCATTTTACATTTAAGAAATTAGCCTTTTGCTTGCTTATTTGTTTTTTTATGATGCTGGGATTCAAAACCAAGGCCTTGAGCATATATGATGTGTGAGCTATATTCCCCAGTCAATAACTGACCATTTCTTAGGAAAAGTACAGAAGCAATTTTTGTGTGGGAATAGAAGGTTAAAATGAATGATTTCCGAGATTCCATTTAATAGGGTTTTTTTCTTTATTCTTTTTCACTTGGTGCTGAAGTTTGAACCCAGGGCTTCACAAATTCTAATCACATAGATACATCCTCAGCCCCTACAATATTTTTCTTTGCAAAGAAACTAAGAAAATTGCACAGGGTCACAAGCTGACCATCGGAGCAAGAGCCTAGAATAGAATCAAGTATTTGGAATTCTGTTGCTTTGGGATCCCACTTACAAAAATCTTACTACTTAAAGGTACTTAAAGTAATGATGCCTTTCCATGATATATGCAGAGAAAACATAAACCTGTTCATCATATACCTACCTTTGGATTATCTTTTGATTTCCAATGTGGTGAGTCACATAGTAAAATAACATTGGTGTACTAAGAAGCCCATATCAGGAATTAATTAAAAGGAAAAGTCAGTCAGATAGAATTTCCTCTGAACATTTTTAACAAATGTAACCTTGAATGCTGACCTGCTTTCAATGCAAATTTTCTCATGATTCTTGGTACTTTTTCAAGCTAAACTGGAGCTCCTCCTACTTAAAATAAAGGCTTGAGTTCTAAGGTCATTTAAAACCCATTAAGTTAAGAAGCTGTTTGTTGAAACCAACTTCAGTGGCATTTCAGAAGAATTTGATTACAACTGGATACATTATTCATATAGAGTGAGTCTGAATCTTTAATTTGGGGGAAGAAGTTTGGGGATAAGAGGTAACTTGCTCTGGGTAATTGTTTTACTTTCTCCATCTTAATAGTTTAATGGGCTCTCAAATCATTTCTGTGGTAACCAGTTTGATTTAATAGAAATGGCTTGGGGAAATACTGCATGTTTTGAATGAAGCAAATTAATAGGTGCTAGAGCATTAATACTGTTGCTTAATTTTGAATCCTTTCTTATTAGCCTTTAGTTCATATAAAAACCAAACCCCCTTAAAGCAAACTTTTTAGAAATTCTTTTATTTTAGAATCCATTGAGATTGTTTTCTATGTTTTTTTGGTAAAGAGAATGTCCCACTTTTCAGCAACAAGTCCAGAGGTAACCATAGAGCCCCTCTAAAATAACTGATTTCATTTATCATCAGTTGTTTTAATTCATAGAACATGTATATGCTCTTATTAGTGGCTTTATTTCTGCATATATTCAGATTACATGTATAAAAACATTATTAAAAGTTCTAATTTCACCACTTTTTCTCTGAAATGTATCACCATCTTATACCTTTGATGCTTGTTTTCCTCTGAATGAACACATGGGCTAACACTGCCATATAACAATCACTTTGTACCCTGCAGTGGCTTGGCGTACTTCCACATTAGCTTTCTTTTTTAAAATGTGAAAGGGTCCAGAAAACTAGGACACTAACATCAATGTCTTACTAATTTCGATCAAATTTATTAAACTATAGAATGTTATAGAGAGTTTAGGACTCAAGTAAATTGTACGGATTTACTATTATTGTACAGATTACTATTATTTTTTTTAAGTGGAGAGACTGCTAAACTAAGGACCAAGAGAACAAGTTTCCTGTTTGACAGCTTTCCCACTACCTAAATAAAGACACCCTCATGTTAGAATCTTCATCTGAAAATAAGACTCACTCTTCCTAATGTCGTGAGAGGCAATGTTATCATTAGAAATGATTACTTAAACAATGGGATAAAACAAAACACAAGCAGAACACCTACTGGATTTATTTTTATTTTCTCACTCTGACTCTCTCTCTCTATCTTGCTCTTTCTGTGTGTGTGTGTGTGTGTGTGTGTGTGTGTGTGTGTGTGCATGTGTATATGTTGTTTGCATGTTTGTGGATGTGTATGCATCTGTGTCTATAGGCCAGAAGTTGACATGAGGAATCATCCTTGATTGCACTCCACTTTATTTACTGAGGCAGTGCCTTTCACTTAAACACAAAACTTTCCAATTTAGTTAGTCCAGCTAGCCAGTTTTTTTTTTTTTTTAATCCTGGAGATCCCCAAGTACTTCCTTCTCAGAGTTAGGATTACAGGAGGACTGCTATGCCTGCTTGGCACTTACATGGGTGCTGGGGGATCCAAAGTCTGGTCCTCATACTTGAGAAACAAGCATTTTATCCACTGAGCCATACTCCACAGTCACATTATTTTATTTTATCAATGCTAATATCCTGCCAGTAAAGGAAAAATGCTTTCAGGGTATTATTTTGAAAATCAGAAACATGTTACCTGTATTTTGCTACAACTTGGAGGACTTGATGTGGCGTGGGTTACTTGTTCTTTCCAGCATATTTTTCATTGTCTTCATGAATTCATAGGAAGTGACTTCTGGATATAGGAGAAGCAAAAGATAGTTGAAAACTGAATTATTATGCCCATTGTGCCAAAAACATTTTACATGCACTGTTTCAGTAATCATTTCCCAAGCTGCATGGTGGTAACTGTTATTGTCTTCATACCGTGCGTGAGAAAATTGAGATATAGAGAGATCTGTGTCTTGCCCAAATCTATAGGACTGTCCAATATTCCATGCTGCTATGGTCACCCTAAGGCAATCCTGCAAAGATAAGTTCTATAGAATTAAGCATTATAGTTTGTTTTTCAAATCAAGACCTATACTAGAGAGATGAATTATGTACACAGTCACCTGGGGTAGACTGGCAGGGGCTTTCATGATTTGATTTGGGAGGCAGATGACAAATGACTGCTCACAAATATTATCTTTGTTGTCCTAGAATAGTACCTTTGTTAAAGTGATTAGTTTGGATGTGAGGCATTTTGAGCTTCTTTGCTAATGTGGAAGCTGTGGGGGAAACAATGAGATGTATATGCCTCTAAGTGGACTCACATGTGAAATCTCTTATTGTCTAACAGTGTAGAAGAGGAAAAGGAACTTGGATTTCGGATTGAAGTTGACCTGGGTTTAAATTCTGATTACTTGTACCATTTACTAGTTCTTGAACTTGCTCATGGTGATTAATATCTCACAGCTTCACTTTCCTCTTCAGTAAAGCAGATATAATAATGTGTATGTATAGGCACTTAATACAACATACATAATGCATGGGACATCTGCTATGTGTAGGTACAATCGCATTCTGGTCATGAGGAAGATTTATGTTCTTCATATCTTAGAGATAGGAAAATGAGGATCAAATTACATAGTGGTGAGCAAAACAAATATGAATCTAGACTTCACTGAGTTTATAGTCTAATGTCATAGATATTAATCAGATCACATCACAAATTAATACATAAGACTAAAACCATGAAAAGCCTCTAAAGGAAAGTATATCAGTTCCTTTCTCATCACAAGGACAAAATACACGACCAGCAGCAGCTTAATGAAGGGGAGAGTTTAATTTATAGTTTGAGGTTGCAGTCTACTGTGGCAAGAAAGCAATAGTGGCCATAGCTTGAGGCAGCTGGTCACATTCAGTATACAGTGAAGAAACAGATGGTAATGAATGCTCTTGCTTAGCTAGCTTTCTCGTTTTTATTCAGTCTAGGATCCCTGCTCCTGGGATGGTACCACCCACAGTTATGGTGGGTCCCAATCTAGAAAACTCCCTAGGAAACATGTCAGGAGGTTTGTCATGGTTATTCTAAATCTTGTCAAGTTAATGACTAGAGATTAACTATCACAGAAAGGTAGTCTTTCCTTTGAAAGCATTAGCCAGGAATCTCACTGCAGCTTCATCAGGTGACATGGAAGCAGTGATTAGAGGAATGAATTGAGATGTCAGGAAATCCTTTTTCATGACCTTCCTCAAATTCATCTGGTTTCCCCTCAGCTCTTTTGCATCCTCTTTATTGACTCTGGCCAACATTCTCTCTCTCCATCTCTCTTTTTCCATTCCTCCCTTTCTCTCCCTCCCTCCCTTCCTTCCTCCTTCCCTTATAGCTTTTCTTGGGGATGGAGCTGAAGGGCTTGCACATCCTAGACAAATGCTGTATTACTGAGTCACATCCTCAGCCCCCTTTACTCTCATTTGAAGGCACTTACCCACCTACTACACACTTCATCTCAGGAGGTAGCCTTGCATTCTATTTCACATAGAGAATAAAAGTGATCTCATGTGCTAACCTTCTTGTGTTTTAGGCAAACATTGATTTGCATCTTCACCCATGTTGTTGTCCTGTCTTGAAGGAAAACATAGCTCTTTATATGTTCAAGTTCACTCTTCCATTTGTGCTTTAGATCCATTCCATATTTTTGTAAGGATTCCTTTCTCACAATTACTCCCTTCCTCTTTTGTATATTTTATGCCTTCCTTTAAGTTTTTTTTTTTTTTTTGAGAGAGAGAGAGAGCCAGAGAGAGAGCTGTCTTATTAAACCCAACCCTCAGGTATAAACTACATATATAACCCTCAGCATTAAGTCCAAAGACTTTTACCATGACTCAGAAGCCATGCTTATATACTTCTTTACCACAGCCAAAACAAATTACTCGTAGATTCCTGAATGTGTTAAGATTTGCCTACTCTAGAGATTCTCTGAGGTCACATTGAGGACAAATTACTCCCTCAAACTTGACATCATCCTTTTGGCAAATACTTCATCTATGAGATAGCTTGTGTTCCACTTACTTCAAGTACTCTTATTGGACCACCACTGCTAAGATCAGATTGAGCACCGACTTGTCCCTGTCTGTTTAAATGCTTGCTTCTTTCTTAGAATGTACCATATGTTATTATAAATTATACTTGTATGGATCTATGTGCATTAATTCTTTTTCTCATTGCTGTGACAGATACCAGACAAAAGCAACTTAAGGAAGGGAGGGTTTATTTCATCTTACAGCTTGAGGGGATACAGCCCATCATATTGGGGATGGCCTGGTGGCAGGAGCATGAAACAACTGATCACATCATATCAGTAGTGATGAAGCAGAGATGAATGCTGGCGCTCAGCTAGGTTCCTCCTTTTTGTTAAGTTCAGGAATGGTTCCACCCACAGTTTGGTTGGGTCTTCCCATCTCAGTTCACTTAATCAAGCAAAATCCTCATAGGTATGACCAGAGATTTATTTCCATGGTAACTCGCAATCCTGCCAAGTTGACAATCCAAATTAGCCTTTACACTAGGCTACAAACAAATGTGGGTATGCAAGAAATTTTCTACTTTAAGATAACTAGTAAATTATCTTATATTCAACATTCTTCTAGGAAAGGGAGATATGCAATTTTAGCTCATACTTCAGCTGCCTGCTGGTTTACACAAATATTTGAGACCTCAGACACACCCCAAATTCAGGGTAGTATCCCTCTCTTTGTGTGTGTGTGTGTGTGTGTGTGTGTGTGTGTGTGTGTGTGGTGCATGTGCATGTATGTGCAGATGCTTGCTCTAAGAGTACACATGCAGAGGCCAGAGGAAAATATCAAGTGTCTTCCTCTATTCCTCTTCCACACTATTTACTTGAGGTGGAGTCTCTTCTCTGAACCTGGAGCTGCTATTTTTGCCAGCCCCAGGGATTCTCTAGTCTCTGCTCCTCACAGGATTGGGGTTACAGTCATGTGTGACCATGCCCAGATGTTTACATTGGTACTGGAGAACTAAACTCAATGTGAATCAGGCCCTCTCAGGCCCTCTCAGGCCCTCATGCATGTGCTCTTACCTCCTGAGCCATCTCCCCAGCTCAGAAGTCTCTTTTGATGGTTGATTATTAATCTTCCATTAACTTCATGATGCACACTTTGATCTACCATTTTGCCTCAACCTGGATTTGTCCTTTCATATTTGTTGCTGATACTCCCATCTTATGCTTGAGTGACTATTTCATTATTGAGAGTGAATTCAATGTCTAGGGTCTAACAAATTCAAGGACATGTGTCTAAGGTTTTTCTCTCTTCTTAGCCTGCTTTCATCCATCTGATGTGAGCTGTTCTTTCTTTTCCCTGCCACCTCTAACCCTTTCCAGACCCCTGAATTCCTTTTGTCTTAACTATATGTCACTTTCCCTTTCTTCATAACTCTTAAAAATAGTTTCATTTGTTCTCTAGAGACCCTCACTGACATTCCCAAGCATAGTCTTTCCCATGAGCTTGGGTTTTGGGACTTCTGTTTTTGGCTCTCGCAATAGTAGAAGAGAGCAAGGAATAATAAAGTGACCCTGGTTGTCTTCTTGAAATAGGGGAGTATGTAAGAAACCTAGAGCAAAATAAAAAACTTATTGTACAACAATTTTTTCATACACTTAGCTTTTGAAAGATTGTCCTCTATACTAGTGAGTGCCATTAAAATGCATAATTTCTTATACTGATATTTCATTACAGAGTACATCAGAGATGTACATAGTCCATCTAGGAGAAGTTAGAACAGAAATCATGTGGAAGGAAAGAAGTATTACCTCAGCTAAACCTTGGTAACTAGAGGTAATCTAGTAATATTGAAACCTTAGCATGATGGGTCTTAATAGTACTGTGTGGACAAAGATTCAGAGATAAACAAGATACGGCTTTTCAAAAACACTATGGTAGTGAAGAAACTGAAAGTCTTATTAAGTTCCAGAGAGTTTGAAACATTGATTGTTGCGCAAATGGTTTTGTAAGTTCTTTCATAGGAGACAATAATAGCATAGAGGTTGAAGGCACACATCCCAAAAGGATTCCACCTGGCTTTCTAACTTGGCTTCATCCCTTGCTAACTAAGGGCAACATGTCTATGCCTCGAGTGACATTATTAGTCCAATGCGACAGCATCCGTATGTGTCCTACAATGCTATGGCATGGATTAAAAGAATCAATACAGCCATATGCTTAGAGAAAAACTGGAATGTCATGAGTGCATTCAATTGTGAGTTCTAACTATAAATTTTTCCATAGAGCAGTGGAAATTCAGTGGAAGGCTTTAGACATATTTGAATATTGAAATGGTCATACCAACTTCAGTGTGGAGAATGGCCAGAACCTGATTTATTTTAAGTTGGGAATTGTACCATGAGGATATTGCAGTTGATCAATCAAGAATCGCTGAAGGCTAAGATTGAAGGAGTGGCAAGGAAAATGAAATTATTCCAGTGGAACATGAAGGTATTTAAAGAATAGAATCTTGCAGGGGTGGTGGCACGTGGTTTTAATCCCAGAGCTCAGGAGGAAGAGGTAGGAGGATTACTATGAGTTTTAGGCCAATCTGAGACTCTAATAGTGAATTCTAGGTTAGCCTGGACTAGAGAGAGAGAGAGACCCTACTTCAACGCCCCCCTCCAAAAAAAGGATAGAATTTTTAGTATGTTGCATATATTCATGAAGTAGTGGTTGGGATAAACAAGAGAAAGGAATCTAGGCTGGTTCCTTGCTTTACAGCTTTGGAAGTTATACTACTACCTTTGACAAAACAGGGGGAAGAAGTTGAGTTCCTATAATGTTTCAAGTATTCATAATCCCTATGTATGTCATGTTCTTTGAAGCAAAAAAATGAAGTCATCCATAAGTATTTTAGAAATATTGTTGAAGGATTATGTGCATATTTCTAAGTAATGTCTATAAGAACAGTTTAGTTCCAGGGAACATGTGGGTTTTTTTTTTTTGTCCCTTCATGTCTTCCTTTGACATGCTTGTTATTTATATAGCTTCAAAATATTACTGAGAAAAATCCTTCGGTGACTTATGTTGTGAAAATATCAAGATACTAAAATGGACCATGGGCAGCTTTATTTTAGATTAGAAGTCTGCCGGCTTGCTAAAACTGGAAGATCTTTGCAAAAAACTAGTTCACAGTCTTCAAGCTATCAGATGTTCATTCATTATACAAGCACTTGTTGCCTACTATGCAACATGTATTCTGATAATACAAAAATATAAGTAGTTCCTGCACTTATGGAGCCTATGGTTAGTCAGAGGAGATGGATGTGAGTCAAATGATCTCAATAGTAAAGAAAGAATTTAAAGCTCTGTTGTGAAAGAAAGTCTCCCAGCAGCAGTATGATAGTTAAAAATCACAGGCTGCAGAATCAGGCTGACAGTGCTTGAATTTTGTTTACTTCCTTTTACTATCTGTGTCCTCTTGGGCCTGTAACTTAATTTCTCTGTGTCTTGGATAATAATATAAACAGAACCTAACCAGTCCAAAGGAGACAGGGAAAGATCATTATAATTGAAACAAATAGGGTAGCTCATGCATGGGCCTTGTGGTTACCATACTACAGATCACAAGTAAGCCAGTTGAAGAAGCAGTTGAGGAACTAGGTAGTATAATATTCAGAACCTTGAGGGCCATGCCAAGGATTTTGATCCTTAATACTAAGATAAAAAGGGAACCATGAATAATTTTTAGCTTGGCATTATCATAAACAGATTTACATTTTGAAAATCAAATAGAAACACTCTGTTTTCAATGTAAATAGAGTTTAATCAGTGTAGATTCAAGAGGATGTATTAAGATATGTTTGGAGTTAAATCCCCACTAACACTCTGAAATGAAACTGTTGTAATAGTCCAGACAGATTACAAAATTATGGTGGAAGATTAGGCAAGCATACTGGAGAACTGGATATAAGTATTTACAAGGTCTGTTTGAGAAATGGATAGCCCTTGATTGTGGGTTGGATATGAGGGATATAGACTTCTAGGGTGACTCTGGTTTCTGGTTTCTATGGTTGAAAATGTATTCATTTTTTTCAGATGGAAGATTATGATTTGCATTTTATTTTTGAGGTATGTATGAGATGTCCAAATGAAAATGGCAAGAAAATAATTGAATATACAGATCTGAAAATTGGAATGGTAGTTCAGGTGGGAGATTCACATTTGATTGCCATTGGCATTCGCATGGAGATGTAAGGGATCAAGGTGGATAAAATTACCCAGGGAGAACATAGAATCAGGAGACATGATGATCTTGAACAAAACTTCAGAGTGCTCTGAAATCTACTAATAGGATAAGCAAAAGATGAGCCTGAAAATGAAATGAAAGGGCTGAATGAAAGAGGTAGAAAGAAAACTGGGGAGCTGGTGTCACAAAGTAAGAGTTTTACAAGAAGGTAAATAAGGCTGGAGAGATAGTTTAGCGGTTAAGCCATTTGCCTGCAAAGCCAAAAGACCTAGGTTCGATTCTTCAGGACCCATGTAAGCCAGATATACAAGGTGGCACATGCATCTAGAGTTCATTTGCAGTGGCTGGAGGCCCTGGTGCACCCATTCTCTCTGTGTGTGCCTCTTTCTATCTCTCTCATAAATAAATAAATAATAAATAAATATAAAGAAGGTAAATAGGCAGGGCTTGGTGGCAACATTCTTAATCTTAGCTGAGGTAGGAGGATTGCTGTAAATTTGAGGCCAGCTTAGGTCTACAGAGTGAGTTATAGATTAACTTGGGCTAGAATAACACTCTACCTCAAACAAAAAAAGAATAATTCATAACAAAAAAGGTGAACAAGTGAATGCTGCTGAGAGATAAGCAAGATTAGAACATATTTTACCAGATTTAGTAGCATGGAGATTATTAGTTCTTTTGGTGAGGCCTGTTTCAGGAAAGTATAGATTAGTGGTGGCATGAGGGAAAAACCAGAAAGGATTTGAGAGATGATGAGTGAAAGAGTTTGGCAAAAATAGCAAGAATCGACAACTTTTTAGAAATTTGGCTTCAAAGATGAGAGTATTAGGGAAGTAGTCAAATGCAAATATTTAGACAAGTTAGTTTGCTTTACTTTTAAGGTTGGGGCATAGATAAATAAGCTTACATGCTAATGAAATGTGTTTTGCTGAGATGTGTATATCCATCTATCATCCTATGTATGTTGAATATATATATTAGAGACAAGAAGAAAAAGTAATTGTCAAATTCTTATTGTGAGCAGTTTTGGAATTGAAAACACACACGAAGGCTTTTACCTTAGATGATGGAAAACCTATCTTCTTTATAACAACAAAAGGGAAGAGAAGGTATGGGACAGTTCTTTCTTCAAGTCAGAAAGATGCAGGGATTTCCATCTGATAATTTCAATTTTTTAAAGATGGAATGGGGTAGAAAGGAATGACAGAATTAGAGAGAGTAGGAAAAGGTTTGTACTTATCAAGAATATATGAAATTTGGCACATTCAGCGTAGTGTGGAAATAGACCTTATCAAAAATAGAATGGGGGCTAGTAAATCCCTCAAGGGTTAAAGGCACTTGCTTGTAAAACTTGTCTGCCCGGGGTTCAATTCTCCCGCATTCACATAAAGATAGATGCAACATGATGTATGTGACTATAATCCCAATGTGCCTGTGACAATGGGAGATTGAGCAAGGAGAATCTGAACCTGACAGGCCACCTAGTCTGATTTATGTCTCCTTGTAGTCTTGCAGTTTACTTGCATTGCAAGAAACACATAGGCAACTTGAAGTTGTACTCTTACCTCCACATGTATTCTGTGGCATGAGTGAGCATGTGTGTGCACACACACAAATAATTAAATAAATGCAATGAAAAAATAAATGAATTTGGGTGGAGGCATTTAATTGAGCTTTTGAATAGTACGGTGGGTTCATCTGAAATTGAATGCTAATTCACTGATCATGGAAGTAATCTATGGTCAACCTCTTTCATCAGCAATTTCCCACTATCATCCCACCCTCTTCCAAGGAGTGAAATGGTTCTGGGCAGGGGGATTGGACATAAGGCATTCTAAACATCCCATGGATGCTTGCAAAAAGGGAAATGAAGCCATTCTCTGTAGGTATGATTCCAGTACAAGGAATGGTCCTTGCCCTTTGCTCATCCAGCAATGATTGAACTATGGTTATTGAATGAGGGATTTTCTTTGTCTAGCATTTTGAAGGAATGTGTGTGTGTGTGTGTGTGTGTGTGTGTGTGTGTGTAGTGTGTGTGTTTTCAGACAGAATTTCACTCTAGGGCAGGCAGATATGGGACTCACTCTGTATCCCAGGCTGTCCTTGAAGTCATGCTAATCCTCCTACCTTAGTATCCTGCCTCCTACATGCTAGGATTAAAGGTGAGAGCCACCACATCCAACTTATATTTTATTCAGCATTTTGTAAGTATAATATTTGAAAGTAGTTTGGATTGGCATAGTTTATTTCTCAGGAACTTTGAGAAAGCTTTAGCCAAGAGAAGTGCTTATATAGATTTAATGTGGTCCTTAACAGGAAAGCTACACCAGCTTCAGACTCATAAGGTATATAGAAAGTGAGGGGTGGATTCTCCTTGGCAATTTAGAAATAAATGGATATGAACTTGAAAGATTTTGAGATACATTGCCAACTGCTCCCCATTAGATTTTAGTTACAGGTTTTGCTTAAACAAGAAAGAAGCTTAATTTGTTTTATGTGACTATCTGGGTCTAGTAAATCCAGAGATGCATGAAGAGTTCACAGATTTATTACGAAATGAGCAGCAATGGCCTTGGACTATTCTGAACTACTTGTTCTATGCTTGGGGCATTTCATGCATTTGCTTTATCAAAAGAGTCTCTGTACTAAGATTGCATTGTAATTAGTAGGATGAAGAGTAGGAGAAAGGCAGGACGGGTGTATTCTCTTTAAAGGCCAGACACAGATTAAACATAACAATTCCATTTGCATGTCATAGTCCAGACATTAATCACACGCTTTATGGAGCTGAAAGGACACTCTGAAATGCAATGAACATTTTGTATGGCCTTGCAATCAGTTAAAACCTGGAGGTTCCGGAATAACTGAAGGGAAGGAAAATGGATACTAGGTGACTATTTGTCCCCATAGCCCTACCATCTCCAAAAGTGATGCACCAATTCACATTTATATGAGTAACTTTAGTGAATGCCAAACTTTATAATGATTTAGTTTTATGAATAGAAGAGCAGGAAATATTGTGTTTTATCTGTTTTCATATCTGTAACATTCAGTGCAACATGGACCCTTAGGAAATGCCTGATTATCTGGAAGGATGCCTATGACCATGGCAGCACTGAGGCAGTAAGCAAAGGTGAAGTCAGGCAAAGGTTATAGAAAGAGAAACTCTGAGGTTTGTTTTCAGAAGGCTCTAAATTCACTTAGAAAACTGACAAATCTAGGCTCAAAAGCAGCTATGTATCACAAATAGAAAAAAAAAGTGCACTAAATAAGTTGACCTATCACGTAGGATTGAGATGACGATTTGGAGCCTATAAGGAGGAAGCACAAATCCTCTTAAAGTCAAAACTTCCTTTCAATCAAGAACTATCAGTGTGCTGAAAAACAATAAAGATCTACCTACAAATGAATAAAAAGTAACTTTGTCAGGGAAAGTCAGAAGCACTTTCAAAAAGCTTAGACTTGTAAGATAACTGTAATCTTCAAGTGATATATAGAAAATACTGCCTTGAAGCCCAAGAACAGATGAAGAATGTATTGAAAATAACAATTGTGCTGGGCATGGAGTTGAACACGTATAATCTTAGCACACTGTAACTAGAGGCAGGAGGGTTGTGAGTTTGAGGCTAATGTGGGCTACATGTAAAATGTGAGGGCAGTGCAGGCTACCTAGCAAGTACAAGGGCATGAAGCCTGGTTTACAAAGTGCTACACTATTAGAATTAAAAAAGAAAAGAGAAACTGTTTCAGAATTTGAAAACTAAGAATAGGGAGTAATCCAAAAATATATCAATGCCCATTCAGTCAAAAAGAGAAACCTCAGGGTCATGAGCAACTATGCTAGCATGTTTGCTAGCAGGTTTGTGTCTTGTCTTACCACAATGTCAGAATTTAATGGGATGTCCACAGATTCACAAGTTCAAGTTACAACTGTTTTATCAGATCTTTTACTGAATAGTCTTGCTTTCACTTGCATCTTTTACCACAGAAATTGCAAATTCTTTACTCTATTTCAATCTTAATTGCTAACATATTTTACACTCACATCACACTTCACATATATCCATAAATTGCAGAAAGCTGAAAAAGGGATCAAAAGACTGGAGGAGTAAATGCAGGAGTCCAGGTATTGGGTCAACAAAAGATCACAGAAATGTGGAGGTGAGGGCTCCAGACAGTGTGGGAGTAGGGTGCATCAATAGACAGGAACATGCTGAACTGAGTACAGGGACAGTGGAGAGTTCATCTCCTGGCCATTTCCTAGGCAGAGACTACAAGACCTAAGTGGTCCATGGCAAAGTGATGAGTTGGTGTTCTAAGATTCAGTCTGATGTGCTACTCCTTGCAAATGTCTGTGTGTCACTTATTCACACTGTTAATTCCCATGCATTTGTTGTGTAATATCTGGTGATTGTTTTCCAACTGTATCGTGTCTTGTTGTGCACCCTCAGCAATCTGTTATATAAATTCATGTATATCTGGCTATTCCCAACTTTGAACTTGTCAAACAAGGTGAAAAGTCATTCCACATTGACATTGGTACCCAAACTGGGCAAGGCACAGAAAATGGAGTGATTAGGAGTTTACTAGATAAATACTGCTTCATGAAATAAGTAAAAATGAGTAAAATAGAGAGCAGAAAAAGAAAGGCAGAAAGAAGAAAAGGAGTGGGCCCAAAGATCGAGGGGTCGGCTGGAGAAGCAGACAACAAGAGATTGAAATGATGACTAGGCATAGACTGCATTCCAAATAGGCCACCAGCCTAAGCCAGAGTCAAAATAATCTTGCCTAGAGGTAAGCATTTACTTAGCACAATTCTTTGGAAGTGTGCTCAGTGACATTGTTATATCCCAAGAACCAGAATTGCTAGTAGTCCCTTGATCCAAATCATCAGTTATAGTTCAACTAGCAACCAAAATTAAAATATTGTGTAAAAATAGTTATTTCTGATGACTTACTGCAGAAAGCAAACTCAGAAGAAAGCAAATGAAAATTTCAAATTGCACACAGTTTGGAGAAATGGTAAGTTTTAAAAAAATAACATTTTATTGCAAGACAATTTGAGCAGGGTGAAAATGTTTGTTAAAGTATTCACTGAAGAAAGTAAACTTGGGTAATTTGTAATTCCCTCAGAGAAACGCTCTTAGATAAATAATCATAAAGTACTCTGCCCTGCATCTGTCAAATAAGACCCCTCCCAAATATGCTTGACAACAATCTAAGGAAGGTCAGGATCAAGCCTTTCTGTCACATGTTCTATTCTCCATTTTAAGAATTTGAAATTTTTTCAGCATTTTATATTACTTTTTTATTTATTCATTTAGAGAGAGAGAGAGAGAGAGAGAGAGAGAGAGAGAGGGGGGGGCAAACAAAGTCCAGAGCATGGGCTTACATGGGTCCTGGGATATCAAACCTGGGTCCTTTGGCTTTGCAGACAAGTGTCTTAACCACTAAGCCATCACTCCAGCCCTCCATCTGCATTTTACTTTATTTTTTAAATATTTTTAATTTATTTATTAATTTGAGAGAAAGAGGCGGGAAGGGGGAGAAAATGGGCGTGCCAGGGCCTCCAGCCACTGTAAACGAACTCCAGATGCATGTGTCCACTTGTGCATCTGGCTTACATGGGTCCTGGAGAATCAAACCAGGATCCTTTGGCTTTGCAAGAAATTGCCTTAACTGCTAATCCATCTCTCTAGCCACCTCTATCTGCATTTTTTTTTACTTTAAAAAAATTATTGGGTATTGGACTTTTGGTGAATTCCTAACCAAGAATCTTTTAGCTCCTTATTTCACACATAGCAAACCTCTCCAAAGAAATACATGTCACTTAGAAGCCCTCAAATATGAGGGACCTTGCCCATGTCATGGGTCATGATGTGGAAGATAGGTTGATATTACAAATGCCTGAATGGGGTTCTATGAATGGGCCAGTATCATTTTGTTCTTCAAGATTTTAGTAGCATAGGTCAACTGCATATAATAATAAGTTTCATTGCATCATGTGTATGTGTATATAGTCTTTGTCATATTTCCTAACAAATAGCTCTAAATTTCTTCTGATCTTTTAAGTATAAACTCTCTTCCCATATCCTATTGCCCCCTCTCCAAGGAAGGGAGGGAATCTAAATGTTGAGTTGACCACTAATGTGGAGTGATTTAATTAATTAATCAGTGCTAATCAGTCCATCGTGCCTATGCACTGAAGCCTCCATACAACCCCAAAGGACTGGGTTTAGGAAGCTTCTGAATAGCTGAACATGTGGAGGTACCTAAAGAAGGCATGCAAGCCCTGGTCCCCTTTCACAAACCTTTTCCACTGCATCTCTTCCAACTGTAACCTGCTTCCTCTGTAGTATCCTTTATAGTATATGAGGAAACACAAGTGATGTATTTCCCTGAGTTCTGTAAGCTGTCCTGACAAATGGATTGAAACCAATGAGGATATTCCTCACACCCTAGTTTAGTTTATGGCCAAGTTAGGAGTAGGTTGT
The DNA here is from genome assembly GCA_036346955.1 of Dipus sagitta. Taxonomy (NCBI): domain Eukaryota; kingdom Metazoa; phylum Chordata; class Mammalia; order Rodentia; family Dipodidae; genus Dipus; species Dipus sagitta. Next base: position 126,669,900 of record CM070776.1, read on the forward strand.
AATCAGAGGATTGCAATTAGCATCTTAAGGATTCAGTCCTCAGTCTGTTAGAGAATTGGTTAGTTATTGTTCAGAATTAATCCCCTCACGTTTTTGTGGTTACTAGAGATGAGTCAATATGTATGGTGTTGATTGTGTGAAAATGGGGAAAAAACACTTTGTTTTTTTTTTCCCAGTTCCTAGTATGTATATGTACCAATAGTTGTCAATTTTTATACCTGCATTCTATCTTGAACTCTTTTGTTTTGAGCCTTATATACCACTGAACGAATACCCTATTGGAAATCACGGTTTATCTTCTTTTTAACTAGTCCAGTAGATGACTCTCAAGCTTCATTGGGCCCGTTTATCAGAAACTTCTGATATTTCCTGTCAATTTATCCTTGAAACATTTTTTTTTTCAGATGGGAAGAATTAGGACACCACAAAGTTTGAATTTCTGGTCTATTGATAGTCTCCTTTGTGAGTCCTCCTTATCTGTTTATCTTCTATATATTTGAAGGTCCTAATCAATGCTCCTCTTTCTTTTTCTATTTATTTTTTTCTCAATTTTTTGGTATCTTTACATTTATTAATAGTGAAATTGTGATTTTTGAAAAAAAGGTAAAATGTGCACATATTAATGTAGGTTAGGTCATCCAAAAAGACATAGCAAAGAGTCAACTGCCAGTCATGGTCCAGCACCACACAAATAAGAAATAAATACAAGGCTATGCTACTTGATGAGTAATAACAACCAAGATAGTATTTCAAATTATTTATAGGAAAGCATATTAGATATCACTTTAAAAGTGCCCTTTTTCTTTTGAATTGGCAGACATCTGTAATCATGTACAAATATAATAAACATCTTTTTTACTCCCTTAATACAAACATTATTCCTTGCTTCTTTATGCAACCAAAAAAATAGAGTAAAGCCATTAGAAAAATATGCACCTTCCTGAATCTATATTGTAATCAAATTTAAAAATACAGCTTAGAACATATGAAACATGATTTCAGATTGACATATCTGTATTGAAGAGATTTTAGATATGCTCTTTAGTTTGACTGAAATGCAAAAATATGATTACTCTTTTAGTAACAGATTAAAAAAATATTTCTCCATTGATGAAGTACCAATTTATAGACCAAAATGTTAAGTTGAACATATTTTAAGTTACTGTTTACTCAGTATTAACACTAAGCCCTTATATAGATTTGCTTCATAAATGAGTTCTCCACCTTAAACACTCTTGTAAACATAGTCAAAATTTTCTTTCTAAAATAGTTAAAATTCAAGTAAACATTGCATATATTTAAACTAACCTCAATTATACTGTTTACCACACTGATTCACAACCACTCAATATGTAAAAAGTTTTTAAAAATCATTTTTATGTGAAGATGAAACTAAACGTTGTAAACATGTGCGTTTTCAATAACTAATGTACTGTAGCTGCTCTTTGGTTTGGCATGATACTGGTCATGTGCTGAAGGTACTGAATATTCCAGTATATTTGTGCCCAGGTAAACCAAATCTCCTGACTAATTTGTTTGTGGTAACAATGGCAAGATTTGAAATTAAATACTGTTTTTCTTAAATATCATCACAAATATTCAGGTGTTGGAGGGATAAAAGAGTAACCAGAAATTTTGGCAAGGCTTCATTTTGATCTGGTCTTCCCAGATACCAGTTGAAACACCAAAGAGGCAGCCTTTCCCTGACTTCTATACCACTTGCAGGTCTTCAGTGTGGACTGGGGAAATAGCTCAATGGCCTACTTAGCATGTGCAAGGCTCTGTGTTTGATCGCATCACCAAAATAAAACAAAACCAAAACAATGATCAGCTAATTATTTAGAACAAGGCAATATGTTGGCTATAAATTAAATCAAAGGTCTCAAAAAGCCTTCAATCTGAAAATCTGAAAGGGGTGTTTAGTGTGCTAATAAAGATGATATTAAATAATAAAAGAGACTGAGAAAGCTACTTCTTCAAAAGTAAGTGCATAGGCTCAAGGGGAACATGATGTTCCCTTCGTTGCTGGCTAGGTGCATTCAAAACCCTTCATCTGAATATAGAAACTCACTAGAGAATCAGTTTGTTTCTGAAAACAGTTAAGTATGCTTAAACATTTACCAATTCCTTATAATATGCAAACCACCAAACTGAAGTTATGCTTTTGGTTGGTAATTGATGCCTCTCTCTCTCTTTTTCAAAGTAGGGTCTCATTCTACCCCAGGCTGACCTGGAATTCACTGTGATTTCGGGGTGGCTCGGGGTGGCTTTGAACTCATGGCAATCCTCCTACCTCTGCTTCCCAAGTGCTGGGATTAAAGGTGTGTATCACCTGCATCACCATATTTGGCTCTCTTTTTTTCTTAAGTATCTTTACTTGCAAGGAGAGAAAAAAAGAGAGGGAAGGAATGGTTGTGCTAGGGCCTCTAGCCACTACAAACAAATTCCAGAAGAATGTGCTACTTTGTGCATCTGGCTTTATGGGGGTACTGGGGAATTCAACCCAGGCCACTAGTCTTTGCAAACAAGTGTCTTTAACTATTGAGCCATATCTCCAGCCTGATCTCTCTTTTTGAAGACAGAGTCTCAATGTAGCCCAAGTTACCTTTGAACTCCTGGTATTTAATATCTCTTTACTCTCATTCTTGTTTTTCAGAATTATGATTATTAACACTGAAGAACTGAAGCAAAAATAACACACACATATATATATATAGTATTCCCAACTATAACATATATATAATATTCCCAACTATGTTGGTCCATAGGAAGAAGTTATTTAAAATTGATTTAGTATTACCACAAAAAGTGGGAATTTGACAAATCCTTCAAATTGCCAGGTTGAAACAGCTAATTTATGCAGGATTGGAAAATTACAGAGCTGTATCTAGTACACTATTTGATAAGGTACTTCAGAAATAATTGTTGGATAAATGGAAGCAAATTATTTTATAAACCAATACCTTAGAATGGTTCTAGTCCTGCACTCCAGCTGACTCAAGACTGCCCTACCCCCACAATCCCATTTTAAAGACAAGGAAACTACGACCACTGATAATGCACATGCTGTCCATTCACTGGAAGTAGTAAATTTGGGCACAGCATTTCTATGGTGTACTACTTGCCAAAACACAACCACGCCTATTCCCTTAGACTTCAAAGTAGTTTGCTTTCTTCTGTAGAAAGGAGTCACTGTTAGGAAGTCATTTAAGAGTGGAATCTCCTCAGACACTGGGGATTTTAAATCATTACTCAGGTTTATGTGCTCCTGAGAGTTGTATGTTCTAAGTACCCGCCCTAATTTAAACTGACTCTTTTCCCCCCTTAGGTTTTGTTTTTCAAGGTAGGGTTTCACTCTAGCCCACGTTGACCAGGAATCTACTATGTAGTCTCAGGGTGGCCTTGAGCTCATAGCAATCCTCCTATCTCTACTGGGATTAAAGGTGTGCAACACCACACCCATCTTAAACTGCTTAAATTATTGTTTAAGCTATTTTGAGATTGCTTGAGAAAAGTTTCACAATAAATTTTACGTTATTGCCTAAATTGAATGCCAACCCAATAGCATGTTTTATTTAGAATACCTTAAGAACGGAAATTTTTATCACTTTTTACCCATTTGACATCCCCTCTGTCATTCTATTTTTCAGTCACTTCTATCCATTTCTATTGTGCCCTGAATTTCTATAGCATATGTACCTCAGAGCATCTCTGCCCCTTCAAAATACCCATGTAAATTCAACAAAAACTAATTAAAAAGCAGAAAGTTCCTAAAATATCCCTTTCATCAGTTTGCTCTGAGCATGGGCACACAAAACACTACACAGTTGTATTAGTGATTTTCTTTCTTTGCTTCTCAAATAGGGTTTCACTTTGTAGGTCAGGATGGACTCAATAATCACAACAATCCTGCCTCAGCCTCCTGATTGCTGGAATTACAGAAGGGAGCCTCCACACCTGGCTTGCATTAATGCTTCAGAACTAAAACTTCAATGATCAATATATTGTTCTACATTCTAAATGTTTGTATTTAGGTATCTGAATCCTTCTGAGTTTTATTTTATAGCCAATAATAAAAAGCCTTTATTAAAAATGTTGAGAAGTATAAAACAGTAATTATAAATTAGTAAACATCCAAATTAAAAAAGCTGTTGTTTTCCTTTCTCCTATATAACACAAGCAATGTACTTTGGAGGTTATTCATTCTGAGACATCATTTGCCATAGTTATACTTTCACTTAAGACAAGTTTTAGCTTGTGTTTTTGGAGTGAAAATTTAGATGGATACTAGTAAACAACTCTAATATTATGACTCAGGTGTTAAAAAATATGTATGCCATGTTCTCTGACAAAAGCTCCTATAATAGCATCTCATGATGGTATAGTTTCCCAAGTAAAAGCCGTAAGTGGACACTTTAAGGCATCTTCCTCCTCTGTAGTGCTCCTGTGAATCAGGCAAACTGTACAAAGGCTTCCTTTAAAAAATGTCTTCTCGTATGTCTGAAGCATTTCAGTTCATCAATCATTTTCTTGCAAATAAAATTGAAAATATTAGTCCACAAGGTATTGTTATATACCTGATCTGATGACACCTTCTTCAGCTCCATTCTCCAGCCACTGGGATTCACTGTCCAACAAACGATTCTTTGATTCACTAGTGGTTTGATAGGAAAAGGTTGACTTGTGCCAATACTTCTGGCGTATTCACTTTGGTTTGTAACAGAAGCTTGTTCTGGATCCATTCCCATAAGACAAGTTGGAAAACTGCAGCCATCACCCAAGCAGTAGAATAAATACCAAAAAAATATCACCATCAAACTGCTTAAAGCCAGTGGTAAAATCTTAAAATGAGAAGGGCTTTTTCTCAATTTTTATTAACATTTTCCATGATTATAAAAAATATCCCATGGTAATACCCTCCCCCCACTTTCCCCTTTGAAATTCCATTTTCCATCATAGCCCCTCCCCATCTCAATCAGTCTCTCTTTTATTTTGATGTCATGATCTTTTCCTTCTCTTATGATGGTCTTGTGTAGGTAGTGTCAGGCACTATGAGGTCATGGATATCCAGGCCATTTTATGTCTGGAGGGAGCATGTTGTAAGGAGTCTTACCTTTCCTTTGGCTGCCCAGTAAGCACTTCTCTTAATATCCATATCCTCCTTTCTTTATCATTGTTGGGGGGGCATGTAGGCATTTGTGTGCATATGTGTGTGAAGGCCAAAAGGTGTTGCTCCTCAGTAAGACTGCTTATATTTTTTGAGATAGGATCTCCCATTGGTCTGGAGCTCTCCAATTAGGCTAGACTGGTTGGCCAGAAAGCCCTAGGGATGCTCCTGACCCTTCCTCCCCAGTGCTGTAATTGTGAGTACATGCCACTATACCTGACTTCTCTTTTCATTATCTCATCTACATTATACCTTGGATGACTTCAGTTGATACAATGAGATTAATACCGACAATGTGCTGATGGCTCTCAAAAGTATACCCAGAGCTCCAATCTTCCCCTTAATCTCTAAAGTCAAGTATCCCTTTCACCCTTGGGGTATTTTTTAGGCAGTTTAAATTCAGCTATTCCTAACTGAACTCTGGTTCATCGTTCTTGTTGCCATAAACATAAGTTGCCTACGCTAAAATAATCATTTTCTTTGATACTTCACACCCAATCCACCAGGAAATTCTGTCACCACCTCCATTGCTATCAACCTGTTCAAGTCACTGACTGCTCTAACCTGAGTCATTGTTTCTTTCTTTTCCTTCAATACAAGACATTTTATACTGTAACTTATATCAAGTCACTCTGCGCTTGGCTGTCCAGGTGAGTCTTATTTCACTAAAAATAAATAATGCATTCATCACTGTGACCCATTTCCTCCCTATAGGAGTGAGATTGTCTTCCAACTTTTCCTAATTCCATGCCAGGTGTGGTGATGCACATCTGTAATCCCAGCACTTGAAAGGCAGGTGCAGGAGGAACAGAAAGGAGTTCAATGCCAGGCTTGGATGAATTGCAATTTTGAGGCCAACCTGGGTCTCCAAAGGGATGTTGTCTCAAAAAATAAACCACCACTATCAGTATTACTTCACAACAACAACAAAATATCAACAACTTATCACCCAGTCTTTTCTATTCTCTATCTTACGGGCCTTGTTATTTCTAGAACTAATAAGCTTTTTATTGTTATTTTTGTTAGATTTTGAGGTAGGGTCTTGTTCTAGCGCAGGCTGACTGGAATTCACTAGGTAGTCTCAGGATAGCCTCAAATTCACAGTGATCCTCCTACCTCTGCTTGCCCAGTGCTGGGATCATAGGCGTGCACCACCACACCCAGCTCTAAGCTTATTATTGCTGTAAAGACTGAGAATGTGTTAGTTTATCTCTCCCTGGAACATTTTTTCCCTGTACTTTTCCATACTTCGTTTTTTTGAGATCCTTAGTGGCACATTTATAGAGATTCCCTACCATCTTATCAAAACTGAAACCTCATCACTCTTATTCCTGTTTTCCTGCTTTGTTTTCCTTGGCACAAGTCATGATTATCTGATGTGCTTATTGTCTGTCCCTCACACCAGAAGTGAAAGTAAGGACTTTGTCTTATTTATTGCTGTGGCTCCAGTACCTATCACAGTACATGTCATGCAGTAGACTCCCAAAAGTAATTTTTGTATAATAAATACCTGATGAAATACTTAATTGCTCTTGTTAACATTTATTTCTATTACTGAAGTTCCTACATGTAATACATAAAATAATATTGTATTATATAATATCATATAAGTACATTATTTCCTTGTTCTTATAATCTATACCTTGTGGACATGAAAGAACATATTGGTGCAACAACTTTCAAAGAAACCTTCTGTCATACATTATGTGTTCTGCTTTTAATGAGTAGTGGGTGGGTGGAGGACAGCTTAGTTTTTGTCTTTGTTGTTACATGATGTGAATGTTTTGAGAACAGGACATTTTATTTTCAAACCAGTCTTTGGGGGCATCTGGAGTGTGTAGAGGAGTATTAGGGGGAAAAAGAGATTTATTGTTATTATTTTCAACACAGTGATCCCCTTGCCAGACAGTGATTCGTTCCTCAGTTGTAAGGTATATAACAGTAACAGACTTATTTTAAGAAATATGTCCTGATGATACCTAATGAACTTTTAAAAAGTCATATTTTTATTTATTTCTTTTAGTTATTTATTTATTGATTTGAGAGCGACAGACAGAGGGAGAAAGAGAGAGAGAGAGAGAATGCGTGTGTGCCAGGGCCTCCAGCCGCTGCAAACAAACTCAAGACACGTGTGCCCCCTTGTGCATCAGGCTAACGTGGATTCTGGGGAATCGAGCCTTGAACCGGGGTCCTTAGGCTTCACAGGCAAGCGCTTAACCGCTAAGCCATCTCTCCAGCCGGTATTTTATTTCTTTAAATATTTTTATTTATTTATGAGAAAGAGATTGGGTGGGAGCATGCATTTTCCCACTGCAAACCAACTCCATATTCATAAGCCACATTGAGCATCTGGCTTTACATAAGTACTGTGAAGTCAAACCAGAACCTTCAGGCCCTTTACGCATGCACCTTTAACCACTGTGAAATCTCCCCAGGCCTGAAAAGTATATTATTTAATTTTTTAAAAAAACTTACTGGTGGTTTATTGTATGATATTTGTAAAATAATAAAACTCTGATTTGCTCAGATTAGGGACAAATTCTGGAATGTGTAAACAGAGGATAAACTCTGAAATATGTAGACTGAATCAGAAATAATTGCTTTAAATCTTGATGCTAATATGGAAGCTCAGAAACAAATTTTCCAGCTTTGATGGCACTCGGTAAATTTGTTAGCTGGAAGAACTCAGGACACCATTTTTTAAAAGTACTATTGAATTTAATGACTACTTATGACTTTATAAAATTTATTGAACATATTCTATAATTATAAATCAATATTAATGTCAGTATGTAATCTTAGCAAGGATACAATGATAGGCATGCTTATATTTAATTGAATGTTTAAGTGATGTGTTCACTGGAAACCATACCCACATTCATTTACATATAATTACTTGAATCAGTCAGTATATGCCTAAATTCATTATGGTATGCATGTATGTGTGTTTTGGTACAGAATTATTACACTACTTGGTTAGTGGCAACCATGATGAATTTTTCTGGTTTTAAGCTCTTTTGTATTTGAATATACATAAAATCATCTACAGCATTCTTTATTTTATTTATTTATTTAACAGAGAAAGAGAGCTAGAGAGAGAGAATGGACCCGCCAGGGCCTCCAGCCACTGCAAACAAACTCCAGACACGTGCGCCCCTTGTGCATCTGGCTAACGTGGGTCCTGGGGAATCGAACCTGGGTCCTTTGACTTTTCAGGCAAATGCCTTAAAAGCTAAGCTATCCCTTCAGCCCCAGTATTCTTTATAAGCTACTCCACTTCAGGGCATGTTATTAGTAAAATATAAATTAGGTTTGACTCACCACTAGGTCATAGACTGATTGTACTATTAGTGAGACGTGTATCAATCTCAGCTTGAAATTTCAAGACCTAGCAGGTTCTAGACATTCTAATTCTGATGTTGAGTCATGTACATACTCCAGAAGCTATGAATAGTGTGTATATATATATATATATATATATATATATATATATATATATGATGGTCTTTTTGAAATAAGATTAATTATCTAGGAAGGTAGTGCTCTTGAGTCATACCCTGAAACCTTGCATGGAAACATGGCAGATTTACTGATGAAATGAAGACTATCTTAGGGATAACTTGCATGAGAGAAAACTGGCCTTCTCAGAGTGAGGTTGGTCAAAGGACAGTATTCTACATTAAAAGGAGCATGGCTCTTAAAATCACTGATATCTTTTCTTGCTTAACTTATATGACCTTAAGAAATTTACTTTTCTAAAGATTCAAATGTGTCATTTGTGATGTTGAGATAATATTAATAGAGACCATGAGTGCCTGGCAGACTTAAATGAGATAATACATATCAAATATCTGGCAGAGATTGCTGCCTAGCAAGGGCTAAATAAACTACAGTCTGTGTTATAAGCTTTTAAAGTCATCTGGGAAAGCTGATACTAGAGTCCATATCTGGCAAATGCTTTCTTATGAAAAAGCAAATCAGTTGTCCATTTCACCCGCAGATGACAATCAAGCTTATAATCATAGTAATTTTCCCTAAATCTATACTTTATATTCCCATTTTCTTTCTCCATGAACCCTATTCTAAATGATTTTCTGATAGTTTTAGTTACCCTAAAATATGAGTAAAAAGTGTCAAATCATATTACATTTACTTTTTAATGCAAAGTTAGCAGAATAAACATGTCCATACCTTTCTAATGTATAATGTGCCAGAAATTGTGGTAGAAATTAGATATTAGTTAATTACAAGTGCCTAGTTATCAACAATGGAATATCAAATCTGAATTCATAGGGAAAAGGTATAGATTGATGAATTATTTTCAGGTTTTGTGTAATGGCAACATCCTCTCAAGTATATAGAACAATTTAGTATTCTCAAAGACCTTTCCTATACTTCCCTTTCATTTCATCTTCATGACAACTTATGTAGTCCTGTATCATTAAACTGTGTTTTGGAGATGAGAGAGATCATTTGCCTCTAACTGGTTTAGACACACACACACACACACGCACGCACACACACACCCTCAGATTGACACTTATGTCATCGTACATTTTATTACAACAAGCTCTTCAAACTCTGTTGACATATCCAAAGAATAACTGTCAACTTGTAAAACACTTTGCTGTGCTTATAATTTTTTTACATGGCCTTTAAGCCCCACCCATAACCTCCTCTTCCTTGTGATTTGTAGAAACTCTGTCTGGGCCCTCTGGCTATTTCAGGAACACATATCGTAAGTGTTTTAGTGTTCTTGATTATCTGGAGGGAAGGAAAACAGTAGAGATTCAAGTTCATGTCTAAAGTGGAGAGGAAAGCAGAGGGCCTGTGATAACCACTTATGATAATACAGTTCTTGAGAAACTGTATTATTGGTAAGTACCTGGAGTTTCTCCAATAATGCAATGATTATCCAGCCAATTCTCAGTTCTTCTCTCTCTCTCTCTCTCTCTCTCTCTCTGTCTCTCTCTGTGTGTGTGTGTGTGTTTCTGTGTGTGTGTGATGCTGGAGATGGAGCATAGAGCCTTACATGCCAGGGAAATGCTTTACTTCCGAGCTCCCTCTTCAGCGCCCAGAGAATCTTAGGGCGAGGGGATTACACACTTTGAAGAAGGGGTAAGTAAGGCCAGGAAGTAAGGCCAGGAAGAGGAACTTTCTGAAGATTTGCCATTCCATATGAGATTGCCAACCGAAGACTGTATCAACAATAGTGTTATGTTCAAGTCATGACACTATTGTTTCTACTGTGGGTAGAAACAAGAAGCTGCACTTGACATCATTCTTGGGCCTGGAAATGCTTGGTAGTGATTGTCATCCAGGGCTCCCATACTAGATTTCAATGCATGCTTCACCATTTATGGTCTGTGTGATTTGAAAGAAGTTGCATAATTTCTCTGTGTCTTAGTCTTTGGTTTTTAAGATGTGATTAAAACAGTATACTGGCCAACTTGTTTGTAAGGACTGTGTGAAACAATGTGTGTAATAAAATGAATAGGGCTCTAGATGCTTTGAATGCCAAATAAATGGCAGGAGGTATTATTATCATTACAGATATTATGACTGTTGCTTTTTTTGTTTTGTTTTGTTTTTCGAGGTAGGGTCTCACTCTAGCCCAGGCTGACCTGAAACTCACTATGTAGTCTCAGGGTGGCCTAGACCTCATGGCAATCCTCCTACCTCTGCTTCCCAGATGCTGGGATTAAAGGGGTGCACCACCACGCCCGGCTGACTGTCACTATTTGATCTTGGATTTTATGCAATAATTATCTGGACTATGATCAGATAAAACAAAGCAAGCAAACAATAAACCTCTAGGCTTACTGCACATTTGCTGATATATTTTTCCTCTGTCAAATATATTTTAGTAAAACTGAATAGTGTCATTGATGGCTTGGGTGGTGATAGTAGGTTGAGGAAGGCTGGGTGGAAGGCAGCTTTGGAAAAAATAGGTACATGACTGATTCCTTAGGACCAGAAAAATTCTTTGCCAATTAATTGAAACCAGGGTTCAAGAGACCAGACTTTTAGTCTTAGCTCTGCCACCAATATATTATGTTAATGTCGGCAACTTGTCTTCCTCCGTGGCTATTGTTTCTCATGTCTTATCTTTTTAATTTTTTTATTATTGAAAATTTCCACAAGTATAGACAATAAACCATAATAATTCCCTCCCCTGTCACTTTCCCCTTTGAAACTCCACTTTCTATCATATTACCTTACCTTCTCAGTCTCTCTTTTATTTTGATATCATGATCTATTCCTCTTATTAGGATGGTCTTGTGTAGGTAGTGTCATGCACTGTGAGATCATGGATATCCAGGACATTTTGTGTCTGGAAGAGTGCATTATAAGGAGTCCTACCCTTCCTTTGGCTCTTACATTCTTCCCACCACCTCTTCCGCAATGGGCCCTGAGCCTTGGAAGGTGTGGTAGAGATGTTTCAGGGCTATGCCTTCCTTTATAACTTCTTCTTAGCACTATGGTGCCTTTAAAGTCATCTCAGAGATCACTGCCTTCTGAAAAGAGAAGCTTTTCTAATAAAAAGTGACAGTAGCATTAATATATGGGTATGAACATTAAGAAAGTGCTTAGCAGGCAGTTTGATGAGTATAATACATGCATTTAGCCAGATACCAGCAGGCCTTACACCACTAGGGCTCATGAGTTCTCCCATCATAGGTTTTAAGGTTTAGACATGTATTTCTTTCTGTGGAGCAGGCCTCCAGCCCAGTGAGAGAGTAGTTAGTTTCACCCATAGCAGACATGCCACTATTGCACCTGTTGGCTTATTTGGCCTGGCTGGCCAAACTTAAGGCTTTCAGTGTCCACTTTTGTTTATCTCCATGGATAACTTCTGTCTCTCCCATGGAGCTGCATGCAGTGTAGCTTTTTCCAGCTTTCTGTCAGCTGGTCTACTCAGGAGGTTTTGTTTATCTTTTAGAGAGAGAAAGAGAGAGAGAGGGAGAGAGAGAGAGAGAGGAGAATGAGAATGAAAAAGCAAAGGTATGCCAGGGCCTCTTTCTGCTGCAAGTGAACTGTAGATGTATGCACCACTGTATGTATCTGGCTTCACATGGCTATTAAGATATTGAACCCTGGGCCTGCAGGCTTTGCAACAACAGCCTTTAACCACTGAGTAATATCCAAAGTCCTTCTTTTGTTTTTTAAATTAGTGACATAGGTCAAGATGAGTTGTTTTAAGTGTGGATTGTGGTGTGTGTCAGAAGCTTTTCTGCGCATGTGTGGATTTTAGTACTGAATTTTCCCCTTTAAAAATACTTTATTTATTTAATTTGAGAGAGAGGGAGAGACAGAGAAAAAGAGGCAGATAGAGTGAATGGGTGCACTCGGGCCACCAACCACTGCAAATGAAATCCAGACACATGCGCCACCTTGTACATCTGGCTTACATGGGTACTGGGGAATCAAATCTGGGTCCTTAGGCTTTGCAAACAAGCAGCTTACCTGCTAATCCATCTCTCCAGTCCTGATTTTCTCTTTGTCTTCAGGTTTCTACCTACTTTGTGAAAAACTCCTGCAACCATATAGTATTTAAAATCTTTCATTGCACTAGTGACAATCCTGTAACCTGGAAACCAATGATAGCATTGTCTTTGTGATCATTTGGGAAAATCTAGGTTGGCTCCTAGGTGTAACTCAGGAATTCTTGGCAATGTATCCACAAATGAATTCAGGGGCGAACTATCTTATTTTATACCCTTAAATGTGTTGGATTGATTAAGGAAATGCTATTTATCAGCTAGAATAAAATTTTAGTAGCCTGGAGATAGAAATGAAAGAAGTGGTTTTTATAACTTTCTACTTAGCATTATGCTATCCATTATACAGGGATATGGAAATTTTAAAGACAGATCAACAGAGGAGAACTTTGTTACAATTTATCTGATGACATCTTACGGAAGTTTGTTTTCATTTCTCTGTAGGTAAAATGAAAGGATTTCTCTATCAGTCCTAATGTGCTGAGCCCAACATAAACCAACGTTCCTTAAGCTTTGAGAGTAGCTCCATAGGAGATCTGTCATCTTCTTGGATTCATATCCTCTTAGTACTTAGAGAGGAAAAAATGAGCATCTATGGGCTGGTGAATGGGGACAGAGAAATTGTAGGGAGAGATTTTTTGGATCTCAGGAAGAAAAATGGAATCCCATTACAAGTTTATGAAGCATATAATAAAAGAAACAGCATAGTGTTGATTCAGCATGGTTAGCTAACTGAAGGAAGTCTTAAGTCTTGGGACTTCCAGAGAAAAAGCCCCCACAAACATTTGGTATCTGCATACAATGGGGCAAAGTATTAAAAATCATCAGACTGCTGCTTAGGTACAACTCTGTTACTAACTTGCTGGGTAATCTGGGATAAATTTTGATTTTACTTCCCATTATCTGAAGGATAATTTGGCTACCAATGATTTAAATATACCTAGTAGCTTCAATTCTTTGATCTCAAGAATCTATGATGTAAGAATTGAGGCTTACCAATCTTAGAATGTTTCTTATGAATCATGTCAGGTGCAGAAGTGGTTATTAAAAATATAGAACTTTTTGGGATGGAGAGATGGATCAAAGGTTAAGGGCACTTGCAAAACCTTTTGACCTGGGTTTAATTCTACAGTGCCCACATAAAGCCAGATGTACAAGTGGTACATGCATGTGGAGTTTATTTAGAGTGGCAATAAGCCGTAGTGTACTCTCTCTCTCTCTCCTCACAAATAGATAACATATAAAATAGAGAACTTTTTATTAAGTAGGTATTTGTAAACCTTGATCCTAAAAGCAATATTAGTTTTTAAAAATGTGTGTGTATGGGTACACCAAGGTCTATTGCCATTGCAAATAAACACCAGACACATGTGGCATTTTTCCATGTGGCTTTACATGGGCACTGAACCCAGGATGGCAGGCTTTACAAACAAGTGCCCTTAACCTCTGGACCATCTTCCCAGCATATTTGTTTTCATTTTTCATTTTTTAAATTTATGAAATAAAGAGAAAGAGAGGGAATGGGTGTTCCAGGGTCTCTAACCACTGCAAATGAACTCCAGATGTATGTGTCACCACGTGTATCTGGCTTACATGGGTTCTGGGGAAACAAACTTTGATCCTCAGGATTTGCCTTAACTGCTAAGCCATCTCTCCAGCCCCAGCATATTCTTTAAAAATAGATTTCCTCATATCTTATGGCATTAAAATACTTTCATAGGTTTAAAACTCCTTTTTACACTTTTAGTTTTTACACTTTTGATAGGTTACACTTATTGTAAGTGATGTGGAGAATATGTTGGAGAAGGAAAGACTGGATAAGATTGTTGATGACAAGATCAACTGAGGATGTAAGAGTGATCATGGAGAGATTGGATGGGAGAGAGAAAAAGTGAATAAGACTAAAGAACAGATAGTGGTGATGCCATTTACTGATATAAGAAGCAGTCAAAAGTAGGGTAGTTGTGAGTACAATCTGATGATTCATAATTTATGAAGAAATAGAGAAAGTTAGTGTTTTGAGGCCTTGGTATGGTGTCTGAAGTTTTTAGTTGTCAAATAACTTTCAGATTGATTGATGCTACTGGCAAGAGTTGCTGTGGAATCTGTGATGTAACAATTGCCCCTCTGCACTGTAATAGGATGAAGGCTTTTCAAAGTGGCCATATCCTTGTCAGAGTCTAGAAACATGTACAGGGCTTAGAGTTTACAGGTTTCTTCATTTGTTTTGCTTAGGTTTGACTCTTATGGGATCAAAACCCTCCCATTCCAATCACATTGGTTTCATTACAATGGAAAAGGACTTGGCTATGTCCTTTTCCATGCTTCAAGGGACACAGTTTTCCTGTCTTGGTGGAAAGCACACAAAGAGCTGTCAAAATATTATTAATTACAGTTAGCCATTTGATTATTTGAAGTAAGATAATGTTATAATTATATTTTTACTTCTTAGAGTGATTTCCACATATAAAACCTTGAAGAAATGGCTTTGGTGTCTGAGGTTGCAAGATATCTGTGTATCCTGCTTATTTTTGTATTAATTGGCCATGCTTTCACTGCCCATTCTCACAGGAAGATCAAAGGTAAGTGAATAAGTTAAGTGGGTTTGAATTGACCCGTTTAAAGATTGGGGATATTAATTGTTTCCAACTTACCTTATGGAAGTATATAACTAGCAGATAATATTAGTACTATTTTAGAGATATATAAAATATATGTTCTTAATAGTCATTCTCATGTAGAAGTAACTGATGATCACAAACATTCTCTGGGATTAAAGGCAAATCAAAAAATAATTTCCATAACTTTATATAGGATGTTTTGAGTGTGTATATAGTGTGGTATGTGTGTGTGTGCTGTATTCATATGTATATGTTGATGTATCACCCTGTGTCCTCAACCTGTGGGGAGTTAGAAGATGGAAGAGAATGTAGGGTGTTCCTCTGTATCATTTATCCTCTGGTTTTGCCCTTGGGATGGAGTCTTTTGCTGACTCTGGAACTTGCCATTCATGAGGCCCTGTTTGAAGAGCCCCAGCAATTCTCTTGTCTCCACTTCCCACAGGACTGGGGTTACAGTAATGTGTGGCCATCTCCAGTTGTTTACATGGGTTCTAGACATCAAAAATTGGGTAGTCTCAAGCACTCATATTCGTGCAGAAAGTGCTGAACCATGTCCTTGTGTAGGATTTTTCAAAAATAGCTTAAGTATCTGAAACTTTTTCTCACAATATCTAGAATCGTTCTTCGATTACTATTATTAACTCTTGTGACAATTAGATTAAAAAATTCAGAAATTTAAACTAGAATATAAATATAATCACCTAATTGCATAATTGCAATGATAAAAGTAATTAGAGCATTGCATTTAAAAGATTTCTTTTGTGGTTTGTTTTTCTTTTAATTTTTTGTTTATTTTACACATTTTTCTTTTTTAACATATTTTTAATAGATCAATGCTAGTTTTTATTTAACCTACAAAACAAGAGTAGCTGATGACTATACAAAGTTTTTGTATTGCCTTTTGCATGATTTTTTAAAGGTTTTAAACTTCATTTCACCTAAATCTTTTTTTGATTTTGTAGTCAGTGGATACAGTCAAGTTGGTACCTTTATTAGCCTCCTCTCTGGTCCACCCCCTCCACAGGGACCCTCCTTGTTGGGGTATATGGGTCATACATTGTGGGGTTAGCCTTTAGTTTTTGGCAGGAGGAAATGTCTGCATGTCATGACCCAACATGTGGCTCTGACATTCTTTCCACCCCCTCTTCTGCAAATTTCCTTGAAAAATTTATTTATTTATTTGAGGCGGGGTAATAGAATGGGTACACTAGGGCCTCCAGCCACTGTAAGCGAACTCCAGACACATGCACCATCTTGTGAATCTGGCTTACGTGCATTCTGAAAAATTGAATCTGGGTCCTTTGGTTTTGCGGACAAGTGCCTTAACCACTAAGCAATCTCTCCAGCTCATATTTTTACCCATTTTAACAAAGATTTCTAGGCTTAAAGATTGAAAAAACAAGACTGCCATTTCGTTCTTCTTTTAAAAAAATATTTATTTGTTTATTTGAGAGTAAGAGAAAGAGGCAGAGAGAGAGAGAGAGAGAGAGAGAGAGAGAGAATGGGCACTCCAAGACCTCTAGCCAATGCAAATGAACTCCAGATGCATGTGCCACCTTATGCATTTGGCTTTACACAGGTACTGGGAAATTGAACTTGGGTGCTTAGGCTTTGCAGAGACAAGTGCCTTAACTGTTCAGCCATCTCTCCAGCCGTGTCATTTCATTCTTAATGGAGATCTTTGTAGGTGTATGGGAGGAGTACCATGTCATCGTACTTTGTGTCACAATTTTTTTCAATGGATTATTTTTCTTACCTCAATAAATATTATGAATATTATGAAGCAAATTTGTTAAAATGATCAACATGGCAGAAATCAGAGGAAATTATTGGCAAAAGGCAATAGGAGAGGAGTACTATAGTGTTCCTATATTTGCTAGTAAGAATGTTTATATCATTATTGATGACCAAGTGGGAAACCATTACCTCCCAATTTCTCCCCTCCACACCCCAAAAGAAAACAGGCTTATTCCTTAAGTTATTCTGCACAACTGCCTACCATTCTTTTTTAAGTCCATCCATGGAGTGCTTTAATGTGTCAAACTTTGGGGATTTATCTGACCTTCATTTAGTGAGAGGATTCTATAAGCTAGTATAGAACAACAAGATCTGCCTGTTCTTTAAATTTTTAAATCACTTAGGCATAATAAATATATTTTCTATACTTTTTTCTTATATCGGCCACAATGTTAACTGCACATAGCAATATAGCAGATTTTGAATTAACACAGATTGATTCTTGCTATTTGTGTAAGAAAGTATTATTTTAGACCAAATTCTAGTGTATATGTCCAAAGAGAAAACTCCATGTTGAATTTATTTCTGTGCAAATGTAGGTCATAGAGAGGCAAAGACCACATTTTGCTTATGTGCTTTCTTGACGATAGGACAATGACATAGCAACAGTTGAGACTGTTAAACAGATTTATTAAGATAAAACCCCCTTTTCAAAAGTGGTATTTGGAGGATTTTTGTATAGTAACAAAGTTGTCAAGCCACCATTGCTATCAAATGTTAGAATAGTTTCCAAACCTCCCAGAGGAACCCTGTGCATATTAAGCAGTCACACTGTATTCCCCCTTGCTGCAGCCTCTAATCACCACTGATTTTCTATTTTTGCCTATGGATTTTTCCATTCTAGATACTTTATGTTAATTAACTCACCAGATGTGGGTTTTTGTCACTTTTTCTTTTACGTAACATGTTTTAAGGTACTTCCACGTTATAGTCAGTCATCAGTACTTCATTCCTTTTTATGTCTAAATAATGTCCCATTATATAGAGATATTTGTTTTTAATCCAGTAATCAGGTGATGGGCACTTCAAAATAATCCACATTTAGCAATCTTTCTCATAAAGTAAGGAAGTATACCTATATTTTATTGCTTTCTTTTCAGTTAATCCTCCTCAGAATTTTAGTATTGTGGATCCTGGATATTTAGGCTATCTGTACTTGCAGTGGCAACCTCCTGTAGCTCTGGATAAGAAGTGTAAAGTAGAATATGAGTTAAAATACCGAAGTGTTGGCAATGAAAGTTGGAAGGTAAGAAAAACATGTACTTGCATTACTAGAGTGATTATTAGGTGTTTTTTGGTCACTCCTGCCATCAATGTGCACTCTAATTCCTATGTCTAAATAGTTCTAATTAGTATATAACAAGTTAATCTTTATGCTTCAACATCCCTTGATTCCTGATAAATATATTTTCGCCCCATCTAGTACTAGACTACCATTGAAAGTACAGGAAAAAATACTAGGTTCCATGGAAGCTAGACTTGAAAAGCACTTGTGCATTTTGCCATATTTTATACTCACTTATTATATTAGTATATTTTCTGTTGTTATAACCAGACACTTGAGGCTAGGTGATGTATAAGGAGAAGAGTGTGGAGTTGGAGGTATAGCTCACTGGTAAAGTACCTGCTAGCACAGGCAAAGCCTTGACTTCCATTTCTAACACACACATAAATAAAAGATTTACTTTTGAGGCTTAAATTCCAAAGTAGCATAGCCACATTTGTTCAACCTCTCGTTATGGCTTCGTGGTGGATGGCATCACAGCGAAAGCATCTGTGAGAGGGATTTAATAGAAAGACAGAAATTCAGAGAATGGGGAGCATCCCACTCTTACATAATAAGACAGTCTTACAAGAAAAAATTGATATTTTGTGCAAATTACATTATTAATTACTTCTGTGGGTAGTGCCTGTCATGATCATATAACCTTCCACTAAGCTTTATCTCTTAAAATCATACCACCTCTCAGCATTACCACATTGAAGACCAAGGTTTAAACACATGGCCGCATTCAAGTCATACTCATTTAATAGCACTAACATGCTTAGATATGGTTCTTATATGTGCTACTGTACTGTGACCTTTTTCTCTGTAATAATCAAGACTTATTTATCTTTGCATTCACTGCATAGCACCTAGCATGGTCCTTTGTGTGCTTTGGAAAAATATCTCAGTGAAAGTTTATTGAATTATCAACTATTTGCATATTCAACTATTGTGTTCACTTAAAGCACTGTTGCCAAAGTCATCTCTAATTTAGCTAGGTAGTTCTTAGGAACAACTCAAATTGAGTATTTATTGAGCAACTCTCTACCAGACACTCTGCTAGATTTCATAAATATAAGACTAAATAATAGATAATTTTCATCCTGTAGGGACTTATAATTTGCCTAGTTTTCTCTGATTTTGTGTGGTTTTTGAAGGTTTCATATTACATGTGAAAAGTGATAAATCATTTGTCATGTAATGAACATATGATTTGTCAAAACTAACTCAAAATTGGTCACAGCTCATGTTCCTACTAATGAACCATTTTCACTTCTAGGCACTTTTGGTTTTGTTTCTGTATTGAATGACCTCATTAAATGATATGATATCTTCCAGAAATATATCTGGGGTACCAGAGCATATAATCATGAGGAGTACCTTAAATATGAATAGCTTCTTACCCTTATTAGTTGGCTCACAATACCATGGTTGTTTCTAAACTTGACTATGTTAATCATTTTTAATGTTTCATCTTTTCTATTAAATAGACAATTATTACTAAGAATCTACTTTACAAAGATGGGTTTGATCTCAATAAACGCGTTGAAGGAAAGCTACGTACACTTTTGTCCAAGCAGTGTACAAATGGATCAGAAGTTCGAAGTTTGTGGACAGAGGCATCTTATTCAATATCAGAGAAAGGTTAAAACAGCATTCCCTTCTTACATTTGATACTTCCAGAAAAATCTATGTAAGGAATAAGTTCCTTACTTTTGTCAGGTGCTTACATATTTCATAGATCCTGTGACAATGTGGGAAAAATTGGCCTTTTGGAAAACTTTAAGTCAATAGATACATTTGGTAAAGCCTTCATCTTATTAATATAGTTCCCATTTGGGGGGGCATATTAACAAACTTGCACAGGGATTGCTCAATTTTTCAGAGCATCCTAGAATAGTCACTTTAGTATTTTGACATATACTAGTATTAGTTAAATGAGTGAGCCCCCTAAAGGTTTAGTTTTCTATGTCACACAGTTGAAGCAATTCCTGAAAACTTCCTTTTGAAATGATTCCCGTTATGCTGATTGCTAAATAAAGTGGTAAGGCCAAAGGAAATGAAATTGAGTAGTGATTTCACAAATGGTTTGTCACCATCTCTTTTAAGTATTCACAGTTCATTCATTTCCTAGGAAGCACAAAAACTAAAATTGAGGATATGAATTGTATATATTACAACTGGGAATATTTAGTTTGCTATTGGAAGCCTGGCATAACTATACATTCTGATATCAACTATTTTATGTATTTCTGGTAAGTACTTTTTAATTTTTATTTATTTATTTGAGAGAAACAGACACAGAGAGAAAGGCAGAGAGAGAGAGAGAGAGAGAGAGAGAGAGAATGGACATGCCAGGGCCTCCAGCCACTGCAAATGAACTTTAGACACGTGCGCCCCCTTGTGCATCTGGCTAATGTGGGTCCTGGGGAATCGAGACTCAAACTGGGCTCCTTAGGCTTCACAGGCAAGTGCTTAACCACTAAGCCATCTCTCCAGCCCTGATGAGTATTTTTACACATAGAATTCTGTATTAGGAAAATATCATAATTAGCCCATAGTATGAGTAACTACATTTCTACTAAACTAAAGCTATTATTTTTATTAGTTATGCTTATTATAATAATTATTTGTAATGATGCAGAAGGTTTCAATGGGAGTAAATGGTTTTAGGCTGAAGGTACTTATAAAACAATCTATGAGCGGTTCTGTACTACATTAAATATTGTATCCTCCAGATAAATCATAATATTAAAAGCTTGAATATATGTTAGATCCTTGCCTTAAAAGAAGTCAGTTACCTATTGAACTTGATCCTTTTTCTATTTCTTTTTAAACTTTCCTCAAAGATTTTAAACAGAATCCATGCTGACTCTTCATTCCTTAATTGCTTCCTAGCAACAGGATCACCACGTTCTGACAATGCTTTCCAATGCTGCACAGGTTTTCTGTTTCCCTTCTCTTTTCTCATAACCTTCCTTCACTGCCCCTCACTCCAATGATAGTTGCCCTGCTTCTAGTCTGTCCCCTTTGTATTCTTTTTGTCCACTGCAGCTGACTTTTCCATTTTCATATGTCATTCTTTTGCTCCAAAATCCCCAGTGGTGTTGGAGATATGGCTTAGTGGGTAAAGTGCTTTCTGTGCAAACATGAGTACCTGAGGTAAAACTCCCCAGTACCCATGCAAAAGCTGGAAACTGTGGTGGATGAGAAGGGAGGCAGAGATAGGTGAATCTCCAAGAAGCTTGTGGGCCACCTTGTCTGGCAAACACAGCAGTGCATAATAGTCACACCAGAATAAGTTATAATAACAAGTTCCAGACTAGCCTGGTCTACATAGGGAAATCCTTTCACAAACAAAGTCAAGCCTAGAACTTAATTCTCTTAAACTATATGCAGCCCAATTAACCACGAGAAGACAATGTTATAAATCTCCTTGAAGTCAAATATTTGACATAAAATTCATTTTGTACATTCCAGACATTTTCCCTAGTATCCTGTCAGCTGCTGTGTTGGCCTCCTTTCAAAGGGATTTTGGTTGTTTTAAAGCTAAAGTTACAATTTGCATTGTAAGCTATTCTTTCACAAAATATATCAGACATCATGGCTTTAGAAATCAGTAATTGACTACCCCTCTATTCTCCATTAGTTGTATTGCAGGAATGATGTTAACATTAACTGACATGTTTAGGAGAATGAGGAAATTACACATTTGTTTGCCAAACTGCTTTCCCTTTACTTTTTGACCTCTCTTCCAGTTGGCTTTTCTGAGATTGTGGTATGTGTTGCATTCTGAAGATTTTCATTTCTTTTATTAAAGATGTGAATATTGTATGGCTGCTTTTAAACCTGTTTCCTTCCAAAACAATTTTCTCAGTAAAGAAGCAAAAACAGCAAGCATCACCCAAGCTTGCCTTAATAGTAATCTTTGATTAACAAACTTTTTGATGACTCAATATAAAATAAATCCATGCATTTTTGCTTTGTAAAGATAAAGATAGGATATTATTAAACATTTTTTTCTCCACGTTATATCTTACAATGATTGAAAACAGAATACTAGGATACTAAAGATACCAGTAAACAATTTTTGCACTACTTCTTTCTCACAGGCATGAGGGCATGGACCATACTTTACAGTGTAGCAACTACTTCCAGGATGAAGATAAAAATATTGGATGCAAAGTTTCTGATTTGGAGTCATCAGACTATAAAGACTTCTTTATTTGTGTTAATGGATCATCAAAACATGAGCCTATCAGATCCAGCTATTTTATTTTCCAACTTCAAAATATAGGTAATATGAACATGTGACTTCAATTTTAAATTCATTGCTTATCCTTTAGGCTGTTCTCAAGAGAAAGATAGAAGAGGTAGGGAGGGAGGGAAGTACGGAAAGAGAGAGAAAGAGAGATTTTGAATTATGGAAGTAAAAAGTAAAAAATAAAGGCAATAGAGTATATGAGGAAGTATAGAAGATAAAATTAATTAAGTATAAATTACCATTGTTTTTAGAAATTACAAAAGTAGTTCTCAGTTTCAAAGAGTTTGTCTGACATACAGTACTTTCATTTGGTTTAGAGTTGGTGAAGGATTAATTATAGAATCCCTTATTCCCAGGCTTCAGTAGACAAATGGTTGGATGTTTTCTGAGTTTCTGTTATCTGTTCTAACAGTTAAAAGAGTGACAGATTCTTGAGCCAGCCAGACCTAGGTTTGAATCTTCGATCTGACACTTTCTTATTGTATGACTTAGAGTAAGTGCTTAACTTCTATTTTCATTTTCCTGTCCTATAAATGAAGGTAATAGAGCACCATCTGATAGGGATATCATGAGACATGAATGAGATCATGATGAAACACCTTAGCACATTACCAAATGCATCCTAAGTGCTATGCAAGGGTTAGCTGGCAGTGAAAATAGTAGGAGTACTGGTTGTGGTTGTTGTGTTTCTGAAGCTGCAAAATTAATTAGAAAATAATTGCAGTCATTAGGATCTTATAACTTTTTTCTTGGGTTTAAATATTTTTCTATGTGTGACTTATCAAAAACAATATAAAATGAGTAGTGAGGTGATGGTTTGGTCTGTGTAAGTTTGAATACCTGAGTTTGGATCCCAAGCACCCACATAAATGCTGGGCATGATGTCATGTGTCATGTGCTTGTAATCTCAGTGTTTAGGAGGTGGAGATAGGTGGATCCCTAGGAAAGGTGGTTAGTCAGACTTGCCTAACAAGTGAAATCTGGGTTCAATGAAAGACCCTCTCTCAATAAATCAGGTGAAGACAGTTGAGGGAGACACCTGATGTCAACCTCTGGCTTCCATCATATGCATGCAATTACACATCACATGAACCCACACACATATGACAATGAATAAATAAAAACACACCCAACAAACCCACCAAAAAACAAAAGCAGCTGGGCGTGGTGGCGTACGCCTTTAATCCCAGCACTCAGGAGACAGAGGTAGGAGGATCACCATGAGTTCAAGGCCACCCTGAGACTCCATAGTGAATTCCAGGTTAGCCTGGGCTAGAGTGAGACCCTACCTCAAAAAAAGAAAAAAACAAGAGCAGAAAAACCCCACCAACTTTCCAAAATAACCGAGTTTCTCAATACACTATTTTGGTTGGCAAGAAACTTTGAGTTTAATTTATATCATTGAAAATAATAAAAAAACTTCCATGTTAAACTCATTTTCTTCTGCTTTTCAGTCAAACCTGAATCACCTGACTACCTTTATATTACTGTGGAGAATTCAGTTGACATTAAGATGAAATGGAACACACCTGAAGGACCCATTCCATCAAGGTGTTTTACTTATGAAATTGTGGTCAGAGAAGATGATACTTCCTGGGTGGTATGAATATTGAATTTATTTGCACAAGTTATATACATAGCCTTTTACATAAAATAGGAAACTTGAGAACAAAAATCAATTGCTAATCACATGAGAGGTTGAATGTAACATATATTTTAGTTTAAGTTCTACATAGTCAAATCTAGTGGAAAAAGAAACATTTTCAGTCTGAAAGTATAACCAATCATTTCAATTTGAAAGTTACATAATACCCCTAGAGGTGATCTTGTTACTTTTTTCCAATTTTTTAAAAAAATTTAAAGTTGTTAGGAGACTAAAATGGATTGTGGCCACAAGTAAATTCCAAATGAAAGCCATGGACACAAGATATTTGCTTGAGGATTGATCATGAGTTTAAAAATTGTGTATAGCAAGACAGCTTCTCTATGTAAGCAAGAGAATGGCTTACATAGAGAAGAGGGGTTTACAATGGCAAATTGGTAATGCTTGTGAGACAGATTACACCCTGGCATCAACAATGTGGTGATGAAAGGCATGAAACTGCACATTTGTTTCATTAGCTTCCATTATGACAGTGGTGGAGAGAAGTATGTAAGCCACTGGTTCTAATTAATTCAATTCATATACAGGCAAAAAAAAACCTAGTTGATGAATTGATTTACAAGGCACAAATTACACAGCTAGAACTACAATAAAGACCCAACTCCTAGTCCACTTAAGTCAATAGTACATTATGACTGCTCTCAAGAAAAATTACAATGAATGAAAAAACTCTCATAGTAGATGAGAAAAGCCCAGCGGCTATTTGAAATGAAAACCTGAAGTGATTACTTTAGTGAATATTTTATTTATTGCTGTGGTATGCTGACATCTGAAGTGGCCATTACATGGCAATCCCTGAATACTACGACACCAGTCTTTGAAGATTAATCAAAATTGAGAAACAAGGGGCACAAACCATTTTGGATATTGTAGCAGTCAGCTTAGCTTCAGGTTCACTGAGATGAACTTCCAGACCAGGCACAGTTATGGAGGAAGGGATATTTATTGAAGCTTACAGATCCAGGGGAAGTTCTATAATGGCAGGAGAATCTAGCCTGCTTTCACAGTTCCACGCAGAGAGAGAGAAGCACAAGCCTAAAAGCCAAAAGCCACACAGCACAGCACAGCACACTTCAGGAACTCCAGCTAGACACACTTTGTATATCTTTAGATTGAAATCTCAAGCCCATCACCACACCTTAAGATCCACCCAGTGAAACCGCCTACAGCTATGTGGCTGTAGATGCAGACTACAAAGTAATAAAACAATGAGTATATTGGGGGCCATCTATTCAAACTACCAACAGATATGAACGCTATAGTTTCGACAGAAAGAATATTCCTATGATGACTCTTTCTTTTGCTAACTCAAAATATATATCACATCTTCTCACTTATAGAATCTGGAATATTTGACACAAATGCAAATACCGGCATTATAGACACCAAAGCTGTATAGGGGTTTGGCCTCACCACATATGCTGTTCTTCATTACAAGTGACCGTATACTACTGTAGAAAAAAATTAAATATGGATAAAGAAGGGAAAAAATGATTTTTAAAATCAAGTGATACAAAGAGATGATCAATACAAGTAGTATACCTTTCTAGTCTTTTGGTGCATATATTTTGTTGGAAAAAAAAAACATTATTTATCCTTGGCTTTCAGTTTGGTACAGATAAAACTAACCTGCTCAAGAAGAAAACACTAAATGAAAGTAAAGATGTGTGCTTTTTTATAAGAAGTAAAGTGAATATATATTGTGCAGATGATGGATATTGGAGTGAATGGAGTGAAGAAGAATGCTGGGAAGGTATGTGTGTAAAGGACAGGAACTGAGCAATGAGGTGCTTGCTACAAAGTTTCTTTTTCTGTCAATGTGTTTTGTAAATATGGAGTTCAAAACTTCTTGCTATAGCCCTTAAGTGGAGAAAATGTTTATAAATAACTGTATAAAAGGGTAGACATTAAGAATTTAATATTCATTTAGAGCTAGTAGTCCCATTATGTCTTTTACATGATTTTATTTTATTTTTCTTTATTTAATTGAGAGAAAGAGAGAGAGAGAGAGAGAGAGAATATGGGTGTGCCAGGTCTCTGGCCACTGCAAATGAACTCCAGATGCATGTGCCCCTTGTGTATCTGGCTTATGTGGGTACTGGGGAGTCAATCATGGGTTCTTTGGTTTTGCAGGCGAAAGCCTTAACTGTTAAGCTATCTCTCCAGCTGCCCATTATGTTTTATTTTTTAAAAAACTTTTGGCGTATTTTTATTTATTTATTTGAGAGTTACAGACAGAGAGAGAACGAGGCAGATAGAGAGAGAATGGGTTCACCAGGGCCTCCAGCTACTGCAAACGAACTCCAGATGCATGTGCCACCTTGTGCATCTGGCTTACATGGGTCCTGGGGTATCAAGCCTTGAACCGGGGTCCTTAGGCTTCACAGGCAAGTGCCTAACTGCTAAGCCATCTCTCCAGCCCCCCTTAAGTTTTGATAGGAGTATTTTGTTTGTTTTGTCAGTTAAGCAGGAGCTCATTTTAATCAATTTTTTTATACTTTCACTTTCTAAGAGAATAGAAATTTTAAGTAAGGGGTAGATAATTACACACTTGTGTCTAGTATTATGAATATTTTCTAATTAAGTTGCTATGATTAGGAAAAATATATTCTATTTATTTCCAACAGTAACTTAAACTGACTTTTCCTTGCAAAGGTATTAAAAATTATAAGCAGCATAAACTGGAAAACCTATAGAATGAAGTAAAAAATATGATGGCTTCAGAATATATTAGCTTTATGGAAAATTACTTATAATTATTCAATATTAAAGAAAATCACTTTAGCATTAGTAATTCAGGCATATAAATATGTGTGTAGTTGTAATAAATGTTCAGATGTAGATCCAGACAGATACTAAGCTTTCTATCAAATTTCTCTCTTTCATATATTCTAGTACAATAAATTCTGGCTAATAGCTCCTATAAATACAATGGTGTCATTTTTCCTTTTTATTCATTGCATACTTGTTAGACGCCTATGTGTGTAAGATTCTTTTCAGAAGTTCGAGATATATCAGTAATCATTGCTCTCAAAGAGCATCTATTTATTCCCAAGTTGGGAAGAATTGGGCAATAAATGAGACAAATGTATTATATCATCACTAAGCATTATGGATAATAATACACAGTTCAGGGAAGGTCTCAGTTAATCAAAATTATATACACACATATGTAAGTATATGTATGTATATATTCAAACAAAACTTATTGCTTCTATATTTTTCCTTTTTGTTATGATTATTAGAAATCTGTAGAATCCATAGAAAATGTATATTCTGAATTACATTGAGTGATTTGGTATTTTTAAACCACATTTTCACAATATGCAACTTTTAAATGTGTGTTACATATAATTTCATCAGTAATATTGGTGACAGATTTCTTTTTCCCTGAGAGGTAGCTCTTAGTACAATCCTGATTTAGAGTTAGAAATTGTGAAAAAAAAAGAATTTCTTGAGTCACACATAATTTTAGTTCTTTAGAAAAAGATTTCTTATTGAATATTTCAAGTTATAGAAAATAACACAATAAAATTTTTGAAAATAAAAACACATATCATCTTCAGGATTTTCTTGAAGAGCAAAAGCAAGTAAAACATAACTGGTATTTATACACTAGCAAATATTTCTGTTTAAGTTAATACTAAACTACTACTATTTACTAGTTTATTTAGAAAACAACTTAGTTTCAAAACTCATTGTAAACTTCTATCACTTCCCCCTTTTGTGATTTTTAATCTTAGGTTATCACACCCCCAACTTGATGTTCATTTTCATCGTACCAGGATGCCTTTTCATAGTATTCCTCTTATCAATACTTTGCATGGCTTTGGATGGGGGAAAACCTGAACCAAAATTGGTAAAGTATTTAATATTATTATATTTAGTCTATTTTGTATAAATACAAAATGTCAACATTAGGAACTTATGGCTTACGTTATCATTATGATTACTTTTATTTTTTTAATTAAAAAAATTGGTTATCGAGGTAGGGTCTCACTCTAGCCCAAGCTCATCTGGGATTCATATATAGTCTCAGGGTGGTCTCGAACTCATGGCGGTCCTCCTACCTCTGCCTCCCAAAGTGCTGGGATTAAAGTTGTGGGCCACTACGCTTGGGGGAATACTTTTATTTTTGACAATTTCACACATGAATGCAATGCATTTTGATCATAGTCACCCTGATTACCTTTTCATAGCCCTCTCCCAATAAAGCTCTTCTTCCCAACTCATTCCCTTCCTACTTTCATGTCTTTTTTTATGAGTTACTTTGTTTAATTAGGGTTGTTTGCGACTATAGGTGGGAGGTGATTTACTGAAGCATGAGCATCCTACCAGTGGTGAGACCGCTAAAGAACTTGCTGCCCCTCCCCCAACAACCATTTAACTGCCCAACTACTCTGGGAGGAGTGCCAACTTGTGAACCCTTCCCCCATCTGTGATGGAATGTTGACAAGTTTAATTTTGTGCAAGAAGCCTCAGCTGCCATGAGTTCCTGACTGTAACCTACTTTTGCCTCCTCACTGTGATTGTACAGTTAATGCTGTGTGTATTACAATATCTTCAGAAAATAGTCATTTTAAAAATCACCCTACAAGGCTATTTCTTGGGGGGGGGAATTTTTTCAAAATAGAAGAAAATGAACTACTGTAGAACTTTAAGATTAGAGAAGAGTTCAAGGAAAGAATTCCAAAAGAACTGGATTGGGAGAAAGGAGAAATACTGAAAATGATCATATACTGAGACACAGTATAGTGTGCCAGAGACAACAGATCACATCAAAGTGATAAAAAAATCATTTTACTTGGAGGGGGAGGGATGCCAGAATCCATAGTAAAAATATAACCTGTGAGATGACTTTAAATTATTTCTCTTTAAGTTATAGAGATATGATAGAATTTCAAAAGTTGTAGCGGTCACTCACTATACATTGTTAGGCACTAAGCAGTAATTGTGACTTGGAGAAAAAAAATCTTAGAACCATATTTTTTTTAAAGATAGAAATGTGGAAAAGGATGGAAATCTGCATATGTATGAAATACTTCTCTTTACTTCTCTAATGAATATATATTTTTTATGAGAGAGAGAAAGAGACTTGGCATGCCAGGGCCTCCAGCCACTGCAATTGAACTTCAGACGCCTGTGCCACTTTGTGCACATGCACGACCTTACACATGTGTCACCTTGGGTGTCTGGCTGTGGGATCTGGGGAGTTGAATATAGGTCCTTAGGTTTTGCAGGCAAACTCTTTAACTGCTAAGCCATCTCTCCAGCACCTGAATGCTTTATAAAACTATTTTTCTGGGTTATTAATCTTAGTGAAGTTGAATTATTAATGATGATTTTCTAGTGACAGAATTCTTTTTATGTTTCAGAACACTACAGAAGTGGAAAATGAATCTAATTCTTATGAAGAAACATTATGTTGAATAACAGCTCATTTCCATGCATATAACCAAATGTCAGCATGAGTCACATTAAATTGAATTAAACATAGATGGCAGACATGTCTGATTATAAACTACTGCTGTATTTATTTATTGTTGTTTTCTGAGACAAGAGCTGACTATGTAGCTCAGGCTAGCTTTGAAATCACAAACCTCCTGCATCAGCCTTGCAAGCACTGGAATTGCAGGTTGTGTACAACCATGCTCATTTTCACTGTTGCGTTGAATTGACTTTAGGGTGGTCAAATCTTCAGCTAATAGTAAATTTCCAATGTTCTACTAAAAGGTTGTTTTCACAGCTAAGATTGCTGCTTATAGAAAAATCAAGGAATAGGGCATATTTTATATAATTATTATTAATAAAATTTGATTTTTCAACTTGCACCACATCTTTGAGATATTGCCAAATCTTGGAAAATGAGATTCTGTGCTATTTTTGTTGTTTGTTTTCAAATGCATACTGGATGAAATTCACCATGAAAAAGAACGTCTTGTTTTCAAAGTAACCTGAGCCAAACCCTTGAAATACATTCATAGCCCTTTGTTTCATAAAACAAAAAACTGGAAGAAATACAGTGCTTAAATGCTAAGAATTACAAAATTACTAGGGGTCATATTTGGAAATTTAGAGGCCATAAACAAAACAGTAAAATACTTGTGAACTTCGTGTACTACTGAGCATGTAACTTTTCTTACTTTCTGATTTTTTTGAAATGAAAGGTCAAGGCCGAAAACTCACTAAGCCCCTGAAATTAGAAAAATCTGTTTTAGCTATATTCTCATTGCTGGGACAAAATGCTCCACCAGAAGCTGATTATGGAAGGATTATTTCACCTTTAAGTTTGGAGGGAAAGTTTCATCATGATGAGAAAACATAGCAGAAGCAGACAGTCTGTCATCACAACCTCACATCAGCATGGAGGGAGTAGAGACAATGCTAAGCAGGGCTGGAATATAAAAACTCAAGAGCCTGCCCCAGTGAAAAACTTCTTGTAGCAAGGCTCCACCTTCTAGAGGCTCTATACCCTCCTTAAACAGTACCATCATCTGGGGTTATATATTCAAGCACATAAGTGAAACTGTGGCGAAAATTTAAAATTCAAACTACTACAGAAGTCTTTTTAAAATTTCTCTTTTCAAAGTCCATGTTGCTTTAAAATGTAGGAAATAATGTGCTACAAGTTACAATCAAGAGCCATGTTTTACTTTGGACTAATTTTTATGTAATGTTATCTTATGTAATATTATTCAGAGTAGACAATCACTTGGGAACTTACTAGAAATTTTCTAACCAAGACCTACTCAGTATTCTACATTAGAATAACATTCTCCGGAGATTCATTTACATATTAAATTTGATGTGTGTTTTAGAATAGAAACTACTTAAACAATTTAATGTGGTGTTGGGCTCCTTGGCAGGGTAAATACAATTGTGATTATCTCTAAAATGAGAAAAATAAGTAACACTGAGTTATCCAGAATATTCACTATTTCCCTAAGTAGGCCTGTCTTTGTAACTCTCATAGCAATTTGAAAGAAGCGGACAAAAATGACAAGTATTGCCAAGCTAGGGCTTACAAAAATTATACTTAGTGTGAGAAGGGGTATTGAAGGAGTAAGCAGAAATCTAGAAGGGAGAGGTCAAAATGAAGACTGGAAATAGCAAGCAAGTCAATGCTGGGATGCTGAGTGGCTTTTGGAGACATAGCATTCTACTTTTACTCTTAATTGAATATGTAACAAGTTGTATGAATCAAAGGATGTCTGGAATCACATAAAGGTTTAATCAGCATTACTCCAACAAATATATGTTAGAACCCAGAGGTACCAAATCTAACAGAACTTCCTGACTTACTAGCTATATAGATTTCTTAACCTTACAATAACATGATCCCGAACTTGAGGAAATTGAACTTTATAAATTATCTTTTTCTTACAATATGGTAGAATTTAAAGATACTGAATATTTCCCAAATTCTTGGTACACAGACAGTGCCGTAAGTCATGATCACTCTCATATATATCTTTTAGTCTCTGTGGCTGTTATAAGTTTGAGCTCCCTTCCTCAGGATCTACCAAACCCAGCACTTAAAGAATAACAATTCTCCTAGCAGAAGACCCTTGGACCGAAGTGAGCAAAGTTGACTTCATAGGTATTTGTCCTATGTCATTACATAGACCCTCATGCTTGGAAGGTTCCAAACATGCTATATACAAGTTGCTCCTGATAGTATCAGTTCTGATTAGCTATTGTCATTAAAACATAGACAATCATCCATATTTATATATTTGTAAATCAATTATTAGAAACTTAGAAATTATTTCAATCATTAATGTTTCCATTCAATCATCCATCATTAATTCCATTTCAACATTTATCCCATATTTTCCGTATGCCACACACTCTACTAGTGTACAGATATAGCTATTCAGCCAGGGTGAGACAGTCATCTGCTTGAAGGGAAGAAATGTGACATTTATCCATAAGGGTTAACTTCCATGCTAAGTGCTTAATATATACCGCAGTTATGCACCATATAACATTTTAGTACATGACAGACCACATATATAATGGCAATCTCAATATTATTGCCCAATGAAATTGTGGCCATCTTAGTTTGTGTGCATGCACTATTATTTTTGTGCCATGAGAAATTCACCTAATGGTCCATTTCTTTGAATGCATCTCCATCGTTAAAAGTAACATGACTACAATTTAATGACATAAACATTTTCATAGCCTGAGAGATATTTAAGGTGCTTATCCTATAAATGAAGAAAAGCTGCATTTAAATTTGTCTAAAGTATTAGAGCAACAATGGAAATTCATTATACTTTTTTCTTCCTTGGTATAGTCTTAAGAGTAAAAGAGACTGCTGATAGGGAGTCAAGGATGGGGAGGATAGTGCCTGCACAAGCCTATGCCTTCAGTATAGCAGCATAAGAGGCTCTACTTGTGGGGAGATGTACAAATGACCAAAAGACTAAAAAAAGGAACGAAATAAACACATAACCCACAACAAATACTGAGGGGATCAAAATCCCTCAGGATTTTCATAACTATTGGTGACTATGGCAAATATCGAAAAAGTTGAGTTTTCAACAAATAATTATAAGACATGCAAAGAAACAGGAAAAAAATGTGACCTATACTCAGAAAATCAGGCACAGAAATTGCTTTTGAGAGGACCCAGATGTTAGAGTAAAAGACCAAGTCTGCAATGTAGTAATTGTAATGTTCAGACAACTAGAGGAAATAATCTTAAAAGAATCAAATATGAAGATATGAGGACAATGTCTCCCAAAGACAGAAGGTCAATAAAAATACTTCTGAAATATAATTAGGTAAAGAATAAATAAATTACTTATAAATAAGTAAAGAAGCTAAACAGTAGGTTGACTTAAAGAAGAATCAGTGAATATAAAGGTATCTTGATAGAGATTATGTCCTATGCAGAACAGAAAAGAAAAAGGAAGTAAGTTAAGACAGCATCAAATAATATAGGAAACCATAAAAAACACAAATATTCATGTCATTGAGAACAACAAAGAAATCAAAACATAAATTCCAAGGAAATGGGGACTGAAGACTTCTCAAATTTGATCCATGAATGTACGTACACACCTACAACCTTGATGTGTATCTATTAGCATCATTGCAACACATTTACATACAAAGGAGCCCTAATAAAAGTAACACCTGACTTCTCATTAGAAAGAAAAATAAGAACAGAACCTGTGAATGGTATATTTGGAGTACTAAAATAAAAAAGATCAACCAATAAAAATCTTATATCGACTATATTAGTTACTTTTCTAATCATTGTGGCAACATACCTAACAGAAACGGTTTAGGGAGGAGTCGTTTTTTGTTTTTGTTTTTCGAGGTGGGATCTCACTCTAGCTCAATCATTTTGGCTTACAGTTTTAGTAACAGAAGTCCATAGTAGTTGGGAAAGGCATGGATGGGGGTAAAGCAGTAAGAACCTGGGGTTGAAGCTTGTTCACACCTTGGTAGATCAGGAAGCAAAAAAGGAACCAAACACAGAGCTAGGCTATACCTATCAAAGACCTTCTCTTAGTGGCCTATGTCTATTAGCCAGTTTCCATCTCCCACATGTTGCACAACCACTCAAAACAGTACTATAAGCTAGAGACCAAGTGTTCAAACACAAGATCCTGTGGGGAACATTTTACATCCAAATCCTAGCATTCACATTTATTTATGGAAGTATAGATATTTATTTATTACTCTGGCTTATAATCCAATACCACTTCATTGATTTTGTTGGTAATACAAATACATATGTGTTTTTCTTTTATTTCTTTGGTATAGCCCTACCACTAGGGGTATGCTTTTTTATTTATTCTTTTTTGGGGGGATGGAAGATGCTTTGGATGATCTTTCACATTTATTCCTTAAGTGTAAAATCATCCATGTCTCTGAGGATTGTGGTCCCCTTTATTGGAAGTAGGTATTTGAAACCAAGATCTGGCTAGTAGATATATTTATTGTTGGGTTTCTGAAATGTTATTCGTTTTCAGGCCTTTTCGGATAATAGCCCAAAATATATGAATCTATATTGTGATTGTCTGAGTTTTCAGCTTGACAGGATTTAGAATCACCATGGA
This sequence comes from Dipus sagitta, assembly GCA_036346955.1. Taxonomy (NCBI): domain Eukaryota; kingdom Metazoa; phylum Chordata; class Mammalia; order Rodentia; family Dipodidae; genus Dipus; species Dipus sagitta. The sequence goes on from CM070776.1 coordinate 126,704,260, forward strand.
AACAAATCTCTAGGTGTATCTATGAGGGGGTTTTCTAGGTGAGGTTATTTGAGAAGACCCATCCTAAATGTGGGAAGAACCATTTCATCCCCTAGATATACTGAACCATATCAATAAGGAGAAAGATAGTTACACATCACCATTCATTGCTTTCTACTTCCTCACTACAGATGTAATGTAATCAGCTAGTTCATGCTCTTGCCATCATGTCTTCCCCACCATGATGGACTGTAACCTCAAAGTGTGACCCAAAATAAACCTTTCCTTCCTAAAGTTAATTTTGTCAGATTTTTTCCAGTAACTGATATAACAAATTAGTGCCAAGAATGGGGTCCTTATTGTGTTAGACCTGACCATGTGATACACAGACCTTTGTAGCTTGTTTATTGTAGTAATGTGAAAGAATTTGAAATTTTGAGCTAGAAAAACCTTATAATTTTTTTTTCAATGTAGGGTCTCACTCTGGCTCAGGTTGACCTGGAATTAACTATGCAGTCTCAGGGTGGCCTTGAACTCACGGCGATCCTCCTACCTCTGCCTCCCAAATGCTGGGATTAAAGGTGTGTGCCACCACACCCGGCAAACCTTATAAGTTTTAAAGAAGAGCTTAGTGAGTCATTATTGTTGGAGTTCAGAAGACCAGAACGGTGAGAGAAATGTAGAGTGAAGGCCCAGCACATAAGTATTCAGAAGGGAGCAGCAATTCTATCGAGAAATCGGTTAGAGGTAGTTCATGTTGTATGTTGATAAAGAACCTGGCTGTATTCTGTCCATGTCCTAAGCACTTGAATGAAACTGAATTTAAAAGTAATAGCTAATTTGTTTAGCAGACCGAATCTCAAAACAGAAGAGTATTGAAGATAATGCTGAGGAAGCAGGTCTAATTGTTAAAGAGATCAGCATCATTGAAGAGAAACCTCCTTGCTGTAGTTGGATCATAAATCAGTGCCCAGAGGGAAAGATCCTACTCATTGAAGGCTATGTTTTAAAGAGGAGACCCTGAAGTGACAATACCATTGATGGGAGTCTCTGTTTTAATACAACTAGGCAGACAGAAGCAACCACAACTGTAGTTGAAGGAAGCCAGGCTGCATTTCCAATTGACATATACCTTGGCGGTATTGTCCAGGTGATACTGATTTTGAAGGCATGAAAGATGCAAATTGAGGGATGATAGTGTCTTGCACCACTCTTCTACAGAGCTGCTGAGGCCAGGTAATGTGTGATCGAGTTGGAATCCCAGAAAAGAGGCCTTCATATGCCATTGTATGAAACTGACTATGAACCGTAAATTTCAGTGGAGAACCCAGAGTGTTGGAGATGCCAGAACCACATGATGTCTGAAAGTTCAGACTGGTGTTGCTCCAAAAGACAAAGTGGCACAGGCACTGTAGCTTGAGGAGTAGAGCTACCCAACCTTTTTAGAGTCTAGATAACTCCATCATAAGTCTCAGATGTCAGACAGGGAGCTTCAAGCTTTGGAATTTTCCCTGCTGGGATTTGATCTTGTTTGGGTCTGAATGTTTCTTGCTCATTCCTTCCTTTAGTATTTGGAATGATCTTTCTGTGCTATTATATATTTGCAGTACATAATTTGTTCTTTGATGTTATAAAAGTTCACAGTTAAGTGTTTGCATGATTCTCAGAAGAGACTCTGCACTTACCTTTATATATATATATATATATATATATATATATATATATATATATATATATATATATATAGAGAGAGAGAGAGAGAGAGAGAGAGAGAGAGAGAATGGGCACATCAGAGCCTATTGCATCCACAAACTTTAGTCACATGTGCCACTTTGTGCATCTAGCTTTACTTGGGTACTGGAAAATTGAACCCCTGCCAGCAGGTTTTGCAAGCAAATATCTTTAACTGCTGACTCATCCCCAGCCCTGTACGTTTGAGTAGTGTTGGGACTGTTAAAGACTATGGGAACTTTTGAAGTGTGACTATTTGCATTTTATATTGTGAGATGGTCAAGAGTCAAGAGGGACAAGGGATGGAATATTATGGCTTAAAGTAATATGTATGAGTGTCAAGATGACAGGGGGTGCACTTATGATTGTTGGTCTGGGTTTTCAGCTTGATAGAATTTAGAATAAGCATGGAAACAAATTTCTGGGCATGTCTGTGAGAAATTTGCTAGATTAATTATTTGAAGTGGAAAGACAAACCCTAAATGAGGGCAGCACAATTCTATCAGCTGGACATCCTAGACTGTATAAAAAGGAAAAGAGCTAGCTAAACACCAACATTCAGTGCTTTCTATTTCATGAGTACACATAAAATGTGACCAGCTGCTTCATGTTCCTGCTGTCATGCCTTTCCCACCACAATGAACTATAACCTCAAACTCTAAGCCAAAATAATCCCTTCCTTCCTCAAGTTGCTTTTGCCACGTACTTTTTCCTCCAACAGTAAGATGGGTAGCTTATATTTATTAGTATACATACATTTATATATATATATATATATATATATATATATATATATATATATATATATAAAACTGTGTATCTATCAAGCTTAAACAAGCATTCATACTCATGACTCCTATAGTAATTTATCACTACACAGAACACATTCCTTCCTTTCCCCTTTGCTTATCTGTAACCTCCCAATCCAGCTGTGAGAAATTTGTCTTCCACTTTTGGTCATCTACTTAATTGTTCAAGAAAACATCTAGGGGCATTAAAGATTGTGACTTTTACCATTAGAGGAAACATAATCAGCTAAAGAATAGTGCAGTTTCCTTTGCGTGTGGTGTTACAGACTCCACTTATTTCTAAAGTTATTTAGGTCAGCTCTGTTACATACTGCTCCATTCCCTTCAATTAAATTGTTTCATATATTTGTAATACAAACAAATTGCTTCTTTACATTCTGAATTCCATTTTGGGATTTCCTTGATCTCCTAAATGATTTCTTTTAATGTGCATATATTACGGTCCATACATTGCTTTCTAAAGTTAGGTGAGGTGTTTGTGTGTATGTGTGTGTGTGTGTACTATATGTGATGTGTATACATATGCATGCGGATGTACACACCCTACATGCACAAGTGCAGAGACCAGAGGAAGATGTTGCTTGTATTCCTCTACTGCTCTTCTGCCTTATTTCCTTGAGACAAAATCTCCCACTGAATTTGCAATTTGCCATGGTTTTGGAATTCTCCTTTCTCCACTCCCATCAACATTGGGGTAATATGTGTGCCTGGCCATGCTTGGCTTTTTACATAGGTTCTGGGGATAAAACTCAGGTACTCCTGATTGCATAGCAAGTGCTGTTACCCAGTGAGCCATATCCCCATACCTTACAAGGATTTTTAATATTTGTTTGAGATGGCACCCCATTTCTCACTGGCCTGAAAGTCATTGTGTAGTCCAGGTTAGCCTAAAAGTTATGACAATTGTCCTGTCTGAACCTTCTGAGTTATCAGATGATTATGGCCGTGGTGGGGAAGCCACCATGTTGTTTTTGAGACCAAGTCTCACCATGCATCTGAGGTTGTCATCAGACTCTTGATCCCCCCTGCCTAAGACTACGACACCTGACTCAAAGTTCAATAACTTTTGGCAGATGTATACTGTCATGTATATTCACAATATAAAACCATACAGAATAGTTTACCCAAAAAAATCACCCCTGTTCTTCACATATTCAAGCCAATTCCTTCCTGTCCCCAGTGAATCCCTGGCAACTTCAGTTCAAATCACAATGTATATAGCTTTTGTCAGATTAGCTAATTGCTCTTAGCAATATGTAACTAAATTTATATGTTTATGTTTGGCTTTGTAAAAAGCTGGCAAACATAAAATGGCCATGCCCTTTTGCATCCCCACTAGCCATGCATCTTCACCAGCAATTGATGTTACCAGATTTTTGGATTTTGATGGTCTTTGTTTAAAACTTTTTGAAAAATTATTTTCATTCTTATTTATTTATTTGAGAGAAAGAAAGAGGCAGATATACAGAGAATGGATGCAGCAGGGCCCTTAACCACTGTAAACAAACTCCAGACACATGCATCACCTTGTGCACCTTATGTGAGCACTGGGGAATCAAACCTGGGTCCTTAGGCTTCACAGGCAAGTGCCTTAACCGCTAAGCTATGTCATCAGCCCTTTCTATTGCTTGAAGTACTGGCATATGCTTGGCAAGTATCCTGCCACTGAGTTGCTAGCTCAGTCTTGGCAGTTCTTATAAATACTCAGTGGTATCTTGTTTAAATTTTATTGCTATATGTTGTAGTCAGCTCCACAATGATGAACTGAACAACCACCCAGACAGAGTTTATGGGAGAAATTGATCTATTTCAAGTTTACAGATCCAGGAGAAGTTCAATCAATGGCAGAAGACACTGCTTACTTCCATACATGCAGACAGAAGACCACTGCAGTGAGCCAAACCAACACCAGCATGCAGTATGAACCCCACCAAAGCTCAAACTCTTCTCTGCACATATTTATGCTGAAATTTGGATCTGCCCCTAAACACACTTTTGGGATGGACTCCAGGATCTGCCCCCAGTGACATCTCCTCCAGCTAGATGGCTGGAGATCCAAGTTACAGGCATAATATAGTACCTGAGTCTAAGGAGGACATACATTCACACTTTAACCATCACACTATACTGTAAAAAAGTCATTTCTATGCTACTATTTTCGTAGCATTTACATTGTGTTTATTGAGATTTCCACACGTATTTTAACCTAATTCTTTGTTTAAGTAGATCCAACATTTATCATAACCTTTGCTGCTTTTTAATTCAATGACATCTTTAGTTTGGTAATGAATCCTCATCACCTTTCTTCCTGAAGGACTCACTCTCTGAATGCTTGAAACTATTTCTTTTTACTTTAACAACACATCTTCTTTTTCTAAAGATGTCCTTGTTCACTCATATTTGTTGCTTCTTGAGGTCAGTGTGATCTCCCCAGCATGTGACTTTATTTCATGAGATTCTAAATGAGTCTTTCTGTATCTTGGAAATCCAGAAATTTCATTACTCACAATGTCATTGTCACTGGCATGTCAAACATCCTTTGATCTATAGGGTTAAATAATTCATTGAATTTCAGATTTTCCACTATGGTTTTGAATAAATATTCTGCTCTAGTTTTCTCTTATATATTTTTTCTGAGAAATTAATAATAGGCTGGATCTCCTTTTTGCATTTTACAAAGTTAAGTTTCTAGCTTTTTTATAGTCTTCTTTCATTTTGAGACTCACTTGTCTCCAGCCAATCTTCCTTATCCCTTACAGCAACCTGACTTGTGTTTTTTTTTTTTTTCTTCTTCTTTTGGTTCACCTCCATTAATTTAATTTTCCTTTTCTGTGGTTTCCCTGAGCTCTTTAAATTTATTCTAAGCTTTTCTGTTGTCTTAACTTTTATTTTTTAAGCACTTTTATTTTGTGATGTCTATTTGTATATGTAAGTGTGCTTTAAGGTGATCATTTTTCCCTCATTAACTTTTAAAAAATTCTTTTTTTTTTTTTTTTTTTTTTTTTGGTTTTTCGAGGTAGGGTCTCACTCTAGCTCAGGCTGACCTGGAATTCACTCTGTAGTCTCAGGGTGGCCTCGAACTCTCAGTGATCCTCCTACCTCTGCCTCCCGAGTGCTGTGATTAAAGGCGTGCGCCACCACGCCTGGCTAACTTTTAAAAAATTCTTAGCAATAAGTTTGGTCACAATTTGCATCTGCTTCATGGTAATCTATTTTAATGATTGCTCTTCATCTGCTATTTGTTTACCTTTTTCTTCTCTCCTTCCTTTTATGAATATGTGTGTGTCTGCGTGTGTGGGGTGGTGTTCATGCACATATCTACACATGTATGTTGAGGCCAGAGGACAGTCTCAGGTGTTATTCTCAGGAATGTTGCTTACCTCCTTTTAATACAGGGCCTGTCATTGGCCTAGAGCTTACCAATTATGCTAGATTGGCTGACCAGGGAGCCCTAGGGATCCTCCTGTCTTCACCTCTCCAGTGCTGAAGTTACAGGCATATACTACAACACTTGGCTTTTATGTAGGTGTTGAAGATGTGAACTCAGATGTTCATGCTTTTGACACAAACACTTTACTGACTGAGTTATCTTCTGCGTCCTCTCCTTTTTTTATTTTTAAAAAAAATTTTAAAAGTATTTTATTTTTATTTATTTATTTGAGAGAAAGAGAGAGAGATACAGAAATAGGCAGGAAGACAGAGAGAATGGGCGCACCAGGGCTTCCAGCCACTGCAAACGAACTCCAGACATGTGTGCCCCCTTGTGCATCTGGCTAACGTGGGTCCTGGGGAATCGAGCCTTGAACCAGAGTCCTTAGGTTTCACAGGCAAGCGCTTAACTGCTAAACCATCTTTCCAGCCCGAGTCCTCTCCTTTTTATCCTGTAGCATTGATTCCTTTCAAATCCTTCTTTATTATTTTTATTTTTTAACAAAGAGTCTGTCAAAGGAAGCTGGCAGCAGCAGGAGAAACCTATCTTTTAAAATATTTATTTTATTTTAGAGAGACAGGGGAAAAGAGAGAGGGAGAGAGAGAATTGGCACACCAGTGCCTCAGCCACTACAATAGAAATACATATGCTTGCGCCACCTAGTTGGCATGTGTGACTTTGTGTGTTCCTCACCTTTGTGAGTCTGGCTTAAGGAGGATATGGAGAGTCAAACATGGGTCCTTAGGCTTAGCAGGCAAGTGCCTTAACCACTAAGCCATCTTTTCAGCCATCAAATCCTTCTTCTTTAAATAATAAAGTTATTTCTAAACCAGTTATTTGTGGAATATGCAATGGTGCAGGGTCCAGGAAAGCACTGGAAGCCAGCAGACTCCTTCTGACTCAAAGGGAAGGGATGTAAGTTTTTATGTCAAGGTTTATGCTTAATTGCTTTCAAGTACTCAGCACCATTCTTGTTTCTTTCTGTGACTGCATTGTATTGCAGTAGCTGGAAGCTTGGAAACAATCTGATCTAGTACAAATGTGCAAGGCAAAAAGGAAGTAGAAGTTATTCCTTTCTTAATACTAATGGCAAAATTTTAGCCTTGGGGGAAGCAAACTTTAGCTTTTTACATAAGTCACCTACTTCAATTGTTCCATCCACTAGTAGTGCTCTCTTCTCATCTGGATCACATTAGCAGCTTCCTGACTTCCTGGGAACTAGTGGTCAAAGGTGGAGCTAGCTAGTTCCTTCCTTGACCTTCACTCCTCCATTCTTTCCATTGGAATTATAAATACCCAGTCTGTCTTTGTCTCTGTTTCTCTCTTTTTGTCTCTTCTCCCTCACTTCAACACTGAAATGTTGTTATGTGATTTAACCTTTCCATCTCTTTAGGAATGTTCTGTTCACTGCATCATAGTTTCTGCTACTCTCTGATATTTGTAGAGTTTAGGAACTCTTTACTGCCCAGGCTACATACTTCATACTAGTTATAAGCCAGGTGTAAATGGATACCGATTTGTCCTGTTCTCTCTGCACAGAAATGTGACCTGCCACCAGAAATACACTTTCTGCGTATCTTTTATCATCCTGGTCAAGTGTTCAATGCTTATGGAACTGATTTTTCATATTCATTGACTCATTTAACAAGTACATATTAAGTACTTCATATCTCTTTTGAAATTTTTGAGGTAATGAGGTTATTTAGGCCATCTTTAATGTCAAGAAGATTTATCCTTTCCTTTACTTACTTTATTCATGTTTACACATTTCTTTGGTTTAGTAAGCTATATTTACCAATTACACTTCTTGTTGCATATCTAATCATTCTATTGTGTGATGTTTTCCTGTCTAATTTTTCTATTTCCTTTGTTGTCTCCTGATCATGTTATTAATTTCCTAAAATATTCAAGGAATTTTTTATGATTGAAGCCCATCAATTTTCTCAGAAGATTTTCAATAGAAAAATTTTGAAGGCTAAGAGAAAGATCATTCCTCCAAGGGAAAATTTCGATTTTCCTGACAACCTGAGATCCCTATAAATTAAACTGTCAGTTTGCGGTTTTGTGGTAAAATTCAGTAAATGTGAGCTGGAGTTATTGACTTACATGTATCTGGATATGGTTATAAATTCTCAGGCAGTTTTCTCCTTCTACTCACTATTAAACTTCATCAAATTTCATGATAGATAATTTAATGTGTAGTTCTCTAACCTCTGTGGGCATTGAGTTTTCATGGTAAGATCAATTCTAGTTTGTATGTATAGTACATGTGAAATTTGCTATACTAATTTTGTGTGAGACTTTTTTTTATTAAGTAGAAAGTTGTATGGGTACATCATATGTTAGTGCTATCATTTTCCTCCTTCCTACTCCCCATTCCACCGAGGCCCTTCCTTAGTGGGGTTGCTGGTATTCCCCCTAGGTTTTCTGGTTATGAGATGTGAGGGCTAAAGAGGTAGGCAATATTTGGTCGCAGACCCTCCAGGTCAAAAGGCCTAGGAGTTGATTGGACATTTCTTTCTAGAGGGTTCTGCAGCTCTTGGTAACTCACCTATCTTCTCTTGTGTTTGTTTGTTTAGAAAGCCATCTTCTTTTATTAAGTAGAAACATGTATGGACACATCATATGTTAGTACCATCATGTCCCTTCTCCTTGCCCCCATTCTGCTGAGGGTCCTCCTTGGTGGAATTGCTGGTATTCCCCCTAGGGTTGTGGGTTATGTGATGTGAAAGCATCAGTCAGTTATTGGAAGGGGGTGGGATAGTACCTCTGGATATTCCCTTCCACTCTGTGGCTCTTACAATCTTTCCACCTGCTGTTCCACAAAATTTCCTGAGAAGAGGTGGATGTGTTTAAAGTCTGCTTTAGTGTTGTGCTCTCAGCAGGTTGTGGGTTTCTGTTTTGGTGTGTTTTGGGTATCCTCAGTGTCTGTCTCCATAACCCTGGCACTGGCTGACAGGCATTGAAGCAGCACTCTTGCTCATCTCCCCAATTCCTCTGTGGTTTCACCTGGGCCCTGGCTGATGTGTCAGTGGTGGTTTATCTGTGAGATATTTTATTGGGATTTTAGTACTTGGATTTCTCCATGATTCTGCAAGTAAACTCCATCTCATCTAGTTCTCTTGGAGGAAGAGTCAACTTTAATGCTTAAGATTTTTGTTTATCTTTACTCATTTCTTGGCCTGCATATTCTTTGAGTTTTCTTTTTTAAATATGTAAGTATTTATGGAGACTGGAGATTATTTTTTCCACACACTTACTTTTTTCATTTGAAGGGTCAGACCGGTCACCCAATTCTCTATTGCTACAAATGATCTGCACCTGTTATTCATTGACATTTTGACTTCTCTCAAAATCTCTTTCACTAATTTACATACAGTAAATCCAGCTATTTTGGGGATATGGTTGCCATTCTTGTAAAAAATGTAAATACCAGGGCTGGAGAGAAAGTTCAGTAGTTAGAACATTTGCTAGCAAAGCCTGACAGACAGGGTTTGATTCCCCAGTACCCATGTAGAGCCAGTTGCACAAAGTGACACAAGCATATGGAATTTGCAGTGGCAAGAGGAACTGATATTCCCACTTCCTCTCTCATTCTCTTTCTCCTTGCCAATAATTAAATAAAGATAATTTTAAAATATAAAATTCTTGGAAAAAATATTTCCTAAGGATCTTATATTTATCAGTCATAAGCATATTAATAAATAATAGTTGATTTATATTATTATCTCCTTAGCAGAATAGTGAGTCCCAAGGAAAAGGAAATTCTGTTGGAGGACGGTGAGTGTAGGGTATACTGGGCCAGCAGGCTGAATGCTTCTAGACATCTGTGTGGTATTATGTGAGCCTTAAGCTTGAGGGAGTGATGATTAGAAAGGAGTGAGGACAGATTGATGGTACATTTTGTTTGCTCAGTAATTTCTTATTATTTTTAAATTATTTATTAATTAGAAACTTTTCTTATATAGACAAATCTTGTGTTTCTCCAAGTTCCCTCCTCCCTGCCACCATTCCACTGAAGGCCCTCCTCAGTGGTGTTACTGGTATTCACCATGGGTTTATGGGTTATGAGTTGTGGGCTGCTCAGTGAATTTTAACAAAGCACTTTAATTCTTAACAAATCAATTCACATGAAGATAAGAATGAACTAATGGTAGCTTGAAGAACAAATTTTTTTAAAAGTCCATCCAACCACATGAAAGGATAAATCAGTAGTTCTAATCCATATATCTTCCCAGATCTGTAGGCAGGGCACTTACTGTACCACGGGCCTTAGGGATTGCTTTTCTTCAAGGAAACCTGGGACCAGAGAGTCAGGAAATGGGACAGCTATACTTGTTTTAAAGTTAAACCATGACAATACAGATTGTATAAATAACCCATTTATATTGCCTGTGAGTGATAAAGACTGTTGGTTTGAATGTGTTTATGATATTTTGATGTCATTATCATTTTGATATCACATCTAGATTGCTGTTATTCCTTTTAACCTGGATGTAGATGATGAATTCTCTGAGTCAGAAGGCCCATCTTCTTAGAAGTCTCATTCACAGTAGAACATCAAATTTCTGAAATATTTGCCCTTAGTTCATTTTCCCAGGAGAAACGCCTTAATAAATGGAGGTGGATTTTCCTTGAGTTAGGTCATCTTGTTTTCTGACAGGAATACCTTAGTAAGTATTCATTTACTGGATAAATAACTTAGGATCAGATATTATCACCCAGAAAACAGAAGTGTCATAAAGGAATAAAATATGTTAGCAAAGTTTCTAAAACTAAAACATACACATATGAGCTCTTTAGTGATTCTATTCCAGTGTAATTGTTATCTATTACAGACAAAAAAGCAGAGGTTCTGAAATCAGTACCAATTATCCAAATTCATCTGTTGAGTGAAAGCACTTGAACCCTGCCTTTATCTCAGGATGCTTGCACCATTGTGTGTTATACTACTTTGCCTGATTTAAATTCATTGCAGGGGTACAGAGAAACTCTGCATACACCAGACACCATTCAGCCAGGCGCAATGGCGTATACCTTTAATCCCAGCACTCAGGAGGCAGAGGTAGGAGGATCACCATGAGTTCGAGGCCACCCTGAGACTCCATAGTGAATTCCAGGTCAGCCTGAGCAAGAGTGAAACCCTACCTCGAAAAACAAAATGACACCATTGGATGGTGCTTGGAATGCTGAGCAGTCAGCGAGTAAGATCAGAACATTGTCTGAAGACATAGGAAGATAGGCATAAAAAACGAGAACCAGCAAACCAAGCCTCAAACCTGGGTGAGTCCATCTATCATAGGGTGGTATAAAAATTACTGGTTAGCTCTTTGAAGACTTTAACAAATAAAATACTACATATTATTTTTCCTATGCTTATGTATGGCCTTGACGAGAAAGAGGAGTTTCCCCTATAGCTTACTTTGTTAGCGCATTTTGTGTGTGTGTGCATGCATGCGTGTGTGGGTTTGATGTGTGTGTTTGCTCATGTGTGCGAATGAGAGCACATATGCCACTACATGTATGTGAAGGTCAGAGGACATCCTCAAGTATCGGTCCCTGCCTTTCACTTTGTTTTGAGGCCAGGTGTCTTTCGTTTGTTGCTATGTTTTCTAGGCTAGTTGGCTCACAAGCCTCTGGATTCTGCCTCCCATCTTGCTGTAGCTGTTCTAGGATCACAGACACTAAGCTAAGGATCACAGACACACACACTAAGCTTCACATGGGTTTTGGGGATCCAAACTTGGGTTGCCAGGCTTGTACACAAAGCACTTTACCAACTGAGTCATCTTATAAGCCTCAACTTTATTTTTTAATTAAGAAATCCCCATTATTTGAGGTGATAAAGATTTCAGATATATTTATTCACCAAATAATTGTCCCTGACATGCCAGGGTACCCAATGAAATGCAACAGATGTCAGGTGTGCTGGTACTTGGTTGTCATCTAGGCACCCAAGATGCTAAGACAACAGAATGCTAAGGTCTAGACCAGCTGGGTTATGTAGCAAGAACCCAACTCACAATACAAAGCAACTACAGATTATCATGTGGTTGTATTGGACAAAGAAGTTTAGAGCTCCATAAACTCTCTCATGTCATTTTATGTGTTTCCAAAAGAACCTTGTGCAACAATGACAGTGGTGCTGGTGTGGTTTTTTTTGTATGTGCATATGTGCTTTCTGCAGTATGTCTACAAACATGCACATAATTGTTTCTCATAGCAACCTATATGCTAATCATGAAGAGGTTAAAATATTAAAGCTTTGGCTGGTTTCTCCATGTAAAGAAAAGCTGTCCTCTAATTGCCAAACCAATATTTTTGCATCCCTGACACCATACAGGACTACGCCATTCATTTATTCTGATTTTCAACATTTAATGAGCACTTTCAATATGTCACAGAATGTACTAGTATGTGGAGATACAATGTGGTAAAAGATAAACAAAGCCTTGCCCCCATGGACCTTGAGTTCTAGTGAGGCAAATAAATATATAACTAAAGTAGTAAGTTAAATATGAGTAACAATTTGTAAAGTAATAACTATGCAGTCTGTGTGCTTGTTTATTCTTTTTTTGTTATTTTTTTTTATTTTATTTGAGAGCAACAGACAGAGAGAAAGAGGCAGATAGAGAGAGGGAGAGAGAATGGGCGCGCCAGGGCCTCCAGCCACTGCAAACGAACTCCAGACGCGTGCGCCCCCTTGTGCATCTGGCTAACGTGGGTCCTGGGGAGTCAAGCCTCGAACTGGGGTCCTTAGGCTTCACAGGCAAGCGCTTAACCGCTAAGCCATCTCTCCAGCCCGTTTATTCTTAATAGTATTTTGATTAAAGTAGCTGGCAAACATCTCAGAGGAAACTTGAAAAATAAAAGAAAATAACAAGAATATCAGGAAAAAGTTTCACTAAGTGCAAATCAAATACTAAGTGCTGGTGCTAGTGTTTGAGGGACTAAAAATGCAACAATGGTATTTAGAATGCTATTAATGGCTCAGAATGATGCAACATGATATTTAAGTAGGAGTTATCTATGACAGGGACTTGTATTCCATGATCAATTATTTTGATGTTATTATAAGAATAATTATTTTGAAGTAGTTATAGTTTCACAGATAAAATTGTATGTGGGAAGATACTGTGTATTATTTGTCCAGTTTTACTCCATGCAAAGACTTTGAACATAGGACAATATTAAATTTAGAAAATCACCATTGGCATACTCTACATGGTTTCCTTACACTTCACTAGTTTTATGTGCACTCATGTTTGTATGTGCAGCTGTATGCAATTTTATCATGAGTGTAGATTGCAATCAAGATAGTAACACACCAAACTACTCTTCCCTCATAAAATTAAACAATGGTGCTATCAAATTTTAGCTATTGCACCACTCTCCTCTGCATCCTTATCCCCTAGCAAACCATCAAACTGTTTCCAATCTTTGTAGTTTCGTGATTTTGAAGATATCAAACAAATAGAATCACATAACATTTAAATTTTGTGATTTTTTTGACATAGCATAGTTCCCTTAGTATCTATTTAAGTTGTATCTGTAAATAGTTTATTGATTTCTTTTGTTCAATTGAATCCCAGATGTATCATAAATACACCGCAGTTGTTTTATACACTCTTCCTCCCATTGAGTTGTTTCTAGCTAGAATCCACTTTGGGTATTGTGAATAAGCTACTATGAATATTCATATACAGTGGTCCTCCCCCCTTATCTGCACTTCAACTTTTCATGGTTTTGGAGGCATTTGGATAATAATAATAAGAAGAAGAAAGATGAAGCCAGTTGTGGTGGCCCATGCCGGTAGGATATTGCTGAAGAGGCAGAGGCAGGAGGATCAGGAATTCAAGGCCAGCCTGGGCTACACATTAAAAAAAGGAAGAAGGATGAGTATACTAATAACATATTGAGAGAGAATGTTTACATAAATTATCATAGTATATTGTTAAAATTGTTCTATTTTATTAGTAGTTATTTTTAATGTCTTTCTCTGACTAACATAAATCAACACTTTCAGTAAAATAGGAGTAGGGAGGGGTCTTGACCAGGTTGCCCCAAATCAATTTATCATATGTACACACAGGAAAAACATAGTACAGTACATATAGGTTTTCATGCTATTCATGTTTGGCAGTACCAACTCTGAGCTGTGTAACAGAGTCTGTGTATAAGGAAAGGCTATAGAATTTTTTAATGAAGATAAGTTTTCATTCTTCTGAGATTAGTCTCCAAAGAGGCAATTAATGAATGTTATAATAACTACATATTTTGTTTTATAATAATCTACCAGTTATCTTTCCATAGGGCCTGTACCACTTTTCATTCCTACTAGCATTGTATGAATCATCCAGTTCTCTCTATCCTTTGAAGTATTTGGTTATATACTATATATATATATATATATATATATATATATATATATATATATATACCATTTAGTTAAGAAGGTACAACAGACAATGTGAGGTCATGAATATAACAGTAATGTTTCTGTTGTGGGATGCTGAGAAATCAAGCTAGAACTAAGCTATAAGCTTCCTCCCCAGCTGTTATGGTGCTAGAAGGTTCTACACAGACTTTTGGTGTAGAAAAGTCATCAAAAATCTTACCCAGCAGTGGACCCTGTGAGCTACACATCCAATGAGACAGGTGCAATAGTGGCATGCCTGTTTTGGTATAACTGACTGCTCTCTGGTTAGATCTGAAGCCTGCTCCATAGAAAGGACTTCATGGCTGGCCCTGAAAACCTTGTCAAAAACCTGTGGCTAGGGAAGTCATAGGCCCTAAGATGGATGACAATACTGTTGCTTGGTTACATGAATTTGTTGTTTGTCCATCAAGTTGCCCTCTAAATGTTTTTATGCCCATGGGTTTGTGACATTCTCACCTGTATTTAGAGACGTATCTTTTTGCAAATGGTAGTGAATACTGGGGAGGCTCAAAACTCATCAAAGATTTTTTTTTCATATTATGGAGAAGATGATTAAGCAAATTGTGTCTCCTTCCAAATTGGTGGGATGCCCTTGGCTATTGATTGTGTGGAAAACATTTGGTGGAAGGGTAGATTAGCAAAGTCAAATCCGAAAGAATTATACCTCTTTTGGAAAGGAGATATTTGGATTCCATTTCTTCTACACACAGAGAATATGAATTTTGTAGAAGGCCCAAGAATATTTGAGGGTTTTGTTGTCTCCATGAACTCATTATAGAATTCAACAAATGAAGTATTCGGAAGAATGGGATAGAGAATTTAGGATCTTCCTAGAACTTGCAGATGGCATAGCTGTTGGAGAAGGAAACTGGTGTGCAGCAAGGTCTGGTGGTTTGTATATAAAAAAGCCACTCCTCCCATCTCTCCATGAGCTCTTGTGTTTGAATATTTAATTTCCAGCTGTTGGTGCTGTTTGGGAAGGACGTGGAACCTTTAGGAAGTGGAGCCTTGCTAAAGTATATTATAGATAGCTGTACGTCCTCTTCTCTTTCTCTACTTCCTTCATGCCTGAGGATGTGACAAATGGTTTTCTGTTCATACCATTCCTTCCCAAATCCATACCATTCTCTGGAACTAGAAGAAAACAAAATGTTTCCATCCCTAATTTGCTTCTGGTCAGCTATTTGTTCACAGCAATGAAAAAGTAACAGATATCAGAGGTTGAACTATTTTGGGAGAATTACTTAAAAGGGCAATTGTAGAAGGGGAGAAATACAAGTCCCCCATCTTAGATCTATGTTCACTATACCACCCTAAAGGAAGAAAATGAGAACTCCAGAAATGTTCCTGTAGTAGCAAGAAAAGGTTAGAATTCCTAGAATAGAAAAGAAAACATAATGAC
The DNA here is from genome assembly GCA_036346955.1 of Dipus sagitta. Taxonomy (NCBI): domain Eukaryota; kingdom Metazoa; phylum Chordata; class Mammalia; order Rodentia; family Dipodidae; genus Dipus; species Dipus sagitta. The sequence goes on from CM070776.1 coordinate 126,720,051, forward strand.
ATGAGTGGGTGCTTTTTCATTCATTCTCTCTGGGTGAAAAACTAGCCTTTAGTATTTTCCATTATTTGAGGAACATTAAATTTTTTTATGAAGTCACAGATAGTAGTTTTTAAAAATATTTCATATTGAACAACTGTCAGAGCTAATAAGATTAAAGAAACTTTGTCTGAAAGGCAAGTTTAGTGTGTGAAAATAAAAACATTCAATCTATTAAATAAACAAAAACTTTAAAGACAAAACACAGTGCTTAAAATATATAAGCAACTATCTTTGTACATTTGGGCTGCTATAATATATATTTGAAAATTTTATTTCTCACAGTTCCTGAGTATGAAAGCTTAAGGTCAAAGGTCCAGCAGATTAAATCCCTGATGTACATATATTATTTTGCATCATAGATGGGTACCTTTTTGTTGTATTCTCACTTGGTAGAAGGAGCAACCAGTTTTTCTAAGAGGTCTTTTGTAAGAGCACTAAACTCATTTATGCAGGCTTTGTCCTCAGGACCTAACTACTTCCCAAAGCCCTCCCCCCACCTGGATTCTAATCACATTGAGGATCAACATTTGAGACGTGAAGTTATGTAGTGGGCCATAAACATTAAGAGTACACTGTACACTAAAAAAGAAGAGTTGAAGGATAAATTTGTATTTTTAAAGGGCTAAATTAAAAACAAGTATTTGGGCTGGAGAGATGGCTTAGCAGCTAAGGCATTTGCCTGCAAAGCCAGAGGATCCCAGTTTGATCCTCCAGGACCCACATAAGCCAGATGCACAAAGGGGCACATGCATTTGGAGTTTGTTTGCAGTGGCTGGAGGTCCTGACATGCCTATTCTCTCTCTCTCTCTCTCTCTCTCTCTCTCTCTCTTCCTCTTTCTCTCTCATAAATAAATAAATAAATAAATAAACAAAAAGCAAACATTTGCCAACATTTTTCCTGCAACAGGTATATCTGGAAATAGACTTTCATAAACAGTTGTTCTGATCAGTAATGTTAACTCTATGTTTAAAGAACAGACAAGATCACTGGATATTCCACATTCTTGAGTCATGTACTGTTCTGCCTAAGGTTGATTTTCTCAGCTTTGGAGGACATGGCATGAATGAGGCCAATGGCAAAGGCCATATTCCAGTATAGGCCCGGGAACTTCACTGCCTTTAATACTACAAAATTTTCTCTACATTCCTGGGATATCTAGCTAATATGTATCACTGGACATCTTCTAAGTCTGGACATAGTATACTGTAATCCATATGGAAGTGAGAATCGTTTCCACAGTTGTAAGGATGTATTAGTTGGCCTTTCGTCTCTGTGACCAAAATCCCTGACAATACAACTTAATGGAGAAAGAATTTATTTTCGCTTACAGTTTCAGAACATTAAGTATATCATGGCTGAGAGGGCATAGCAGAGGGGCTTACATCACAGTGGAGAGGAAGCCTAGAGTTGAGAATGCCAGAGCTTCACTGGCTTTCTCCTTTCTCCCTTTTATTCCATCAGCTGCATCATCAGCCTATGAGATAGTGTGTCCCACAATCAGGATGTATTGCAGTTCCTTTTTCTTTGCAGGAACAAAACACCCAACTAGAACTAGCTTATGGGAGGAAAGGTTTATTTCAGACTTAGGTTTCAAGGGAAAGTTTCATCATGTGGAGAATGTCAGAGCAGGCAAGTGGCTCACAACTTCATGCATCAACAGCAGGGTAAGGGTAGCAAGAGTGAGCTAGTTAGTGAACATTAAGTAGGGCTGGACTAATAAGCCTCAAGGGCCAACCCCCCAGTGATGCATCTCCTCTAGGAAGCTCCACCACTCCCCCAAATTGCCACCACTGGGGAACCCAGAAGTCAAAACACAGGAGGCTATGGGGAACTTTTACAATTAAACCACCACAAGGTGTATTAGTCAACTTCTTGTTGGTGGGACAAAATACCTGACACAAATCAGTTTAAGCGAGGAAGGGTTTATTTTAGCTTATAGTTCCAGGCTATAGTCCACTGTGGCAGAGAAGTCATGGGAGGGGAGGCAAAAGCTTTCACTTTTTTTGTGAAATTTGGTCACATTCAGTGCAGTGAATAAACAGAGAGCGATGGATGCTGGTGCTCAGCCAGCTTTCTCCTTTTCATATAGTACCAGAGGCCAGCCCATGGAATGTTGCCACCTATACTAAATATGGATTTTCCCAATTCAATGAAACAATTCAAGATAATCCCTCATGGACATACACAGAGGCTAGCCTAATCTATATAATCCCTCATAGGTGGTTCTAGTTCCTGTCAAGTTGACAATCAATATAAATGACCACAGTGGGTCTTCCCCTCTTAGATCATCCTCTGTGAAAATAACACCACAGACATAGCCAGAGGTACACCTCACCAAGCCCTTAGGTGATTATAAATCCAGTCAAGTTGACATGAATATTAAGCATTATGAGTATGGATTTTGCCATCAGTGTTAGAAAGCATGATCAGTGGATGAACATACACATGTGTTCTGTGGAACTTTGTTCCTCTGGATGCTAATGAAATGTTCCATGGAAAAAGAAATCTTGGATCAAATAATTGAAGAAATTCTGTATTAAGTAAAATGAAATATTTAACTGTTTTTGCTAAGGACTTGGCATATCATAGTAATGTGTTGTGACTCTCAGATTAGATTATAGCATTCAGCATTTTCCACAACATTTTCCCCCTTTATTTGACTTAGAATCACTATTTTGACCACAGATCTCTTCCAAGAGAGTGTTCCAAGGACACCACAGTAATGGGTTCTAAGCCCATTCACCTCAGAAATGAGATGACACAAATTAGGACAATATCTTCGTGTACTGCCTTGGATCTGTTTACTGCCAGATTAACCAGGGATTTGTGATACAGTCCAAGGCCGGATGAAAAACAAGTTACCCTTTAGAGGTCCCAAGGATGGAATGAAATGAGATGACAGCCACTATATGAGACAATTAAAAACACACTGTTGGGCTGAGGACATAACTCTGGTAGAGCACTTGCTTAGCATTCATGAGAACCTGGATTTAATTTCCAGTAGTGCAAACAAAGACAGTTTATGGTGGAGTTTATTTTCCTGCTTTCACAAGTATTACTAGGTAACAGTTCACAGGACTGTTGACAACTAAACAGACAGCTGTAGAATCAATACTGTGCTTAGTTCTTTAGAATTTTTTTTCCCCCCTGGCCCCTGCTACTACTACTCTAGCCTCAGAGCTCTGTATTAAATATATCATCTTCCTTTCTCTCCTCTTCCCTTTCTCTTCTTCCCTCTTTCTCACACATTTATTTTCTTTCATTCTCCTTGCCTTAGTTACCACTTTGTATTTCTTTATCATTAACCTTGAGCTCTGAATTGATTATCATATCTGCATCTCCCCTCAGATGTACCATTGGCCCCTGAATTCATTTTCTTCAAACTCTAACCACTCTTGATGGGTGTGATAGTGCATACCTTTAATCCCAGCACTTGGGAGGCAGGGATAGGAGGATCACTGTTAGTTTGAGACTACCCTGAGACTATATATATAGTGAATTACAGGTCAACCTGGGCTAGAGCAAGACCCTAACTAATAAATAAATAAATAAATAAATAAATACAGACACTCCCGTCACTCTCTTTAGCATTTCAAACCTGTTCGTTTTATTTCTGCTTTGAGTTGTGTGAAAGGGATATATATATAGGTAGTGAGTGGGTCTTGAGTCACACAATGAGGAAGGAGAACTCAAGTGCTTGGATGTTTTAGTCTGATTCCTTGCTGCAGTGATAAATACTTGAGAGAAACAGTTTAAAGGATGAAAGATTTATTTTGGTTCATGGTTTCAGCCATGGAAAGCTAGCTGCTCTGCTTGACACCTGAGGTATTGCTGAGCATTAAGGTGGTTATGAGGTGGTAGAGCAAACCAACTCATCTCGTGGTGAACAGGAAAAGAAAGACAGAAAGGAGCAGTGGGCAGTATGCACCTTTTTTTTTTTTTTTTTTTTTTTGGCCAGGTCTCTCCATGTTCTGTATTGACACAATATGAATCTTTTTAGCGTATACCCCCCAGTGACATATTTTTCTCTAACTAGGCCCTGCTTTTTACCTTTTATCACTTCCAAATAGTGCCATCATATTGTGCTTCCATCAAGGGATTAATGCATTGGTAAGGTCATAGCCCTCAGAGTCTGAGCACTTCCCCAAAGTACACCAGCTGGTAGTCAAGCCCCAAATATATAAGCATATGGGATACAATTCAGAGTCAAACCATAACATGAGACAAAGTAGAAATTCCTTAAAGATACAGGATCTTCTATGCTGAATTTCTCATTGTTCACCTAAAAGTGTTTTCACATTGAAATCTTAAGCACTTTTCTTTTCCTGTATTTTTTATTATCATTTTCCCTCACATTTGGTCTTGAGTTTTATTATTGTTTGAATCTGGAATTTCTCCTGTAGACTAATGATTTGAGAACCTGTTCTCCATCTATTTTCAGAGGCTGTGAAACTTCAGGAAGTAGTGTCTACATAGTGTAAGTAGGTCACTAGGGATAGGCTTTTAAAGGCTATAGACTGGCCCTGGTTCCAGTTGCTTTCTGCTTCTTGGTCCACCAAGGTGAGAGGAACCTCCTCATAGGCTTCTACCACCATGAACACCATCATACCTTTCCCTCTATGATGAACTGAGACCCTCTGAAACAGTAAGCCAAAATAAACCATTCTTTCCTTAACTGAGTTCAGTACTTGGTCACAATGATGCAAAAGCAACTAACACAACTCTCTTTCTCTTGGGAGTGGCCATAAGCTAAGATAATAACTATCTATAGAACCACAATGGTGGAAGCAGGAGGTATGAAGTCTATGGGTGGCTGTCTTTTGGGACACAATGACAAAATGAAACCAAAACCTATGGCACAGATTAAATTTATTACACACAAGCCCCAGAGATGTTAGAAGTGTCTCTAGGAAATGAAAGGGATGCCTGGAGGCTACAGGCAGCTTGAACAGTGGGTTCTGACTAGAACTGGGCTCTGTGGGGCTATGCTTTATTTATGTCTATAGGTGATATCCCTTAGGATTTCCTGAGGGCAATGATGATTGGCTAGAAAATGCTCATGACACAAGTGACTTATTTGCCTGACTCTGCTGTAGAACATTGTGTTTTACAGTGCCAGCAGCTATGGGATATGTTGGGTTTGGGATGGGTGAAATGAAGAACAAACAGATCACAAGGCAAAAAAACTACTCTGGGAGAAGTTTTAACTAGGTCAAAGGCCACTGGGTTTCAAACCATGTCAGGTCTAAAAATGGATACATAGTTAGGAACTGTACTAGACAGATTTATGACACAATATTTGAATTGACACTGGAGAAATGTGCTCAGTGAAGGAATCCATAATAATCATGAAAATAATAACCATGACTATTGCTAACATTAGGTTAACACTTATACGCAAATATGCAAATCATTGTATATCAAATATTTCATTTAATCCCACAGTCAGTCCATTCAGTAGCTACTGTAATTATACACAGTAAAAGTAAAAATATTGTCATCTTTTGCTGTCCTTCGAGGAAGGAACCTATTGCTAACTAATGAGTTGTTTTCTCAGGTGGCTTTTAAATCAGTGTGTATTAATTATACAAATTAGTGTGATTCGTAGATATTTTCAATACATGCATATAATTTACTTCCAATACAGTCTTCCCATTGCCTTTGTTGAGAGAGAGAGAGAGAGAGAGAGAGGCGCCAGGGGAGAGAATTGACATGCCAGAGACTCTAGCTACTGTAAAAGAACTCCAGACGCATGCACTACCTTGTGCATATGGCTTTATGTGGGTACTGGGGAATTGAACCTGGGTCCTTAGGCTTTTCCAGCAAACACCTTAACAGCCAAGCAATCTCTCCAGGCCTTAATTTTATTTTTTTTTACTTTATTATTTATTTATTTATTTGAGAGAGAGGGAGGGAAAGAGAGAGAGAATGGGCATGCCAGGGCCTCCAGCCACTTCAAATGAACTCCAGATGCATGTGCCTCCTTGTGAAGCTGGCTTACATGGGTCCTGGGGAAACGAACCGATGTCCTTTGGCTTTGCAAGAAAATGCCTTAACTGCTAAGCAATCTCTCCAGCCCTAATTTTTATTTTTTTGAGGAACCTCTGTACTGATTTCCATAGTGACTACACTAGTCTACTTTTCCTTTTACAATGTATGGGGGTTCATTTCCCCATGCATCCTTACTAGCTCTTATTGGAGTTGTTCTCTGACAGTATTCATTCTGTCAGAATGTAAAGCATCTGTCTTGGATTGTTCAGTGTAGCTATGTGAGTTTCGAAGGCACTAGATATATCTCTCACTGTGAAAGAAAGTTATAACAAGAGAAGAAAAACAATGAAGGCTCAGTGTGAAAGGAGTAAGAGTGGAAAAGAGGACCTGATGGCTATGAGAGGTAAGACTTAGGGATATTTTCTGGGTATTTCTGGAGAAAGATGCTTTATTTTGTAGACCTATTCCAGCTTGTCTCAAAATTTTTCAATACAATATGCTTTTGATACAAGAGGCTTATTTTTAGAGAATGCAAGGATGTTCCACAGCCCTTTTTATACTTGGCCAAGGGCACACAAGATAATATGTGTAGTTACTGCTACCATATGTATTGTACCATTTCACAAATAGAGACTGAGACTAAAAGAGATAATGAAAATCAATAATTAAGAGAGGGAGCCAAAATGTTTACCCTTCTCTGCAATGCACAAGTATCTATGATTATCAAAGTAGAAAACCTCCCTCAATATGTTAATTTTATTATTTTATAATGTCATCCAGTGCCTTTAATTTTGAAACCCATTTTATTCTTCTTGCTTTTGGCTGTACAATAATGTGTCTTCCTTGTCCAGGGTATGGATATTCCTTTATCTTTCCTTCTTCCATAGCAACTTTGGAAAAGATAAGCTTGGGCAGTATGCTTGTCAAGAGTATGGTTCCTGGGCTGGTGATCTAGATACTAGGATATCAGTTGGTAGTGATATTAAGAAACAAAATAGTTATTACATTATAGTTTGTTTGCCGTATTTTGTGAATAATTGGCCTACAAATCTTGTTATATAAATAAAGCATCAATATACGTTATTAATTTTAAAAGGGGGCTGGAGAAACAGCTTAGTTGGTAGTGTTAATGCGTAGCATACATGAAGCCCTGAATTTGATCCCTACTACCACATAAAACCTATCAGGGTGACACACACTTATAATCCCAACACTCAGGTGGTGGAAATAGGAGGATCAGAAGTTCAAGGTCATCTTTTCCTACATAGCAAATTCAAAGCCAGTCTGAGTTATGTGAGATCATATCTCAAAGAGAAGTTTTCAATATCCATTTGTACTTTAAACATTCTCATTTTCTTTTTTAAAAAAATATTTTCTATTTATTTATTTATTTGTTTATTTGACAGAGAAAGAGGAAGAGAGAGAGAATGGGTGTTTCAGGGCCTCCAGCCACTGCAAATGAACTCCAGTTGCATGTGCCCCTTGTGCATCTGGCTTACATGGATCCTGGAGAAATGAACCTGGGTCCTTTGGCTTTGCAGGCAAACACCTTAGCCACTAAGCCATTTCTCCAGCCCACATTGATACATTTTTAAAGAATAATATTTATGGAAAATGAGAATGTTGGGCTTGAGGGATGGCTTAGAGGTTAAGGTGTTTGCTTGCAAAGCCAAAGGACCAAGGTTCGATTCCCCAGGACCCACGTTATCCAGACGCACAAGGGGGTGCACACATCTGGAGTTCGTTTGCAGTGGCTAGAGGTCCTGGTGTGCCCATTCTATCTCTGTCTATCTCTCTTCTGTCTCTCTCTCCTTGCAAATAAGTAAAATAAAATAAAACTTAAAAAATGTATCAATGTAGAAGATAGTCAAGTTTAAAGAGAAAACCAACGAACTCAAATTTTCTTTTACAGGCATTTAACAAATCACTTTCATTTACTCAAACTGGTAACAATTGGCCTTTTGCAATTCCATTCACAAGAGGGAAGTGATGGCAAATTAAGCACTCTTTCTGATACCCAGGCTTCCCATGCTGATCTCTGAGTGGCTGGCAGTGCCCTCATGCTTAACGAGGCTTTTAGGCCAATGGCTTCATGTATCCCTATGAACTTCCTGCCCTATCTCCTCAGTATTCTCCCACCTTCAGAATATGATAGAAAAATATAAGGATACTGAGCTTCGTGCTTGCTTCCTCACATTCCTTAGGGTCCAACATTCTGTACACTGGCCTTCACATAAAGCTTTTAAAAGTCCATGTTTTCCTGAAGTGGAGGGCAAGGACAGGGAGCATCCTGGTTTGTCTTCTGTTCCCATAAACATGACTGCAGGAATGGCATTTTACCAAAGCAACAGCAGTTGTTTACAAACTTCATTTCTTGAGTCTTCTAGAGCTAGCCTTGCTAAGTGCCTCACCTATACCAGAATGATTTGGGTTGCACCACCACCTCAGAGGTCTGAGGTCCAGGTCTGCCAGACCTCTGCATTTCCTTTGTGCTCCCTATTTGCTCTTCCAATCTTTTACTGCCTGCTTAAGCAATTCTTTGTATTAGGTTCTATGTTGAAATACAGAACATGATTTCTGTTTTCCTATGAAATGTTTTTTTGTCCCTGTTTATTTTTGCTTGTTGCCTTGCTAGGAATCAAACCCAGGTTCTTGAATGTCACAGGCAAGTGCTCTATCATTCAGCCTTTACGTCAGTGTGTTGATGTTAGAAATAAATCATCTGATCAGTTAAACTACTCAAACATGGCTCAAGGACAAGTTGTTGGGGCAAGGAGAAAGATTTATTTGAAAAGCTAGCAAACAAAAGAATCATGGAGTCTATGAATGGCAATGACCATGCTGCTTTGGAGTTGATGCCCAAGGATTATGGAGGGAGTTCTGAGAGTCGTGTCAGATAGGCTGGCATTAGCGTAGTCACAAGTTTCAATTAGCTAGAAATTTTGGGTAGTCTGATATTCTGATACATGGATCTGTAACCACTGAATATTGTGAGTTCTGTAAATCCAAAGAAAAGTTACTAATTAGAATGCTGAATGACTCATTTCTCTTTTAGTTCCTTTTGCCAGGAATAGTCAACTGTGAAGGCAGTTACTAGGATGCAAACGGCACCATTCCCAGGGAACAAGGGTAAATAGTAAAAGACTACTTTTCCCAGAGCACAGGGCAGAAAGAGAAAAGCAAGTTCACCACAGGACAGAGGGAGATAACAGTCTCTGGAAAACAGTTTCTAACCTATTAGATGCCTTCAGTCAGAGGTGTCATGCACAGCAAAGCTAGTAAGAGACTGATAGTGTAATCCTGGCTTTTTCTCAATAACATTAGGAGGCAGGAAATTTGACTGCATCTGTGAGCTCTAGGTTGATTCTTGTTTCTCTCCTCATGGACTCAGAGACTATGATCAGGACAGAAAGAGAGAGAACAAAGGAGATCCATATACATTATATAAAAATCCATTCTACTGGCTGGAGAGACGGCTTAGTGGTTAGGCGCTTGCCTGTGAAGCCTAAGAATCCCGGTTCTAGGCTTGATCCCTAGAACCCACATTAGCCAGATACACAAGAGGGTGCATGCGTCTGGAGTTCATTTGCAGTGGCTGGAAGCCCTGGCGCACCTATTCTCTCTCTCTTTCTCTCTGCCTCGTTCTCTCTCTGTCTGTCGCTCTCAAATAAATAAATAAATATTAAACAAAAAATACCGTTCAATGATAGGGATGTAGCTTAGCAGTAGATGCATTACTGGGCCATGTGAAAGGTAAAGGAAAAAGAGGGGAAGGGAAGAAAAGGAGGGCAGGAAAGGGAAAGCAAACTGGAAGGTGAAGGAAGGGAAGGGAAATACAGACATTCAAGATTCCAACTCTCTAGGTTTCCTTGCTGGATTCTGTTCCAGGTCTTCACAGCTGCATCCATTTCAATATGACTCTGCAGTCCCTGTTTCTGAAGGAATCGTTGTCTAGTAATCTTTGCTGATGGATAAAAATATGAAGTGCTATATTTATAACTTTTAAAACATGGTGAAATGCTTTTCTCCTTTGAAATCTTAAGCACCAAAATATAAAAGAAATAAAAGTGCAATTGCACTAGTTGAGCTATAAGAGGAGTGGGAAAGAACACATACCTTCTTAGCCTCTGTATTAGTTTCTCACTGTTGTGACAAATCCCCGTGAAAACAACTTAAAAGGAGGAAAGACTTATTTTGGCTTATAGCATCAGAGGTTTCTATACATGGTTACTTGGCTGTATTGGTCCTGGGCCTGAGTGTGGTGAGAGAGAACATCAGGGCAGGGAGCTTGTAGTGGAGCCAAGTAGCCCATCACCTAGGAGAGAAGCAGGAGAGAAGGGAGGACAAGCTATATCCTTCAAGGGCAGAACCTCAGTGACATACTTCTCTCAGCTAGGCCTTACTTCCTAACAATTCATTCAGTTAAGAATGCATCAGTGGATTAATTCATATCTGCCCTTAGTGCTCTCATGATTCAATTGCCTTTAAAGGGCTCATCAGCTGGCAACCAAGTCACATAAGCATTTGGGTGACATTTTAGAATCAAGCCATTACATCCTATATTCTGCTACCCTCATTATCCCTTCTCTACGTTGGTGATTCTTTTTTTATTATTATTATTAGTTAGCTTTGTATTCAGCGAATACAGTCAGTTTGGTAACATTATTAGGCTCATCCGTGACCTACCCCCTCCGCTTGACCCCTCCTTGTTGAGGTATACTGGTCATGCATTGTGGAGTTAGCCCACAGTTATGGGTAGGATAAATGTCTCTGCATATCATGACCCAACATGTGGCTCTGACATTCTTTCTGCCCCCTCTTCCACAAAATTTCCCTGAGCCATGTTGGGTTCACTTTTGGTCTGCCTCAGTGATGAGGTGTTGGGGCCTCTGGGTCTCTGGCTCTCTAATTTGGTAGGAGTTGATTTTCCTCTGTGTTGATCTCCTTCCTCCTTGTGCTGGCACCCAGTTCACCAGGAACACAGCACCCTTGCTTGTTTCACCAATTTTACTTAGTTTCAGCCGGGGCCCTTTTGAGGTATGATGGGGTGGCTCTCTCCTTAGGATCTACATCTATCTGAAAAAGAGAAGCAGATTCTCCAATGGAGAGTAAGTTAGCACCAGGACAAATGAGATAACCCTTACTTTTTTATAGAGAATTTAATAGGTGTAGGCCCTCTTGTAGCCCATGATTGATGGTAGCTTGATATTGGCGAGTGGGCTTATGTTTGGATATGGTTCTGAATTGTTTCCCAGATCCAGCTACGGGTTCCATACCACTGAGGGGACCAGTTAGCTGAATCAAGAGCAGTTGGTTCACCACCATGGCTGTGTGCCACTATTGCACTGTGTGGGCATCACAATAGGTTATTTGCTGCTAAGTAGGTTAGACCATGAGTTGCTTGGACAGATATTGGTCATTTTCCCCCAGTCGCCCATGTAGCACCTTCTGGCACTAGATGCGCTGCCTATTTGGGGACTGACTCTCTTCCAGCTTCTATCCATGCCATTACATTTTACATGTTGACGACCTAAGGTGTCTTCAGCAGTAGGGTCTTACCACTAACCTTTGGTAGGTCATCCAGTACTGTGACAGAAATCTGTCTTTCTTTTAGGAAACCTTGTAGGTCTCTCTGATCAAAAGCTCATTGTGGATGATAGCCACATGCTGGTACTGGGAGTTACAGATCAGTGCCCATTAAGAAAAGGAAGAAAAAGATAACTAATATACAAGAGAGAGGAGAGAGAGAGAGAGAGAGAGAGATGGAGAGGGAGAGGGAGGGAGGGAAGCTATAGAAGATTAAGGTTAGTCTTCATCATACCCTCTCCAGTGTCTTTTGGTTCAGGTGTTCCCTCTAAGGGCCTGGTGAAGCTTCAGCCATTTGGCCTGCGTTTTAGGAAGTAGAATTTTATGGTACCATTGCCGTTTGGGTCTAGATTTCTGTTTCCCCCCTCCATTGCCCTCCCCTCCCTCCCCACCCATCCTACTGTGTAGTCCATGAGATGCTTGCTGGGTATGTAAAGCATCTTGGGTAGATTCAGGTTAGGTGCTGTAGATGAGTGAGACTATGTGGCAATTTTTTTTCTGTGATTGGATAAATTCACTGAGAATGATCTGTTCCAGGTTCAACCATTTTTCCTCAAATTTCATTGTGTCATTTTTTCTTACTGCTGTATAGAATTCCATTGTGTAGATATACCACATCTTAGTTATCCATTCTTCTAGTGATAGACATCTGGGTTGATTCCAGCTCTTAGCTATTACGAATTGAGCCGCTACAAACATGGTTGAGCAAATCTCTCTGGCCTGTGGTTTGAAGGTTTTAGGGTAGATGTCCAGTAAGGGCATAACTGGGTCTGTTGGTATCTCTACAGTCAGCTTTTTCAGGAGTCTTCAGATTGCTTTCCAAAGTCATTGTACATTGTTACATTCCCACCAACAGTGGATGAGTGTTCGTACTTCTCCACATCCTTGCCAGCATTTATTTTCATTTGATTTTTTGATGCTTGCTATCCTTATTTGAGTTAGGTGGAATCCCATAGTTGTTTTAATTTGCATTTCTCTGATGATTAGGGATGATGAACATTTTCTTAAGTGTATGTTTGCCATTTCTATTTCTTCCTCTGTGAACTGCCTGTTCAACTCTTTGCCCCATTTTGTGAGTGGGGTGTTTGACTTCTTACTGTTTAGATTTTTGAGTTCTTTGTAGATCATAGAGATTAGGCTTCTGTCAGTTGAATAACCCACAAATATTTTCTCCCATTCTGTGGGTAATCTATTGGCTTTGCTTATTGTATGCTTGTCTGTAAAGAAACTCTTCAGATTCATGTGATCCCATTGGTTGACTGACTGTTTAAGATCGTGAGCTACTGGGGATTTGTTCAGGAAGTCTTTTTCCATTCCTATATCATGGAAAGTACTTCCTAAATTTCTTCCAGTAGTATTCGAGTTTCTGGTCTTATATTGAGGTCTTTGATCCATTTGGACTTGAGTGTAGTGCATGGTGAAATTTGTGGGTCAAGTTTCAGTTTCCTGCATATGGTTATCCAGTTTATCCAGCACCATTTGTGGAAGATGCTGTCTCTTTTCCAGCATATATTGTTAGGGACTTTGTCGAATATCAAGTAGCTATAGATGCTTGACCCAAAGTCTGGGTCCTCAAGTCTATTCCATTGGTCTATACTCCTGTTTATATACCAGTACCATGCTGTTTTTATTACTGTGGCTTTGTAATATAGCTTTAGATCAGGTATGGTGATGCCTCCAGAGGTATTTCTTTTACTGAGGGTATGTTTGGATATATGAGGCCTTCTGCATTTCCATATGAAATTTGAGATCATTTTTTCTATCTCTGTGAAGAACACTGTAGGGATTTTAATTGGAATTGCATTAAATCTATATATTGCCTCTGATAGGATTGCCATCTTCACAATGTTAATTCTGCCTATCCAGGAGTATGGGAGGTCTTTCCATTTTTTCAAGTCCTCCTCTATTTCTTTTTTGATTGTTTTTATGTTTTTGTTGTATAGATCTTTCACTTCCTTGGTTAACATTATTCCAAGGTATTTTTGTTGTTGTTGTTGCTATTGAAAATGGGACCATGTCCATTATTTCTTTCTCTGTATGTTTGTCATTTGCATATAGAAAGGCTACTGATTTTTGTGCATTGATTTTGTATCCTGCTACTTTGTTATAGGAGTTAATCACTTTCAGGAGTTTTGGGATGGAGTCACTTGGATCTCTTACATATACAATCATGTCATAAGCAAATAGAGCCAACTTAACTTCTTCTTTTCCAAATTGTATCCCTTTTATTTCCTTCACCTGTCTTATTGCTTGATCTAGGACATCCACTAGTATATGGAAATGCAGAGGTGAGAGTGGACAAACCCTGTCTTGTTCCTGACCTCAATGTGAATTCCTCCAGTCTCTCTCCATGAAGTATTATTTGGGCCTTAGGAGCTTTGTATATTGCCTTTATTATGTTAAGATAAGAACCAGCCATGCCAGTTCTTTCCAATGTTTTGATCATGAAGTGATGGTGTGTCTTGTCAAAGGCCTTTTCTGCATCTATCGAAATGATCATGTGGTTTTTGTGTTTAACCTTGTTTATGTGGTGTATTACATTGACAGATTTCCGTATGTTGAACCACCCCTGTGTTCCTGGGATGAATCCCACTTGGTCAAGGTGGATAATGCTTTTGATGTGTTGTTGGATTTGGTTTGCTAGGATTTTGTTCAGGATCTTTGCATCTATGTTCATCAGGGAAATAGGCTGGTAGTTTTCTTTTCTTGTGGCATCTCTACCTGGTTTTGGAATTAGTGTGATACTAGCTTCATAAAAGGAGTTGGGTAGCTTTCCCTGTTCTCCAATTGTGTGGCACAGTTTGAGGAAGATTGGTTTGAGTTCTTCCATGAAGGTTTGATAGAATTCAGCAGAGAAGCCATCTGGACCTTGACTCTTTTTTTTAGGGAGGTTTTTTTTTTTTTACTGCTTTTTCAATTTCAATGAGTATGATAGGTTTGTTTAGGAGATTAATCTTCTCTGAGTTTAGCTTTGGTAGGTGGTATGCATCCAGGAATTTATCCATCTCCTCCACATTATCCAGTTTTGTGGAGTAGAAGTTTTTGAAATAAGTCCTGATGATTCTCCCAATTTCACTTATGTCTGTTGTTATCTCTCCTTTTTCATTTTGAATTTTGTTAATTTGAAGCTTCTGGTTTTTTTGCTTGATCAAATTTGCCAGGGGTTTGTCAATCTTCTTTATTTTTTCAAAGAACCAGCTCTTTGTTTTGTTAATTGTCTTAATTGTTTCCTTGGTTTCCAATTCATTAATTTCTGCTCTGAATTTAATTATTTCTTTCCTTCTGGAGCTCTTTGGCTTGGATTTTTCTTGCTTTTCCAGTGCCTTATGTGGATGGTTAGGTTATTGATTTGGGATCTCTCTGTCTTTTTTATGAAGGCATTGAGTGCTATGAATTTTCCCCTGAGGACTGCATTCATTGTGTCACATAAGTTTTGGTACAATGTGTTCTCATTGTCATTCACTTCTAGAAATTTCACAATTTCAGTTTTTATTATATCCACTACCCATTTATTCTTTAAAAGTGTTCTGTTCAGCTTCTAGGTGCCATTGGGATTCTTGGTGGGTCTTTTGTTGTTGATTTCTAGCAATATAGCATTGTGATCTGATATCATACAGGGAATTATGTCAATCTTCCTAAATATGTGCAGGCAGGCTTTTTGACCCAGTATATGGTCTATTTTAGAGAATTTTCCACGGGCTACTGAGAAGAATGTGTAGTGTGTGGATTTGGGATGGAAAGTTCTGTAGATGTCCGTTAGGTCTCGGTAATCTATGGTTTTGTTGAGCTCTCTTACTTAACTGTTGAGTTTCTGTTTGGATGATCTGTCTATTACTGATAATGGTGTATTGAAGTCCCCAGCTATGACGGTGTTGGTGGTATTTCTGTTTTATCGTCAAGTAGGTTTTGTTTTATGAACTGTGATGCCCCTGTGTTTGTTGCATATAGAT
Organism: Dipus sagitta; assembly: GCA_036346955.1. NCBI lineage: Eukaryota > Metazoa > Chordata > Mammalia > Rodentia > Dipodidae > Dipus > Dipus sagitta. The sequence continues at coordinate 126,735,618 of CM070776.1, forward strand.
TTATGATTGTAATATCCTCTTGATGGATCGCTCCCTTGATAAGTAGGAAGTGGCCTTCTTTGTCTTTTTTGATTGTTTTTCGTTTGAAGTCTATTTTATCCGATATTAATATAGCTACGCCTGCTTATTTCTTATTCCCCTTTGCTTAGAATATTGTTTTCCTCCCTTTAACCCTGAGGAGGTGTCTGTCTTTAGTGGTGAGGTGGGTTTCTTGAAGAGAACAGATTGAGCAGTCTAATGTTTTGATCCATCCTGTTAGCTTGTGTCTCTTGATGGGTAAATTAAGGACATTAATATTTAGGGTAATGATTGTGAGATTTGATTTGATCCCTGCCATATTGTTATGGTACATGTAGGTTGGTGTTTTCATGGACTTTGAAGGTTTTTGTGTCTACTCTGAGTTTGGTTATTCTGATCTGCTTCTTGTAGGCATTTAAGTTTGATTATTTGTTTCTTCTCTGTGGAGAATTTCCTGAAATACTTTCTGTAGGTTTGGTTTTGTGTTCATATAATTGTAAAGCTGAGTTTTGTCATGGAAAGTTTTTCTTTTACCATCTATTATGAGGGGTACTTTTGCTGGGTAGAGTAGTTTGGGTCAGAAGCCATAGGTTCTTAGGCTTTGCATTGTTTCATTCCAGGCTCTTCTAGCTTTCAGGGTTTCCAGTGAGAAGTCTGAAGTAATTCTGATGGGGTTACCTTTGAAAGTGGTACGCTGTTTTTCCCTAGCTGCTTTTAGGATTTTCTCTTTGGTGTCAATGTTTAGAGTCTTAATGACAATATGTCTTGGAGAGTTTCTCCTTTGGTCCAATATGTTTGGAGTTCTGTTGTCTTCTTGTATCTTTATGGGCCTTTCTTTTAAGTGTCTGGGGAAGTTTTCTTCAATTATTTTGTTAAATAAGTTCTCCATGCTGTTGGTCTGAATTTCTTCTCCTTCTGGTATTCCAATGATCCTGATATTAGGACGTTTAAGTGTGTCCCACAATTCCCTCATGTTCTGCTCACAGAAACTTTTCAACCTACTGGAATTTTTGAACTCTATAACTATTTCTTCCATCTTGTCTTCCAGATCAGAGTTTCTATCCTCCACATGGCTGACTCTATTCTTCAGAGCTTGTAGAGAGTTTTTGACTGGTTCAATTAGGTTTGCATCTTCTACTACTTTTCTATGCATAATGTCCATTCCTCTGTCAAGCTCCCTTTTCACATCATTTTCTGATTTTCTTGATGCTTCTTGGAATTCATCTTTGCATTTCTTTATGTCTTCATTTAGCATGGCCAGCTGATTTTTGAGGTATTCTTTTTTTTCACTCTCCCTCAAGTCTCTTAACTGTCTTTGAACTCCTTCCATTTTCTTATCTATTAGGTCTAGTTTAGTGATGGCAGCATCCACACGATTATCGGTCCTTTGTTGCTTTTCTGAAAGTTCTACCAGTAGGTTCGTCAGGGTTGCATTGATCATAGCTTCATTTTGGTGTTCTGATCCTAATGATTCTTCTATGTTTTGATTATAGATGCTCCTTGTAGGACTGGGTGATCTAACTGGATTTTCTTGCATTTGATTTTTCATGTTATTTCTTTTGTGCTGTGGTCTGCCCATGACAGTGTATGGGCACGTAGGTGAGTGTATCAGCCTGGGTTCAAGCACAATGGGAATCTGAGTTAGCCTGAGGCAGTTGCCAAGCAGCCTGGGCTTTGGCGCTCACTTGCCAAAGCTGCCTGATCTACTGCCTGCCTGGGACGCCAAAGTTGCCTGTGCTCTCAAGCGGTAATGCGACAAAGCTGCCTGCGCTCGTGCTAGGAGGGACACTGAGGCACCAAGCACTGAAGCAGCCCAAACTCTGGCGGGGAAACACTGGGACTTGGAAGCAGTCTGCACTCCCCTGCAACAGGACAATGGTGGATGGCCGGTGTGGCAGACAGGTAAGGGATAGCACCTGAGCTGGTGCAAGAGACAGACACACTCTGAGCTTGCGTGGCAGTTGCCGTGGGCCTGGGATCTCTGAACATGGGGCGGCTGGAGCAGTAAGTGAGCGAATGGGTGGAGTAGTCTAAGCCTCCACACACAGGGATTGATCGGCGGCACAGAGTGCCGTATATACAGTGGCTACTTGGGGGTAGGGGTGGGCTACCCACCTGCGAGGGAATCAGTGATTCCCTGTTTTTCCCCCTCTGTGCCCTCCCACTGGCAATCTATTGGATATTTCTTTCCCCTAAAAGATCCAGTGAACCCTTAATGTCTTGTCTTTCTTTCCCTGGGATCTACAGGGCAGCTAGGTGGTCGCCATCTTGGCTGGAAGTCCGTTGGTGATTCTTGATCCACATATTCAGAGTAATGGAGTACTTTTAAAAATGCTTTTTATTTTGCATACAGCCTAACATGGTGGTGTATGCCTATAACCCCAGCACTGGAGAGGCTGAGATAGGTGGATCACAGCAACATGGAACTGACTGAAGCAGTCTTCATCCAGAAAACATGAATAATGTTACTTTTGGTAGGTTAGTTTGAAAGTTAAAGTTTGAGCCCAACCTGGACTACAGAGTGATTTCGCAGTCATTGTGTTACAGTGAGATGATGCTTTAAAAAATATTGCATACTAAGCAATGGATTTCATTATGGCATTTTCATACAGAGCCATGAAATTCTATAGGAAATTGCTGAGAACTACCAGCTGTTACATAGATTTAGAATTGGGCAAATCTAAATCTGAATCTTGCCTGTGTTTCTTTTGACTTGTGTAACCATGGGGAAATTCAGAAATTTTTTTTCAGCCTCAGTCTTATGGTAGATTGAATGTGAATGTATGTACCCCAAACCTTCAGGTACTTTAATTAAGGTTAAGCTTCCCGCTTAGGTCTCCAACAACCTGCTAGAGGGGGTGTGTCACTGGAGACTGATCTGATTCCAGTCCGAAGGTGTGGAGAGAATAATTTGAGCTCTGATGAGTCATGCTTGCTTCTTTTGGTGTTTGTTGGCTTTGTGGTTGTTTGTCTGTGCTTGGATCTGTGAAAGGGAGCCAGCTTCTGCCACCATTGGTGAGACTTCCCCTGGATCTGTAAGCTTGAAATAAATCTCTTCCTGCTACTAACTGTGTCTCTTTGGACATTCGTCCCAGCAATGTGGAACTGACTGGACAGTCTTCATCCAGGAAACATGAATAATGATTCCTTTTGGTAGAGCAGTTGGAAAGTTAAATGATATAGTGCATATATACATTAAATGCATACCTCCAAGCGTATGGTATGTACTATATAACAGCAGTGTAATCATGTGTAGTTCCTCATCTGTCAAACGTAAATATTAATAGTATCCACCTCATGGATATGCATATAGGATTCTGTATACTCAAGAGTTTATACACATAGTATCTAATACTTTTTCTAGAAATAGAAAGTATTCTTTGTTTCTACTATAGTTATTAGTTATGCTTCTGTAGGAACTTGATGATAAAGATTTAAGGCACCAAAGAATAGGCATATGGTATTGAAGGCATGTAATTCCCATGGCAGTTAGTGGGAACTTCACATTTCCATTGAAATAGCTTATAAACAAATGTTATTCAAGTAGATTAATGAGGAAGGACACTAAATTGTAGCAATTTTCATATGTTTAAAAATGTTGTCATAATTATGGGCCTGGAGAGATCAGCAATTAGGGGTACTTGCATGCAAAGCCTAATGGCTAGGTTCAATTTGCTAGTACCTTCGTAAAACCAGATGCTCAAAGTGACACATGCATCCAGAATGCAATTGCAAGAGGCCTGGATGCACCCATGCTTTGTCTCTCTCTCTTTGCCTCTCTCCCTTCTTTCACTCTCTCTGCTTGAAAATAAATAAAATAGTTTTAAAATGTTTTCATAATTAATTTCTTCAGTGTATGCCTTCTAGCAAGAGTGGCAGTTATCATAATTTCTTGGTGAACAAAACTGATTCCAAGATAAGGACTAAGCAAGATAAATTATTAAAGAAAATTCAAACTTTCTTTAATTGGAAGCTCACAAAGTTAAAGATGGCTTAAAAATAAAGTATTCCCATGGAACTTACTATCTTACAGAAATAGCAAGTGTGAGTTTCATTATGAACTGTGTTCTCTATGACCCCCAACTGAAATATTGACGTTAGCAATTTATTTGACTACTTATGAGTCACTGTGCCATTTTGGTATATAAACTCGTGTGCCTTAGTCCCCAAGGGATTTTAGATTGTCAGCATATTACCCTAGACCCTGAGCTTTAGTTGTTCAGCAATAAGAATAAAGGCCACACTGGCAAAGATGATGGAAATTAAGCAACAGAAAATTTAAGCACAATGAAAATGTCCTTCTGTGAAGAAGTGTGGGTTCCCCCCCCATTTAATTTTTCCATAATGATATCTTGTTTTATGACTACCTGGATTAAACCTTTCCATGCATTACTGCTGCTGTCATGATTCAGTTCGGTTCCACTGCATAGGATACAAGACCCTTCATAATGTAGCCCCTTATTAGGTTTTCACTATATTGCTTGAGAGGCCTTCCACCTCTCTCCTTTGTCCTTGTATATCTCTGTCTGCATGTCTCTTTTTACTACCCTCCTGTCTGTCTGTCCTGCCCCCACCATCTTTCTGCCACACTAAACTATCTGAAAAGTTCGCTGGTCATGACATAGACTCTCATGCTTCTAGTTCTTAATTTTTACTACTGCTTCTACCTGGAACATCCTTTAACCACTCCTGCTTTAGCTTGGATGGCTTACTACTGTTATCTTTTCTTTGTAGCACTAAAGGTTCCTTTAGAAAGCCTTAGGTAAGGCTAAGTTATGTTCCCTTTCATATATGGGGTTTTTTTTTTTTTTTTTTTTTTTTGGTTTTTCTAGGTAGGGTCTCACTCTGGCTCATGCTGACCTGGAATTCACTAGGTAGTCTCAGGGTGGCCTCGAACTCTTGGCGCTCCTCCTACCTCTGCCTCCCAAGTGCTGGGATTAAAGGCGTGTGCCACCACGCCCGGCTTCATATGTTTTTATTGTCAGTATTTCCAACTTTCTAAAGTTTCTGTGCCCTTTAGATGAACAATATTCTTTTCTCTTTGTAATTTAAAGTATTAAACAATATTATATCCTTTGTCTTTCTATATGGACCATAACACTTGACATATTTTAAAAAATAAGCCCTTACTTAACCTAGAAATTCTATTGACATACTTTCCTGTTGTTCCTTACCATATCAGCAGTCTGGTTGCAAATCACTTCCCTAGGATGGTAGATTTTCCTGAAAAAAGGAATGAAAGAAAACATGAAGAAACCTTGTGTTAGTTATGTTTGGCATTGCATTTTCACAAGGATTCAGAGACATTAAAAGCAAAGGAAAAAGATCCAGACTTAGAAACTAGTGTGATACCTGAGTTGTCAAAGTCCTTGTTCTTCCACTAAGTGATTTTGTTATTCAGATGCTTCACATTTTTTCTGTCTTTTCCATTCATCTTTCACATGAGAAAATTCAACTCTTTCAGTATTTTTAAAGTTATATTTGAGATACACTAATAGTTACTACATGCTACTAACATTGTTGATTATATGTTTAGGGTGTACTAACTCAAGCAATGTTCAATAGGTTTCTTGCACACATCCTGTAACCTGAAAATGCCATGAGGAGAATTTTTATTAAATGCTTTTACTTATTTTTGAAAATTTCATTATACACGTAAGTTATTTTGATCATATTCATCTCATTATACTTTCTTATTCCCTTCTAAGTTACACTCAACCGCTTATCTTCCCAAATAGTGCCCCTCCAATTCTAAGGTCATTTCTTTTTGTAACTCACTGTTAAAAAAGAGTTTATTTAGGGCTGTTTGCATGAATATGAGTGAGGGGTTATTTACCAGAGCATGGGCAACTTACCAGTGGCTCTAGCACAGAAAAAAAAAAAGTCTTTTCCTCCCCTACCGCCAATAGCTCCTCAGGAGAGAGTAAGCCCTCATGAACTCTTCTGCAAGCCATGATAGACTGTTTAGGCCCCATATTTTGCAAATCTTGAGAAGGTAAATATAAGTGCGGTGAGTTCATGATTCCAATGGCCAAGTCAAATCCAGAAGACAGGATTTCATAGTACCTCTCCCCATCTTTCAGCTCTTACTGGTGATGTTCCCTGAGAGTTGGAGGGAGTGATAATAAGGTATCCCATTTAGGGCACTGAACACTTACTTATTCTTGGCACTTTGACCAGTTATGAGACTCTTCACTAATGGCTATCTACAGCACAAGGAAGCTTCTCTGACCAAAGCTGAGGTCGGCCTGATCTGTGTCATTAAATGTAAATATTAAGAAGGCAGTTTGACAACATGTGCATTTAGCAAAACAGAAGTAGGAGGTTCCTCCCTTGGCCAAATGAACTCCTTCAACTTGTGTTTTTCCACAGGTTTACAATATCAGGCATGAATTCCCTCCTGTTGAGCTGCCTCAACTCTAATCAGAGAGCAGCTGCTAAACTTAAAATAATCATGCTACTATTGCACTAGTGGGCACATCTTGCCTTGCTGGTCACTTGTATAGCATGAAGGATCCACAGTTGGCTAAGACGATTGATGTCATTTTTCTCCTCCACCGCCTGCCCAGCAGCTTTCAGCACTATGACAGCTAGCCAGGAGGCAAAAAGCTTCTAGCTTAGTTCCAGATTAATTTCTCTGTATCCTCCAATTGAAATGTGTGGTTTCTTTAGCAATAGGGTTTTACTGTATAATTGTGGTGGGCAACTTTTATGGTTTGATTCAGGTGTCCCCCATAAACTTAGGTGTTCTGAATGCTAGATCCCCAGCTGGTGAAGATTTGGGAATTAACACCTCCTGGAGGAAGTGCATTGTTGGGAGTAGGCTTATGAGTGTTATAAGCAGCTTCCCCTTGCCAGTGTTTGGCACACTCTCCTGTTGCTGTTGTCCATCTGATGTTGACAAGGAGGCGATGTCCACCCTCTGCTCATGCCATCATTTTCCCCTGCCATCATGGAGCTTCCCCTCGAATCCAAAATATAATATAATCCAAAATAAACCTTTTTTTCTCTCAAGCAGCTCTTAGTCAGGTGTTTTCAGCCATCAATGTGAACCTGGCTGCAACAGTAACCATGGGTCATAGCAATGGCCTGTATTATTTTGGGGGACTCTGTGACATCCTGTATCAACAACTCATAGAGAGGTATTCCACACCTGGCACTGAGATTTCCCATAACAATTTATGGCTTCTTAGAGCAATGTTATTCACCATGTAGAGTACTTCTGACCAAAACTCTATATATAGATGGATAGATAGATAGATAATAGATAGATATAGTTTTCAAAGTAATGGTTTTTCATAGTACTTATTCATGCATTCCTAGTTTTGTTTAACCCTTCTCTAAGAACCTTTCCATCCCTTGTATTCCCTCCATCTTGTGTTAACCACTACAACCCTCTGAATCCAAATCCCTTGTAGGATTGGTTTTAATTTTATTTTTTGACGATGAGGATCTTGCACATACTAAGCACATACTCTGCCATGGAGATATAACCCCAGACTAGGATTCTGTTTTAATATAGCTGAACTAAGTTCTCTCTAAGGGGAACTTTTCAATTCTAACATTCTTTGGTTATCCTAATGACATTTGTTGATGCTCTTTACCTATGTTTTGTTTTGACTCTTTTGTAATGCCACCTTCAGCGTTTATTTCTAATTCAGTGATGATTCTATTATTGACACACTTTATAAAGCTGCTGGTATACAACTTTTACAGTTCAACTCTTTGTGTCTTTACAAATGACTCCATATTTTTGGAATGTAGAATTTAGAGGAGAGTGACTAGCTTCAACTAGTTGCTTCTGTGTTTCTAATTAATTATGCAATGTAGTAGTTCCTGTTGAAGAACTTTCTGAAGAAACTATGTTGGGAAACTACCTACAGAAATATGGAAATCTTGACAATGAATATGAACTCCCATTGCCTAAAGGCTGTGTTCCCTTTTCTAGATGGAGAAAGATTACTAAGGCAAAACAAAACGGCAGGCTTCCATCTGAAACAGCAAGTGCATTGTCATCAGAAGAGCTAGGTTTGAAGGATTATAGCTGAACAAGTTCAGTAAATGTCAGGAGTGTTGTAGAAAAAATGTTTCACATTGGAAAGAGAACGAGACCCAATTATTTTGGGAAGGTCACTTAAGGACTAAGAATAGCACATGGTGACCTAGTCCTCTCATTCTGATCTATAATTGCACACTTTGAGTTTCTCCAGACCTCATTTATGAGAAAGATTAGCTAGGGAAAAACAAAACAGAGAAATCAAGCTGGAACTGAAGTGGAAACTTCTTTCTTGCTGGCTGGCCTTTTCATAGTGCTCGAAGATGCTATGTAGGCCTCTGGAACAGAAAAATCTTATACTGTGTGTTACACTACTGCATTGCCAGGCAAGATGATGTGCCTACTGATGCAATAATCACTTTCTGACTGGATTGGGAGCCACTTCTCAGCAGGGAATTCACTTCTGGTACTATAAAACTTGTCAAAAGCCCCTGGCTGGAGAGGTAGGTCATAGGCTCTAGTAGGAAAGCTATTGCTATAGCTTTGTGAAATGCCTTTCAAATCCCCTTCTAAAATTAATATTTATACCCATAGATTAATGCTGCTCTCTGCTTTGGTCAAAGAAGCTTCTTTTGTGGAGGGTGGCAGTTAGCACGGACTCATAACTGGTTGAAGTGATGAAAATAAGTGACTATTAAGTGCTCAGCCCTAAATAGGTCATCTGTATCCCGCCTCCAATGCTCAGGAAACCTTGAGGGAGAGCAGATAGAAAGAATGTAAGAGCCTGAGGAAGGGGTGGAGTATTGTGAAATGCTGTCTTGTACTCATAAACTTGCAACATCTATGATAACTGCACATAGCAAGCATAAGGTTGGTCCTGGCAACATTCCATCATGGAGACCCCACCCTTCCCTGAGGATTTATAGGCAGTTAATGATTACTAGTGGGGAATGGTTCATAAAGCCCCACCTCTTTGTGAGGACCTATTGGCAGTTAATGGTTTCGGGGGAAGGGAAAGACATTTTCTTCAGTGCTATAGCCACTGTTAAGTTGTTCATTCTCCTTTAAATAACCCCCTCACTTGTGCTCCTATAAACAACAGTAACTGAATTTATTGGGCCACCAAAAATAAATAAGACAAGAAAGTAAAAGAGGGACACGTTAAGAAGAAGGTTTCAATGGGAATGTGAGGGGAACAAGAGAGGATAATGGAAGGATAAATATGATCCAAGTATACTATATACATGTATGAAAATGTCACAATGAGACTCATCATTATGTACAATTAATATATGCTTGCATAAAAGAAAAAATGAACATATAACACTGGGAAAAGTGTCCTATGTATTTTTCTTAGTTATTAGTAGAGTGTTATTTTTTCACTTAATTGCTCTCTTTTCTGATCAGATATTCAGGTCATGAAGGAGAGGGACACGGGATTATTTTTAAATGGGGAAGGTGGAATGGAGAGATGACTTAGAGGTTAAGGTGCTTGCCTGCCAAACCAAAGGTTTTCTTCCCCAGGACCCAGGACCCATGTAAACCAGATGCACAAAGTGGCACATGTGTCCAGACTTAGTTTGCAGTGCTGGAGGCCTTAACATGCTCTCTCTCTCTCTCTTTCTCTCTCTCTCTCTCTCTCTCTCAAATCAATAAATAAATCAATCAGTAAATGTAAATAAAATAAAATGGAGAAGGTAACTAAGGATAGTTAATGAAAGCCATGGCTTGGATAAGAAGAACGATGCTGTAAATGTTGAAAGTCATTTCACATACTTAATAGGGAGAAAAAATATTTGAGGTCCTCACAGAGAGATGAAGCTTTATGAGGCCTTCCCCACTACCAATTATTAACTGTCTATCAAGGAACAAGAGCATTAGAATATTAAATAGAGGGGCATGTAAGATTTGCGTACTTTCTGAAAGCCTCTCCTCTCTTGTGTGATCCTAGGTGAATTTCTAGGGTAAGAGGAAGATAAAATGAATAGAATACAATCTCTATCCACAAGCAGTGGACAATACAATAGAGTAGGTAATGAAGTAGTTACAATTACATGTAAAACTAGATCTAGTATAATTTCAAGCAAAGGAGTTGATGCTGCAGGTGACTACATGAAGTGTCATAAGGTCACAAACATGCAAATACCACACACACACACACACACACACACACAGTGCACATTAGATACCCACAAGCAAAAAAATGAGGATATCATTAAATCTACATATGAATTTTGGTAGAATTGATATATTTCCAGTTGCTATATTCCATGTCCAAACAGATAAATTTCTCCATTTTCTTAAGCCTATTGTAGATTATCTTTAAATAAAGTCATAATTTTCCACATGAAGCTTTCTTTATTTCAGGTTTTCCTATTTTTTTTTTTTTTTGACGTAGGGTCTCACTCTAGCTCAGGCTGACCTGGAATTCATTATGTAGTCTCAGGGTGGCCTCAGACTTATGGCGATTTACCTACCTCTGCTTCCTAAGTGCTATGATTAAAGGCATGTGCCACCACGCTTGGCTAAGGTTTCCCTAATTTTTATTATTAAAATAAAAATTTAAAATATTACCTATTCTGGGGCTGGGGAGATATCTCATTGGTTAAGGCACTTTCCTGAAAAGCCTAAGGATCCAGGTTTGATTCCCCAGTGTCCACGTAAAGCCAGATGCACAAGGTGGCACATGCCTCTTGTTGTTTATTTGCAATGGCTAGAGGCCCTGGCATGCCCATTCTATCTCTCTCTTTTTTTCTCAAATAAATAGTCTTATATATATATACATGTTGAGAGAGAGAGAGACAACTCCGTGGATAAAGGTTCTTTGTTGCAAGGCCTAACAATGAGAGTGCAATTCCCCAGTACTCGTGTAAAGCTGGACCTATAATTGGAGGTGGATTCAGAGAAATACAAAGGTTGTGGGCTAGGTAGATTGGCCTAGACAGCGGAATCCAGACCTCACAGGCCAGTAATTTGCAGTAGCAGAAACCTTGTTTCAAACAAGGTAGAAAAAGCACAGACACCTTGAAGTTGTCCTCTCACCTCCACATGCACACCATTGTGTGTGTGCATCAAACACACATACAGCATACATGCACACATTCATACACACAAGCAAGCATATTTTTAAAAAAAATATTTTATTTATATATTTGAGAGGGAGAGAAAAAGGCAGATAGACAAAAAGAGAGAATGGGCATGCCAGGGCCTCCAGCCACTGCAAACATACTCCAGATGCATGCGCCACCATGTGCATCTGGCTTACGTGGGTCCCAGGGAATTGAACCAGGGTCCTTAGACTTCGCAGGCAAACGCCTTAATCACTAAGTCATTTACCCAGCCCAAGCAAGCATATTAAGACATTAAAAAAGAGTTGTTGAATCTAGACCCAAACGGCAATGGTACCATAATCTTCTACTTACTAAAAGACAGACCAAATGGCTGATCCTTCACCAGGCCCTTACAGGGAACACCTGAACCACAAGACACTGGAGAGGGTATGATCAAGACTAACCTTAATCTTCTACATCTTCCCTCCCTCACTTCCCCTCTCCCTGTCTCTCTCTCTCTTATCTCTAACTCTTGTATATTAGTTATCTTTTTCCTCATTTTCTTAGTGGGCACTGACCTGTAACTCCCAGTGCCAGCATGGGGCTATCATCCACAATGAGCTTTTGATCAGAGAGACCTACAAGGTTTCCTAAAAGACAGACAGATTTCTGTCAGAGTACTTGATGACCCACCAAAGGCTAGTGGTAAGACCCTACTGCTGAAGACACCTTATGTGATTGACATGCAAATTAGAATGGCATGGCTGGAAGTTGGAAGAGAGTCAGTCCCCAGACAGTCAGCACATCTAGTGCCAGAAGGTGCTACATGGGCGACTGGGGAAAATGACCAATATCTGTCGAAGCAACACATGGTCTAACCTACTTAGCAGCAACTAACTTGTTGTGATGCCCACACAAGTGCAGTGGTGGCACACAGCCATGGTGGGGAACCAACTGCTCTCAATTCGGCTAACTGATCCCCTCACTGGTATGGGACCCATAGCTGGAGCTGGGAAGCAAGTCAGAACCAGATCCAAACATAAGCCCACTCTCCAATATCAAGCTACCATCAATTGTGGGCTACAAGAGGGCCTACACCTATTAAATTCTCTATTAAAAAAGGGTTATCTCATTTGTCCTGATGCTAACTTACTCTCCATTGGAGAATCTGCTTCTCTTTTTCAGATAGATGTAGATCCTAAGGAGAGAGCCACCCCATCATACCTCAAAAGGGCCCCTGCTGAAACTAAGAAAAATTGGAGAAACAAGCAAGGGGGCTGTTTTCCTGATGAACCGGATACCAGCACAAGGGGGAAGGAGATCAGCACAGAGAAAAATCAACTCCTACCAAATCAGAGAGCCAGAGCCTCAGAGGCCCTCAACACCTCATCACTGAAGCAGACCAAAAATGAACCCAACATGGCTCAGGGAAATTTTGCAGAAGAGGGGGCGGAAAGAATGCCAGAGCCACATGTTGGGTCATGATATGCAGAGACATTTAGCTTACCCATAACTGTGGGCTAACTCCACAATGCATGACCCGTATACCTCAACAAGGAGGGGCCAAGGGGAGGGGTAGGTCACGGATGAACCTAATAATGGTACCAAACTGACTGTATTTGCTGAATACAAAACTAACTAATAAATTTAAAAAAAGAGTTGTTGCCAGGTGTGGTGACGCACACCTTTAATCCCAGCACTCGGGAGGCAGAGGTAGGAGGATCACTATGAGTTTCAGGACACGCTGAGACCACATAATGAATTTCAGGTCAGCCTGGGTTAGAGTGAGACCTTACCTCAAAAAACCAAGAAAACAAATCAAAACAAACAAATAAAAAAAAAAAAAAACAAGAAGAGTTGTTCACTTGACAGAAATACCCATAATCTGTGTGTTTACCACAATAGTAATTTGTCATTAATGTAAAGTGTAATGTGCACATTCAGGGATTAGCTTTTAACCTTGTGAGTCAAGTATATGGTGGCTTTTTCTTATTGAAGTTTTAACTTCTAAGCTTTTGGAGTCATTTGCTTCCAACTAAATGAGTGTGCATGCACACCTACTTTTAAGCTACTGTGGCTAAGAAATGACACATATAATTTATTCTCACAGAGACTTAGTCATGTGGTCCCACCAAACTAGAAGGAGAGTGGGGTAATTTACACTATGGAAAAGAGGCATAGATCTTTGTCAAGAGTTGGCTGTATGTTAAGGTGAGTACCATCAGCACTGTTTTTCTTTTTGACCTTATGTCTTTTCTTTCTGTCTTTTGTTTCATTGATCTGGTTAGTTTACTGTACTGTTCAATGGAAGCAGCAATAGTAGTATCATTGTTTTCTTCCCGACTTTAAAGAACATACTCTTGTATATTAGTTATCTTTTTCCTCATTTTCTTAGTGGGCACTGACCTGTAACTCCCAGAACCAGCATGGGGCTATCATCCACAATGAGCTTTTGATCAGAGAGACCTACAAGGTTTCCTAAAGGACAGACAGATTTATGTCAGAGTACTTGATGACCCACCAAAGGCTAGTGATAAGACCATACTTAAAGTTAACCATTAAGAATGGTATTTATAGGCTGGAGAGATGGCTTAGCGGTTAAAGCACTTGCCTGCAAAGCCTAAGGACCCAGGTTCGCTTCTCCAGGTCCCACATAAGCCAGAAGCACAAGGTGGCACATGCATCTGGAGTTCGTTTACAGTGGCTGTAGGCCCTGATGTGCCCATTCTCTCTCTCTCTGTCACTAATAAATAAAAATAAATTTAAAAAAGTATGGTATTTATCATAGCTTTATGTTAAGATTTTATTAACAGCCTCTCTCTACATAAAACAATGTACCCTGCTCATAATTTTCTCATAACACCCTTCTTTTCCCCCTTTTCTTATCCACCCTCAACTGAACCTCTCCAGCTTTCCAACTAGTCCCTCTTTATTTTGATGTCATTTTTTTTGACTCTCATATTATGCTGGTCTTATGTAGGTTAATAGGCAATTTTATCGTTACCAAAATTTGTTCTATTCCTCATTTTGTAACTTTTAGAATTAAATTTATTTTATTTTATATTATTATTATTATTATTATTATTTGTTTTTCGAGGTAGGGTCTCACTCTAGCCCAGGCTGACCTGGAATTCACTATGTATTCTCAGGGTGGCCTCGAACTTATGGCGATCCTCCTACCTCTGCCTCCCGAGTGCTGGGATTAAAGGCGTGCACCAATACTCCTGGCTTAAATTTTTTTATTTTTATTAGCATACAAAGAATTGAGTTTCATAATGGTGTTTTCAAATATTTTTTTTGTTTCCCCTCCTCTCTCTGTTAAGCTCTTAATAAAAATGAAATTGTTTCAGTTGAGATTGTGTGGCAATATAATTTTACCTTTAAATATATTAAAAAGCATAAATTACATTTATGAATTTGTTCATAATAAACTGACTTTGTTTTGTTAGCATAAACCTGGCTGTAGGAATGCATTATTATGTGTAACTAATTTCTGTTTGTTATTTTTAAAACATGTCTTTGATATGTAATTATTTGTCCATAAAATGTCTTAGCACACTGCACTTATTTTTAAAGCCAGAAGTAAAGTAATGCTGTGATCTCTTGTCTTCTGATCTCTGGAAAAATTGGAATCAAATTTGATGAAGCTCTCCCTTGTTAGTGTGATACGATGTATCCACAAATCATCTATGTGCAGTATGTGCTTTATAGGGGAAACAAACAAATCTTTCATGATTTCAGGACTATTGAGACTTTCTGGGCCACATTTAGCTAATTTTGGTAGGTTGAATTTTTGTGCTTAATTAACCACATGGTGTACAATGTAGAGATCAGTGGAATAAGATTCTATATACTATTATCTTCTTTTAAGTGTCTATTGTTTCTATAGCTAATGGACATCGATATTTAAAACAAACTTTATTTTTAAACCCTTAAGTTATACTGATAAACTTTTCATGAATTAAGATAACTTATATTAAGTGTATAATTCAAGTTAGCATGTGTACTTAGTACATATCCTTCCCATACTTTAGAGCATTTCAATCACTCCAAAATAATTTTTGCCCATTTTCAATCAATCCTTATTCTCTCAACATCCCCTTATAGCCTATGCAAACATTAATGTACATTCTGTGCCTAAACATTTGCCTATTATAAATGCTGTCATACAGCATGTGCCTTTGGGGTCTGCATTTTTTCATTCAACATAATATTTTCAGGTTCTTTTTAAGTTGTAACATGAATCAGTACATCATTCCTCTTTATAAATGACTAATATTGTATTATATTTTACTTTTTGCATCTGGCTTATGTGAGTGGCTTGGAAATTGAATCTAGGTCAGCAAGATTTGCAAATAAGCATCTTTAACTGCTGAGTCATCATCTTCCCACATTTATTCCATTGAATGTCTGTGTTGCATTTTGTTTGCTCATCAGCCCATAAGCATTTGGATGGTTCCCATCCTTCATTTCTTATGCTTTGTATGATCAAATTTTCATTTGAATACCTTCTTTCAATGTTTATATGTATACACACATGGAACTACAATTATGCTCTGTTGTAACTATGTTTTTTTAAGAAACTATCAAATTCCTTTCCAAAGTGACTATACCATTTTACATTGTCATCTACAATGTCTAAAGGTTTCAATTTCACCACATGCTTATGAGCAATTGCTGTATTCTGTCTTTTAGAGCGTAGATATCCTAGCAGATATGGAGTGTTTGTGTTTTTATTTGTATTTCCTTAATGCCTAATGATATTGCATGTTTCTTCAAGTTCTTTCTGACCAATGGTATACCATTTTTTGAGCATTATCTATTTGATTCCCTTGCCTATTTTTAAATTGAGATACTTTTTCATTTTCAATAGAGATATAAATTTTCATTATATATTATAGTATTTGCCCCTAAATATATACCCAAAGGAAGAAAAGGTAGATGTTCAAATAAAAGTCATATCTTCTTTGCAAACATTTTGTCACTATGGGTTTTCACTTCAATTTCTCAAAAGACTGTTTGAGGCACATAACTCTTTGCTGCTAACAATGTCAAATTGTCACCAATCACATATTACTAGTGATTTTGGTATCATATGTAAGGTTACAAGATAAAATTTAATAGATTCAGGGCTAAGGGGATGGATGTGCAGTTCAGGTGCTTCCAGAAAGGCCTAGGGACCCAGGTTCAATTCCCCAGTACCATTGGAAAGCCAAATACACAAAGTGGCACACAAATCTGGAATTCATTTTCAGTTGTTAGAGGCCTTGATAAACCCATTCTCTCTCTCTTTCTCTCTGTCTCTGTGTCTCTCTCTCTGCTTGAAAATAAAGTAAAATGAAATTTAATAGTTTCTTCTAAGAGTTTTATAATTTAGCACTTTTGCTTAGATTTATAATTGATTTAAACTTAATTTTATATAAGAAAATATAACTTTATTGTTTGTTGTTGAAATCCACTTTTTCACATCATTGTTAATGAATATTATCTCCCTTAAGTTATCTTTACTCTATTGAAAATTAGTTGATCTTAAATGTAAAATTTATTTATATTTTTTCAATTCTATTCTGTGAATCAGTGAATCAATATGTTATATTGCTATACTGGTACCACAATGTCTTAATTTGTGTAGGTTTGTAGCAAGTTTCAAAGATAAGTATGAATTTTTCAAGTTTGTTTTACAATTGTGTTGATTCTTTGGTATACCAGACTTGTTGTGCCAAGTTTCATTTCAGTTATATTTTTCTTCTTTCTATTTTTGTACTTTTTAATTTTTTTTTTTACAAAGGTTGTAGTCTTATATCATCTCTCCCCTGTCCCAGTTTTCCTGAGGGCTCTCCTTAAGAGTGTTGTCAGTGTTCAATATTGGGTAAATAAGGTTACAGTCAGTCTTTCACACATGTGGCCAGGGGACTGTGCCTCAGGATATATCTACTCACCCAGTAGCTCTTACAATCTTCTCATCGCTCCATCCACAATGATCCCTGAGCCTTGGTGTGTCTGTTAGCAGTATGGTTTTGTCTTGAGTTCTCGGTAGCCTCTTGGTTGCTGATTAGATGTGTTTTGATTGACCATGGCGTCTGTTACCTTTCCCTGGAGCTGGTTGTCAGTCTAGCAGTGGGAGCAATACTTGTGTTGCTGCTTCCTCTGCAATTTTTCTTGGGCGATGGCAGATGTGGTAGAGGTGGCACATCTTATGGTAGTCAGTTGGCTATCTTTTCTTGTTGTGTTGATGAATCTTGAATTTCCTTAGTTTTCTCTGCCATAAACCCTCATAGTTTGGAAGAAGGGATTATTGTATGGAATATTGTTTCTATGTTTTCTTGTTGTTTGTGGCATGTCTCCTATACTGCCATCCTCCTGCATAATTTCTATAAAGTCCTTTTTAAAAAAAAAGATTTATTTATTTACTTATTAGAGACAAGAGAGAGTGAGAGCGAGGATGAGCATGCCAGGGCCTTCAGCCACTGCAAATGAACTCCAGACGCATGCACCACCATGTGCTTCTGGCTTACATGAGACCTGGAGAATCAAACCTGGGTCCTTAGGCTTCAGAGGCATACATCTTAACCACTAAGCGGTCTCTCCATCCATATAAAGTCTTTTAATATCTAGCTTTGGACCATGATATCTGTTAATTTTTTCTTTTTCTGTTTTTTGGCTTTTCAAGATAAGGTCTCACTCTACCCCAGGCTGACCTGGAATTCACTATGTAGTCTCAGGGTGGCTTGAACTCATGGCGATCCTCCTACCTCTGCTTCCTGAGTGCTGAAATTTAAGGCGTGTGCCACCATGCCTGGCTCTGTTAATTTTTTATCATATTTAAAACAAGTGATTTAGGATTTGTATGAGTTTGTCTGAATGAGGATGCATGCATGTCATGGTACATGTGCAGGAAACAGATGAAAAACATTGGTGTCTGTCCTCTCCTTCCATCTTGTCTGAGATAGGGTTTCTTTTGGTGTTCTCCACTGGGTATACCAGGTGAGCTGGAATGCAAGCTAGCCTGGTGTACCCAGTGGAGAACACCAAAAGGCTTCTGGAGATTCTCCTGTTTCCACGTCCCACGTGGATTATATATGTATGCTACTGTGTCTCACTTTAAGTGAGTTCTGGGGATCTAAACTGAGGTCCTCACCCTTGTGTGACAAGTGCTTTACCTACTGGGTCACCTCTCTAGCCCCTGATTTAAAATTTTGCCTGATTGTCTAAAGTATGACTTCCTCAGAAATAATCCCCATGCTTTATTTTCCTTTGTATGAGCTGCAATTGTTTATTGTTTCTTTGCATTCCTCATATATAATTAAATAACAACTGGACATCTTAATTAATATCAATTAATGTGTCAAACCTGAAAATTAGATTCTAGCTCATTTCCAGGGTTGGCTTCATCACTATTTTTAATGCTGTGGCTGATTGTTCCTGCAAAGTCTATATTATTTACTGTGCCTAAACACACTGAACTGCTCCCTTAGCTAACTTACAAAGTGACCAAGTGACATAAATTTCCTTAAGCACTTGGAACCATTGTTTCTTTTTATTTATTTATTTGAGAGTGACAGAGAGAGAGAGAGAGAGAGAGAGAGAGAGAGAGAGGGAGGGAGAGAATGGGCGTACCAGGGCCTCCAGCCACTGCAAATGAACTCCAGATGCGTGCGGCCCCTTGTGCATCTGGCTAACGTGGGTCCTGGGGAATCAAGCCTCGAACCAGGGTCCTTAGGCTTCACAGGCTAGTGCTTAACAGCTAAGCCATCTCTCCAGCCCTGGAACCAATTATTCTACCAATCATTGGTGAGAGTCTTTGCATGCATTTGTGGAAACACATACAACTGCTTAGGCAGATCATTGAGGACACAGCTTGAGCCTTTCCTTCTTCGCGGACAATTTTAAGATCAGCCAGACATGGTCAGCTGAGGGCCTTTTCCCACCATTCCTGAGCATGTACACACGTCTGCTTGTGTTCATAGCTCTTCATAGGCTTATGGTCTCTGAATTCTCAGGAATATGTGCAAGCTTTTCAAATCCCCTATGGATATATCATCCCCCAGCTTTTCCTTTTTTAGGTTTTTGGTTTACAGCCTAACATTTGCCCCAACTCTTATCAACCTCAGGCAGCTGTAAATTCAAACAACTACCTTTAAACACTTTCATTAAACTTCCCTAGGGAAAAAGGCTTTTTAAGCTTTGGGCAAGCTCTGAATCTAAGCCAATGGATATAGTCTTCGATTGAGTGTTCTGGAGAACTACCAGTCAAGTAAAATAATAGCTTGTCTCAAAACAAGGCTTTGAAGTACTTCCAATGCTTGTTCTGCCCCTCTGGTGATTGCCAGCCTGCTGCTTTTCACCACGACAGCTAGCTATTAATTTTCAAGGGTATCATAGTGTTGTACAGAGGGGAATAGAAACATTGCAAGTGAAAATACCCCGGAACTCACTGTTCTCAAGATTCAACTTAAAAAAAAAAATCTTCCCTGAGCAGCTGTAATCCTGTTCTTTCAAAAAGTTCTGAAAATGTTGTTTCTGAACTTTTTCTTGTCCCATTTTCTAGTTGTTTTTATAAAGGCAATAATTTTTCATTATGTCCCTTGCTGGTTTTATTTTTGTACTTATTTTCTCCCACAATGTGCTTCATGTATATAATAAACTTTGATCACATTCACCCTTTTATGTCCCCTGCTACTCTGTCTGATCCCTTGCCTTCTTATCTTCTTCATTGTGTATGTTTTAAAGAGCTGGTGTCATACTGTGCTGCCTAAGCTATTTCCAAACTGGACTCAAGTGATCTTTCTGCCTCAGTTTCCTGAGTAGCTAAAGGGCAGGCATGCACTATTGTACTTAATTGTGTCTTTGATGAACAGTACTGATTATAATATTCTCATTGGGAATATACTTTTATTCACTTATGCTGAATATTTTATTGCAGATTAAATAACATTTAATATCAAAAATTTCATTAGTGAGTTTTATCTTAACACTTTATTTAGGATTTAAAAATCAACCTTATTAAAGTTTAATTTACACTCATCTGTAGTGTATGTTTAGACAAGCCTTGAGAATATTCCCACCCAATAATGCTGTGCCCAGAAAAAAGAATGGGTTCAGTGGAAGGGGAATCAGGGAAAAGGACAAAATAATGTAATGGGAGGAGAAAAGAAAAGAGAAAGGTAATTAATATAAAAAATGAAGCAAGCACATACAAAAAATATGTCCACCCATGGTCCTGTATTCCTTTAGTCTCAACACTTGAGAGACTGAGGCAGGATGATTGCTGTGAGTAGGAGGCCAGCTTACGCTACATAGTGAGGGCCCCATCAGGAAACCAAAAAATATTCCATCAAGATAATTATCATCACAAATAAGATGGAATTTATTTTCATTATCTCCAAAACTTTCCTCATGACCCTTTTCTAACTAACCTATGGTATCTGCAAATCTATACTCTATCCCTATACTTCCTTTTCCAGGGTGTTGTTTTTTTCTAGGCTAAAGGTACAGTGACTGAGCTCAGGGGATCCTGCTGCTGCAGGTTCCTGCATGCTTGCTTGTGGTTGTGTCTCTGGCTACTTGGATCTGAGAAAGGGAGCCAGCGTCTGCCATTGATAAAACTTCCCCTTGGATATGTAAGCTAAAATAAACCCTTCTTCCTATAAACTGTGTCTGGTTTGGAAGTTCATGCCAGCAATGTACAGCTGACTATGACAGTGATCAACTTCTAAGGAAGGAATATTTATCTTGGCTCACCACTGTGGAGGTTTCAGTCCATGACTGGCCCCATTACTGTAGACCTGTGATGATGCATCATGGCAGTAGCACAATGTGGAGGAAACAATTCATTTCATGGCTGGGTACAAAATAAACAAAAAATGAGAAAGATTCCAGAATCCCAACATCCTCTTCAACACTAGTCCTCCTGTGACCTAAAACCAGCCCTTAACTTCATCTCTTAACATTTCCAACACATATTATTTCCACCATTTTCATTAGTGCCAAGCTGGGAACCAACTTTAACCCATGGGCCTTTCAGGATATTCCAAATTAAAACTATAGCAGACACTTGATCATTTGTTCATTCATTGATTAGTGAAATTTCAATTTATTTTGTGCATTGAGCTTTGAAGATCAGAGATGCATTGAACATTCATATACAATTATTAGTGTGTAATATACTTTTGCTTTTTTTCAGGTAAATACTTTGGATTGGATTTTATGGTAATATGTGTTATGGTTAATCTCTGGTTGTCAACCTATCAGGATTTATTATCACCATAAGACAAATATCCTGGCATGTCCATTAGGAATTTTCTAGATTAGATCATTGTGGGAGGACCCACTACAACTGTGTGAGGAACTACCCCATGGACTGGGTTTCTAGACTGTATACAAAACAGAAAGGGGTTTAAATCACCCAGAATGGCCTTACACTCACTCTGTAATCCAGGCAGGCCATGAACTTTCAGTCTTCATGCTTCAGACATCTGACTAGCTGAGAGTATAGGCCACCACCAGGCCATACTTTACCTAAAACATTTTATTTATTTATGAGAGAAGGAGAGAGTGAGAGAATGGGCATACCAGGACTTCCAGCCACTGCAAAGGAACCCAGACACACGTGCCATCCTTGTGCATCTGGCTTTACATAGGTACTGTGGAATCTAACCCAGATCCTTAGGCTTTGCAGGCAAGTGTCTTAACCACTGAGCAATCTCTCCAGCCCTACTTATTTTTTTTTCTTTCATTAAAATTAAATTTATTGGGACAAGGGAAGTAACTCATTTGTGTAAGAGAACTTCCTGTGCAGCATAACAACTTGAGTTCAATCCCTAGTACCCATGTAAACAGCCAGGCATGGTCATACACACCTGTATGCCTAGCCCTGAGGAGAACAAGGACAAGAAGATTGCTGGGGCTTACTGGTTAGCCAGTCTATCAAAAAAAAAAAAAATGGCATGAGCTCCAGGTTCAGTGAGCGACTATGTCTCAGAGAAATGAGGAAAAAGAGTGATAGAGAAGGACAAATAACATCTTTCCCTGTCCTCAACATGCATATACTCATGTACATGCATTTGCACACATATGTGCATGTGTACCCCCCATACATACAACACATACACCAAAAAAAATAAAATAATGAAGTAAAATTTTAGCTGTGCATGGTGACTCATACCTTTAATTTCAGTACCCTGGAGGCTGAGGTAGGAGGATGAGTTTGGGGCCGACCTAGGCTACAGAGTGAGATCCAGATCAGCCAGGGCTAGGGTGAGATCGTGCATCAAAAAATACCAATACATTAAAAAGAAATTTTGAAAAATAGTTCTGGAGAGATGGCTCAGAGATTAAGGTGCTTGCCTGTGAAACCTAAGGACCCAGGTTCAATTCCCCAGTACCCATATAAGCCAGATGCACAAGGTGGCACATGCATCTGGAGTTTGTTTGCAGAGGCTAGAGATCCTGGCAAGCCTATTCTCTCTCTCTCTCCCTCCTTTACTCTCTCTCTCTCTCAAATAAATAAATAATAAATTATAAAATAAAAAATAAAGCCATGTTTAGTGGCTCACCTTTAGTTTCAGTACTCAGGAGGTTAAGGTAGGAGGATTATTGTGAGCTTGAGACTAGCCTGGATATACACAGTGAGTTCCAAGTCAGCCTGGACTAGAGTGAGACTATTTCACAAAAAAATATAAATAAATAAATAAATAAATAAAAATAGAGAAAGCTAGCTGACTATTCCATTATCATCTGTCTATGCTCCTCCCTGCTGATGATATGGTGGAACACTGGCTTCCTGTTCTTTCCCCTCTTTAATGGACTCTACACTCTGGAACTGTAATCCAAAATAAACTCTTTCTTTCCCTAGGTAGCTTCTGGTTGGTTATATTTCCAGCAACAAGAAAGTAACTGAATCTCATGGTAAGTGTATGTTTAGTTTTATATCTTCAGCTATTGACTTTACCAAAGTGTTTAGAATATTTTCCATTTATTTATGAAAGTTATTGTTACTATTCATAGATAATCATGTTTAACATTATCAGTCTTTGCAAGTTTTTGTAATTGCATCTCATTGTATCTGTATATTATAATTCTCTTGTTAGTAATAAGATGTAGGACTTTTATATATTTATTAACCATATTGTTTCAAAATACATGCTTGAAGCTCCTATCCAGTTTTATACTGTTACAAGTCATGTATCATTGATTTTTAGGAATAATTCATACTTTTGAACATTATTTGGACTCCAGTTATGTGTTTTGAAGATGGATGAGGAAAATGCGGCCCCTATACTTTACTAAATTAAATTTGTTAATTTACACAAAACATATTTGCTGGTATTCTTTATTGGGATTACACTGAATAAGTAAATCACTTTGTGACAGTATCATTACTATACTATTAAAATTTTCAATTAATAAGTATGACAACAATTCATTAATTCATTCATTTTTTAAATAAGACAATGTCTTCACAAAGTAGCCCAGATTGGCACTGAACTTGCTATTCAGTTCATGCTGGCCTCAAATTTCCATTCCTTTTGCCTCGTGCTCTGTAATGATGAAATTATAGGAGCATACCAGCATGCCATTTCTTTGTGCTTGTGTTGGCGTGTCTGGTGTGCTGAGGGGGCACACATATGTGTGCATATTTATGTGAATGCCATAGGCCGATTTTAGATGTCTTTTTTTTTTTTTTTTTTTTTTTTTGCTTTTTCGCTTTTTCGAGGTAGGGTCTCACTGTAGCCCAGGCTGACCTGGAATTCACTATGGAGTCTCAGGGTGGCCTCGAACTCACAGCGATCCTCCTACCTCTGCCTCCCGAGTGCTGGGATTAAAGGCGTGTGCCACCACACCCGGCGATTTTAGATGTCTTAATCACTTTCCATCTTACTTTTTCTTACGTGGTCTCCCAATGAACCTATTTCTCATGGATTATGCTAGACAAGCTAGCAAGCAAGCTCCAGGGATCCTCTTGTCTCTGCCTCACGTGTGCTGGGTTTATAGTCACTTGTAACCACACTTGGCATTTTACTTTGGTGCCGGAGATCCGTACCCAAGCCTTTATGCTTGCACAGCAAGCACTTTCCCCACTGAGCTATCTCCTCATCATCCACTATATTATTTCTTAACTTTCCTTTCATTTCTGTCAAAATTATTTTAATTTCCTAAATATAATTTCTGCATATTGTTTATTATGTTTATTAGTAGGTATTGGTTAACTTTTAACATTATTGAAAATGTTAGGTATTTTCCATTTTCATTTTAGTTTGCTGTTGGTATGTAGAAATGCATTTTTAAAGGAATTTTTAAAAAACACATTTTATTTATCTATTTGAGAGAGAGAAAGAGGCAGAGAGAGCAAGAGAGAATAGGTGCGCCAGGGCCTCTAGCCACTGCAAAAGAACTCCAGATGCATATGCCCTCTTGTGCATCTGGCTTATGTGGGTCCTGGAGAGTTGAACTGGGATCCTTTGGTTTTGCAGGCAAATGCCTTGACCGCTAAGCCATCTCTACAGCTCCTAGAAATGCCTTTCTAAGCATTTGATTTTAGGATTGGGGAGAAGGCTCAGTGATTACCATATATTCATACTGTGTTCGAATCTCCAGTCCCATGTCCCCACATAAAAGAAGGAAGGTATGGCAGGATTCTGTAATTCCAAAGAGCATAAAGCAAGAAAGGAGGCAGAAATCAGAAAATTTCCCAAGAAGTTCCCTAAGGGAGCATCAAATGAGGTGGAAAGTAGAATTGAACCAAAAGTTGTCCTCTGACCTCCATATGTACATCATGGCAAAAGTGTGCCTACACACACAGATGCTCTCACATAAACACAATAATTTTTAAATATTTTACTCATTTATTTATTTACTTGAGGGGGGGGGAAGACACAGATAGAGAAGAATGGGCACTCTAGGGCCTCCAGAAACTGTGAACTCTAGATGCATTTGCCATCTTGTGCATCTGGTTCATGTGGGTACTGGGGAATGGGTCCTTAGGCTTGACAGGCAAGTGCCTTAACTGCTATGCCATCTCTCCAGCACCACTATATTCATATATATATATATATATATATATATATATATATATATATATACACATATATATTCAAGTTTGATCTTGTGTCTGGCTGTGGTATAAGGACTAACATTATGTTCCAATATTTTTTGCCTCAACTTACAACACCAGAAGGGTCTTTGAGGAAGCTGCAAATTACCCTCCTCACCTTCCTATAAATTGGTTAGGATTCCGATAGCTAAAAGGACCAGGCACACTTCTCGCTTACCCTACATGAGAGCAGTTCGGTTTTCTGGCAGCCCACAGAATAAAAACAAGACGGTCACTTCCCCTACAGGAATCAGGAGTCACCCCACCATCTTGATATGAAGCTTGTCTCCACAGACTTGGCTGTTCCTTATTATATGGCTTTGTGTAGTTTTCAGTGTTCTCTTCCCTTGTGCTGTGGGTACATGTGGGCAGAAGGTCATGCAGATCTCATCTGCCAACTATGGACACTACCCAACCAGAAATAGCCCTACCATAGGATGGGAATCGTTCCTCACCAACAGAATGAAAAAGAGGAAATTAAAGCCCCTATGACCTTGTTATCTTTATTTACCTAGTAATTCATCGGAATATTCTTTGGAGTTTCTTCATACAGAATAATATCTTTGAAAATAATGTCAATTTTAATTCTCTCTTATAAATTTTCATATAGAATGTTTACTTTTCTTGTCTTAGTGAATTGACTATGAACTCCACAACTCTGCTTAGTATATAGGGAAAAGCTTTTAATATTTCATCCCAAGTCTTTTGTTCTCTCTGTGTGCACTGTACAATGGTGATGGTTTAAATCATATGCCCCCCCCCCATAATCTCATGTGTTTTGAATGCTTGGTTCTCAGCTGATGGCTATTTGGGAGGAGCAGCCTTGCTAGAGGAGGTATGTTGCTGAGGCAGACTTTGGGGTGTTATTGCTAGAGCTCAGCTCCCTCTCCTGCTGCTGGTTTCCACCTTCTGTGTTAGAGGTGATGTCCAACTCATGTCATGCTTTCCCCTGTCATCGAACAACTTCCTCTCAAGACTGTAAGCCAAAGTAAAACCTTTCTTCCCTTTAGCGGGTTTTGGTCAGATACTTTGTCCCAGCAATGAGAAGATAACTTCAACAACAGCTATGTGTATATTTCTTCTGGTGGATATCATTTACAAGATTGACCATTTCCCTTTTATTTCTAGTTTTCTGTTAGGTTTGAATTTGGCATGTTCTCCAGAGACTCATGTATTGAATGCTCAGTCCTCAGCTTGTGGTGATATTTTGAAGGCAGTGGAACCATTAATCACTTAGTCGAGCTTTTGGATGCTGCACCCACTCCTGGTCCACCACCATGTGCACAGCATGTCCACCCCCAAGCATATGCTTCCACCATCATGAACTAAGCTGACATGCCTTTTCCATGATAGCCTGAAACTGCAAGCCAAAATACGTCTTTTTGCTTTCTTGTTTTTATCAGGTATTACATTGAAGTGGCAAGAAAGTAACTGATACCTTTTCTAAGCACTTCACTATAAATATGAACTGAATCTTTTCAGGTGTTTGGGTTTTTTTTTTTTTTTTTGCATCTGAGATGATCATGCTTGTTTCCTCCATTTTTTAAATATGGTGAGTTGTATTAATTAATATTTAAAATGGTAAAACCAACCAAATATCCTGGAATAAACTCTCCACTTTAAGCATGATGAGTTTCAGTTTCCCAACTGTGGAAGTCATGGTATATTTCATATATCTGCGATTTCTGTGTGAAATAATATACAAATATGCTTCATAAACTGGAAATGATAAGAAAATGGAGGGAGTATTTTTTTTGTAAAATAGTATGTAGTGAAAAGCAGTTTCAGAGGTAATAGCAGACATCTTTCCCTTTTTAATAGATATATTTATTGTGTATAAAGTTACAGTCTCATCATGTTCTTTTTCAAATATTTGAAATTATATCATTGTTCTGGTTTCCATATTCTTATTTAATTTATTATTTTATAAATTTTAATCAACTAGTTATTAGCTTTTAGTGTTATGGTCTTTTGAGACAGGGTCTTACTATGGAGTGCTGATTGGCCTGGAAATTGCTATGTAGACCAGACTAACTTCAAATTTCTAGTGATCCTTCTGTCTACCTTCTTAGTGTTGTGATTATAGGTGTCTGCCACTACACCTAGGTAAATTTATTTTTAAGTAATATAAAACATATTTATGGGGAACCTTGTAATATTTTGCTATCTATATACATTGTGTATTGTTCAAATTTGGGTAAACATATCTATGTTCTTAAATATTTGCCATTTCTTTTTTGGAAGGGTTCAAGGTAAGGTCTTGCTCTGGCCCAGGCTGACCTGTAATTCACTATGTAGTATCAGGCTGGCCTCAAACTCATAGAGACACTCCTGCTTCTGCCTCCAAAGTGCTGGGACTAAGGGCATGTGCCACTATGCCCAGCCACTTGCCATTTCTTTATGGTATGAACAACCTAAAACTTTTCTTCTAGCTTGTTGTGAAATGTACAATATATTATTGTTATTTATTATCAATCTATAGTAAATTTACTTTTTGCTTCTATATGATTGTAACTTAGTATCCATTGACATACCCATCATTCCATCATTCCTCTCATTTTCTGATAACCACTCTTCTACTCTCAACTTCTATGAATTGAACTATTTTACATTCTACATATGAGTGATGTTATGTAGTACTTGTCTTTCTATGACTTGTTTCACTTAACATAATTATCTCCAGTTCCATCCGTATTGCAAATGAAATGATTTCATTCTTCTTTATGGTTGAATATTAGTCCACTGTGTGTATGTGCCACATTGCCCTACCATTCATCTGTTGGGCACTTAGATTGTTTCCATTTCTTTCAGTGAATAGTGCTATAGTAAACATGGCCCTGCAAATGTATATTCAACATACTGATTTCCTTTTTTGTTGTTTTATGGATATATGCCCAGTAGTGGGGTTGCTGGCTCATAAAGAATTTATATTTTTTGCCTTTTGAGGTACCTTCTTACTCTTTATTCTTTTCCAGATTGACTATGTTAGCTTACATTCACTCCATCAGCATACAGGCCATCTATATTTATTACATCCTTACCAACAATTTTGTCTTTTTGATAGTCTCCATTTTTACTGAAGTGACATGATATTGCATTGTGGGTCTTTTGTAAATAAATTATGTTTTTATTATGAAGTCAACAATATCATAAGATTAAATTATATCTGTGAAATCCATATGTTTATTGTGACTTCTAATAATTGTACTGCAACTTTTCAAAAGTAATGAAAGAAAAATGACCAAAGTAAACTGAAAGATGATCCCAACACAATATGGTATACTTTCTATAACTAATGAAATACTCATAGTGATCCACCTACCTCTCCCTCGCAAGGGCTGGGATTAAAGGCGTGTGCCACCACACCTGGTTTACATTTTAATTTTTGATGAAGGGACTTATCCCTTGGCCCAGACTAACCTTGAACTTCTAATCCTCCTGCCCCAGCCCTCATCAGTGTTGGGATTACTGTTGTGTATTACCATGCCCAGCCAAAAATGAAATTTTAAATTAAAAATGTTTTAAATGCTATAAATCACACAGAATAATTGCCTCAGAAATATAATGATCATTAAAATTCATGTATGATATCTGGAGAGTCATTGTCACACTGTATGTATAGGCCTTTTGGGTTAGGCATCTAAAACGTGGTCATAATGCCATAATATTCTTTACCTAATAAAATGAGCAACAAATATAATCAAAATGGGGAACAATATTACATACAGAATCAGGACAAAAAGAGCTAATACAATAGTCTCCATATATAAGCAAGAAAAACACCTTCAGACAATAAAAGACAGGTACACAAGGATAGCTCACAGCTAAAATGTCAGTTTTGAAAGAAAACTTTACTGATCTCAGAAATTGGGGAAGAAAGTAAGAATTTCACCCATATTTAACTAGACCAAACATAACAGCTGCTAACATGTCAAAACAGAATAAAAGGAAAACAAAAGGTTAAATGTCTATCACAAAAGAAAACTAAATCATGACTTAACCATATAAAATTCCTCATATTTAGTCATATTATAAAATAACAATGAGAATAAAAGTTACAGAAATGAGTTCAAAGATTAAATGAAAAAACTCTATAAAACTGAAATGACTATCAAAGTCTTATAAACAAAAACTGAGAATTAAAATTCAATCATGTCATTAAAATACATAATTTGGAAATATTAGAAGCAAAATTGACTGGACTGAAAATCATATTAAGTGATATAGAGGAAAATGCTGAGGGTTACATTGTGAGTGCTGACTTTTAAAAATGAATATATTAAAAGGATTAAAGAAAAGCAAGTAAATTTGGAAATGAGATTAAAAAAAAAAGAAATCCAGCATGAAGATAATTCATGTCTTTAAATTAGACCCTCTCACAAATGCAGCTGATATATTTAAAATCTACAGTTTCCTGAAACACTAAAAGACAACCCATGTGTCTAGAAAATCTGACACAGAATAGTCAGTGCCTGATATAGCATAGTCAATCTACTGAATTTACAAGCCCCTCAAGCCCCCAATCACAAATAAGGGAAAACATTAGGCTTATTTCACACACTTGCAACACTATAAGACTAAATGAAACAATGTCCACCCATTTTGAGGGAAAAATTTTAAATCAAGAATTATATAACCATTATAGATCCTGTTTATGCTTGAAAATTACAAATAGATATTCTCAACAACAATAAATTAAAATAATACAATGTCTATAACCGCACTGAGGAGGAGCCTCATTGGAATAGGAGCAGGGAAGAGGAGAAAGAAGTGGATACCAGAACGGGAATGGGACAACAACATGATTTGTTCATTGGTAAAGTTCTTAATTAACTTACAAAATGGTAAAAAAAAAAAAAAAACACATGAAGAATAAAAAAGTTACATAGGTTTGATACTCCTTATCACATTTACTTGGTGCTAACTTTACTCTCCATTAGAGAATCTGCTTCTCTTTTTCAGATAGGCACAGATCCTAAGGAGAGAACCACCCTATCATACCTCAAAAAGTCACCAGCTGAAACTAAGAATAATTGGGGAAAGATGCAAGAATGCTGTTTTCTTGGTGAACTGGGAACCAGCACAACGGTGAAGGAGATAGACACAGAGAACAATCAACCCCTACCAAACCAGATATCCGGAGACTCAGAGGCTCCCAAGGTCTCAACACGAAAGCAGACCTAAAATGGACCCAACATGGCTCAGGGAAATTTGCGGGAGAGGGGCAGAAAGAATGTCAGAGTTGCCCTGTGTGGTGGCACTCACCTTTAATCCCAGCACTGGGGAGGCCGAGGTAGGAGGATTGCCCTGAGTTTGAGGCCACCCTGAGAGTCCATAGTGAATTCCTGGTCAGCCTGGGCTAGAGTGAGACCCTACCTTGAAAAACCAAAAGAAAAAAAAAGAATGTCAGAGCCACCCGTTGGGCCACGACACACAGACATTTCCTCCTACCCAAAACTAAAGGCTAACCCCACAATGCACAACCCATATACCCCAACAAGGGGGGTCCCTGTGGAGGGGGGAGGACAGGGAGGAGGCTAACAATGGTACCAACCTGACCATATTCACTGACTACCAAAATAAAAATTAAAAAAAATTACATAAGTTTGATATCCAATGACACAGAATAAACATTCTGATTCCAAAAAGGAGGAATGGGAAGATCGCAAGGAAAGATTATACTAAAGTAAGAATGAAATGCACTAGTCAAACATTAACTTCTGAAGCTCTAGTATATCCAGGCACATGATGGTATGACGAAAGCTTGAGGGAGCTTGGGTAGCTCTATGGCTCTGCTGTCTGTAGCACATATAGACATTTTTGTTTGATTATACTCTATGCCAACAACCTTGCTTGACAGATGTTCTATGTTCCTGTCATCTCCAACATCCTGAGGTCACCATTGTAACTTAAGCTTGATCCTCACCTAATCAAGGACTGTCAGCAGGGAATACAAGCCTGGACTGATAGGATTTTCTCTGATTCTGGAACTTTGGTGTGCGCTATCATGAACCTATAACCCTTGTATTCTACATGCATGCAAACCCAGAACAACATGGATGAAGCCAAGTTCTATTGTCAAACTTAAGATGTACAATGGACTCCTTGGATATTGCTTTAGTGACCTATTGGTGCCCAATGGATGAACATGGAAAAACACTTTGCTTAGTGATCCTTTCTGAATATAGTCTCCTGTCACTCTATCTTTTCTCTTTTTTTAGATGAAAAAAATTCTAATGGGTTTGGATTTTTTACACCCTGTAACCATTGAAAGATGGGGTCTCATCTTCAAGGCACCTTTCTTGCTGTCTCAATGCAAAGGGTACAGCTTCTGTTTAATAGAGGTAATCTCTTTATCAATTATATTTGTTTTACCTGTAATTGCTTTATCAGCAACTGTAGTCATGCTACTTTTTGGTTAAATGGTACATTTTTCTCTCCATTTTCAATATAAACCTATTACAGTGAACAATAACATGTCAGAGTCTAAATGTTATGCTATCTAAAATTCCTCAACCAAATAAATTGGTCTTTACTTTTGAATTCAGCCTAATTCAAATTTTCAGGACATAGACAAAAACATACCCCTATAGTTTGCAATAATGTACAAAATATATCCCATAATCCAATTCTAAATACAGTCCTTATTCCCAGCTCCAACCTCATGAACCTGCATTTCTATCCACATTCTGGTCTTCTAAACTCCCAGAACATTGGCCAACCTAATGGAGCTTATAACACTAGCTCTTGTCTCCAAGCTTTTCCACAGTTCTAGAAGCCTAAGAACTAAATGATCATGTCTGTCACAGCACCTTCCCCACTCCTAGTACCAATTTCCTGCATTAGTTACTTTTGTGCCACTGTGATACTTGATGAAACAACTTAAGGGAAGAAAGGTTCATTTTAGCTCATGATGTCAGAAGTATTTCTTTTTTAAAAAATATTTTTATTTAGTTATTTGAGAGAAAGAGAGAGGGAGAGAGAGAGAGAGAAAGAATGGGTACAACAGAGCCTGTAGCCACTGCAAACGAACTCCAGATGTGTGTGCCACCATGCACATCTGGCTTATGTGGGTACTGGGAAATTGATCTTGGATTCTTAGGCTTTGCAGGCAAGTGCCTTAACTTCTGAGGAATCTCTCCAGCCCAGAAGTATTTCTTTCATCATGACAGGGAAAACACACTGAATGAGTGGGTCCACCTATGGCAGTAGAAGCATGTAGCAAAGCTTATTCACATAATATAGGACAGGAAGCATAACATGAGGTTAGCACTAGGAGCAGATATAACCTTCAAAGTCCTACCTACTGTGATCTACTTCCAGCTGCCAATCCCTACCTTCTAAAGTGTTAGACACCTGCAAAATAGTATAACAAACTAGTGACCAAGAACTAAAACTATCTTTAAGGACATTTCAGATCCAAATGACAGCTACCAACACCACAACATACCTTACCACAAATACTGTTTTTCTGACACATGTTAACTATCTGATTTCAGTTCTTCTTAATGGCATCTTCATACATATCCAGGCTTACCTTTGACTCTTTCTTATTTCTTAAGCACAACACTCAATAGATTGTAAGACCTCTAGAATATTCATTTCCCACATTGTCTCCCCTCTCCTCTGCTTTATATTACCACAGTCAATTGACAGATCTCTTCTCTTAGACTAATTTATCAGTTTTTGAGCTGTACTTTCTCTAAATGATCTCATGTATCAAGGCTAGCCTTGATCTTGGTGTGCACCTGAAAATGAGCTTGAACTCTTGATATTCCTGGCTCTATCTCACAAGTGCTAAGATAATAGGCATGTGTCACCACACCTAGCCTTTTAAAACAAATGTTAAAGTGTACTACACAGAACTGTTATTTACAGGTACAATGTTGTATAGTATATGTCTAGAATTTACTCATTTTGCATAATTGATAGTTTCTGCTTTTAGTTAGAAACTCTGCCTTTCCCTATCTTGTGACAATTACCATTCTAAGTTTTGCTTCTGTGAGCTTGACAGTTTTTTGGTGCATCATATAAATATAATCAGGTAGTATTCATCTTTCTGTGACTGACTTGTTCCACTTACATTATATATCCTCATGGGTCACCCATGTTGTAACATGTGACAGGATTTTCTTCTTTCTAATGCTGATTCTGTGGTATGCATATATTACATGTTCTTTAACCATTCATCTGCCTATAGATAATTACATTGCTTGCAGTAAGCATGGATATCAATGGGAAAAAAATAAACTCTCTCTTTCTATTCTAGTACATCTAATAAAAAGGTTCCAGAATTATGGGTGTGGTTCAGTGGTAAAGTGCATGTGTATCAGGTTAAGCTTTCTAAAGATTCATTAAATAATGTTATTATCTGCACAAAATATTTAAGTGCTGCATTTCTTAGTAAATCATCTCTAATCCCTCAGCCTTCCATTCAAAGCCTTCCATAATATGATTTCAGCCCAATCTGTTCAGAAGAGACATATTGTTTTACTCAAACTGAATCAATTGTCATTTTCTATACATGTGCTGTATATTCTTTTTCACTGTTTTCTTTGGTACTTTTCGCCCTTTCTAAGCATCTAATAGTAAATTAGTATATTTGGCATTAGCAGAATAACAACTATCCTCAGGGATATGCAAGATATCTTGGCTATGAAGCAGATCACATCATGTACTCTTTTGTTTTCCTCTACCAAATTGCTTATTCTTAACATATGTCAAAATGAATAGAGGAACTTCTTTGAAAGAGAATTCACCTAACAATGCTTTGAAATTTGGCAGAGAAATGTAATAATGAGGGGGTGGAAATTGGCTTAGAGTTGTAAAAATTTTTAATAATCTTCAAGTGGGAAAGCACTGTCTTCAGAGTTAGGAAATCTTCCAAAAAGAACTTGTGGCCAGGGCTGATTATAGCTGACTATTCAGGCTGGTTAATAGAAAAAAAAAATAAATTCTGGTTATCAGAAAAATTCCTTTAATCATGCTTTCAGTTAATATGTTCTGAGGAAAATATTAAATGATTAGTTCCAATCATGACTTGAGTAATATGATAATTATTCAAATTAGGGTGTGTACTCTTAAGGTGTGTACTTGGAAAAAAAACCTCTTTTGGCTTTAAAATTACCCTGGTTATATTGAGCTTTGCCCACTCATGTAAATTTTCTTTCTCCTAATACTGGACCCTGATTTTGACCTCTGAAACCTCACCACTGTCCCAAGGATAATTATAACTACTCTATATTGAGCAATTAATATGTGTTCATCATATGCAAAGTAGTTAAATTATGTAATTTAATGCCCCAAACACCCATATCTAATATGATACGTACTTTTTACCTTTGAACTTTTAAATTATGAAGCTCAAGTATGGTTACTCATGGTCACACAATTTACTAACGGGTAAAAATTTAAAATTATTTATTTATTTATGAGAAAGCACTTCAGATGCAGGTGCCACTTTGTGCATCTGGCTTTACGTGGGTACTGAGGAATTGAACCCAGGCCAGCAGGCTTTTGCAAAGAAGATTTAACTACTGAGTCGTCTCTCCAGACCCCAGGTAGGATTTTATCTTGGATTACAAAGTCATGATCCCTAAAGATACCACAAAATAATCCCAAGGAACATGTTCCTGTTAAATACCAATGCTTCCCCTGCAAATCTAAAACAGAACTTGTTTAAACTAGCCCACTCCAAATTTCTTTCTTTAGCAAACCTCCCCAATGCTCTTAGATTTCTCAAGAGTGAGCTCACTCTGATGGTACGGTGTCCCCAGACCCATCATAGGGCATCAGATTCATGACAGATTCTTTTTTTAAATTAAAAAAATTTTTAATAATTAACAACTTCCATGATTGTAAACAATATCCTACAATAATTGGAAGTCCTAAAATAAGTATAAATTGTGTTTAAAATTCTTTGTTCCTGGGATGGAGAGATGGCTTCGTGGTCAAGGCACTTGCCTGCAAAGCCAAAGGACCCAGGTTCGATTCCCCAGTACCCACATAATCCAGATGCACAAAGTGGTACATGTGTCTAGAGTTCGTTTGCAGTGGCTAGAGGCCCTGACATGCCCATTCCCTCCCTCCCTTTCTCCTTCTCTCTCTCTCTCTCTCTCTCTCTCATAGGCAAAAATAAAATATGTTTCAAAAATGCTTTGTTCCTTTTAAAACAATGAAGTAACAAACTTATAGATGTCATCAGCAGTCATTTAAAATCATACAGTTGGGTCTGGATGGAACAAAAATAACATCAATACTGAAAGTTAATATTATAGTTCAAAAATTCCTAAGACCTCATAGGGAGAATTTTAGAATTCTTGCAATAATACACTTAATTGGCTTATATGTAAAAAAAAGTTTTACTGAGAATTTTCACACATGAACATAATGTAATTTGATTGTTATCCTCTCTCATTACTTTCATTTGTCCCCCTTCATTGTCCCTATTTAACCAAACTCCTCCTTTCCAACTAATTCCTCTTCTATTTTGATATTGTTTGTGCCCTCCTCCATTACCCATGTCGAATTGTGTATGGGTTCCATATCGTGCAGGTCTTATGGATGTAATTACAGCTGCTATGAGGTCATGAATGAAATGGTCACTTTATATTCAGAGGATTGTGCCCCATAATACTTCTCTCATTCCTTTGGCTAGTCCATTTCTTCTTTTTTCTGTTCTTCAATATTTCCTGAGCCATGGAGTGTCTGATAGAGATGTCTCATTTAGTGTAGAGCATTCCATATTTACTTAGTCTGAACGTTTTGATGAGTTTTGAATCTCCCCAGTATCTACTGCCACGTGCAAAGGAAGCATCTCTGAACAAAGTTGAGAGCAGCACTAATCTATAGGCATAAACATAATAGAAATATTTAGAAGAAAATTTTATGAACACAATATATCCATTTAGTCAAACAGTAATTTGAATACACTCTTCTGTGCTATAAGATTTTCACTATGTTTTCAGTACTAGGCATTAATTCTCTCTTGTGGAGCAAGCCTTAGATCTAATGAGGAGAGCAGTCAGTTACCCCCATAATAGTCATAGCACTATTGCAAAGTATCTAATTAGCTAAATTTTCTATGGTGACCTTATGATACCAATTACTGATTTGTTGACCATTAAAGCTGTCTTCTTTAATAGAAACAATATGTCTGTGAAAGTTAAAGGGATAAAATTAATTGATAGCAATGTTTTCACATATAGTATGATCTGTTTACCTGGGACTAGTCACACAACTTTACTTGTATTATATTATTTAATCTTCATAACTAAGAGGTAGGTAACTATTACTATATCTGTTTTACAGATAAGAAACTTGAAGCACACAGAGATTAATTTTCTCAGGGTCACATGTTTATATGTAAATATGAACCCAAGAAACTTGATACCAGAATTCATGCTTTTGTCTACTATGTTATACTGGGTAACTTCAATTTTATAATATGTTCCACTTATAGGAGAAAATAACATTTCACAGGCAGAGCTAAGGTTTAAATATTTATCTCCTGAGGTGGGGAGATGACTCAGCAGTTAAAGGCATTTGCTTACAACGCCTGTCGGTTTGGGGTTAATTTCCCAATACCTATATAAAGCCAGATGAACAAATTGGCCTTTGCATCAGGAGCTTGTTTGCAATGGCAAGAGGCCCTGCTGTGCCCATGTTCTGTCTTTTTTTTTTCTCTCTCTCTCTCATAAATTAGTAAAGATATAAAAATGTTTAAAAATAAATAAATGTCTTATCTAAACCTCATGTTGAATTGTAATCAACTTTGTAACAATATTAAAAGGAAGGGCCTTTAAAAGGTAGCTGTTTAAGTAATAAAGGTGGATTTATACCCTTATAAACAGGTGAGTTCACCCACCTCCTGTTTATTTATCTTCTGTCATGTGATGACAGAGCAAAAAAAAAAAAAAATCTCTTGCCAGATCCTAGATGTCAGCATCTGCCATTTCAGATATTAGGCTTCCCATCCTATAAAACTGTGAGTCAATAAATTTCTGTAGGCTGCAATTACCCAGTCTATAATATTCTGTCACCACAGTACAAAATGGACTTTGAAGGGAAGGAAGACAAATTCTCCTCTAAGAACTTAATAGGTATTGAAATTCAAATGAACTTGTCTACTATGGAATATTCTATTTTGTTCATTACCTACAACAGATGTTTTATGCTTTCTCCCTCCTTAAGTTCCTAGTAATCACCATGGTCACATAACTAGCTTATGATAAATATTTATCCTCTCTTCATCTCTTTGATCTAATTCATGAAACTTCTCAAGGAAGGCCTACCTATTTTCACTTGCTAGGGAGATCT
Source organism: Dipus sagitta (assembly GCA_036346955.1). Lineage (NCBI taxonomy): Eukaryota > Metazoa > Chordata > Mammalia > Rodentia > Dipodidae > Dipus > Dipus sagitta. Next base: position 126,773,092 of record CM070776.1, read on the forward strand.
TACCTGGAGAACCACTCGCCCCCCACACACATTCAAATTACCATCATATTTAGGAATGGCTTATTTATTTATTTTGTATTAGTAGGGATTTAACCCAGGAACTCATGCATGTTGTTAGGCAATCTTGTACTACTGAGCCAGTACTGCTCATTTAGAAAACAATATTCATATTCCCTGGTACAGCATTCAAGGTTTTACATGATTGGTCTTTGTATTCTTGGCTTTCTGCTGTAATAGCAGAGAACACACTTAAAACAGAAATTTGAGGAATCACGTGGTCTCTAGAAAAGAGAAGAGTTGCACTTGACAAAGTTTCAAAAAAAAAAAAAAGGGCTACTACTCTGTAACACCGGATATACAAATATCACCTAGAGGAAGGGCTACTTACAATTACCCTTGGGCAGCAATCCTGGAGCTTTTGGTACAGCAAATGTGGGATGGAGTCAGGAATATAACTTTTTTCAATAGGATCGGTGGGGGTGCTTTAAGTCTACTTTAGTAGTGAGAACCAAGAACAACCAAAATCTATCAACAGGACAAGGATAGCTGACCCTATGTGAGCAGGTGAACCACCCCAAGCACAGCAGCTAGGGCTCAGGTGAAAACACAAAGGAATCGGGGAGATGAACAAGAATGCTGTTTCCATGGCGAGCCTGACAATCTGAGCCAGGGTGATGGAGACAGACACAGGATATTCAAAACGCACCAGTTAAGGGTGGGGGGATGGATTGGTTGTTTCAAAATGGAAGACGACTTTCTGCTGTGCCATGACGATGATTCAAATTATATCAGTCATTCTTCTGTCCAATGAAAGAGAAACGAGTCAACCACTCTTATATTCCTGATCCCCTTGAATCCATTTTGAAAGTCACTAGAGAGGTAGGCATCTATGCTGTTTTTTTTATACTATGCTGGAGGTGGAACCCAGGCCCTCCTCTTTTCTTAACATTTTCTTGAATGTTGTCAGAATCCAAATTTAACAATTTGGATTAGCATTAACCATTCAAAGTTCTTTAAGTATTTTTGTCTGGAGTTTTCCTTGGTGAAAGCAAAGCAAATGAACTATTTGAACCCAAGGTTATAGAACCCAAGGTTATAGAGTTTTGGTTAACAGTATGCACTCTGTGTTCATGTTCCTTTTCTTCAAATATTTCATGGTCATTTGCCCATCATGTAACCTTAGGCCCTTAGACAAGTTACTCAGACTCTCTGTGCCTCAAATCTCTTTGTGACTCAGTTTTCTCAAGCATAATCCACTGACTAATATTGGTTTCTTCTTACAGTTGTGAGAATTAAATGAGGTACTAAATTTCATGTATCCAGCTCTTCATGAATGAGATTTGCTATTTGTATATCTCCTTGTAATTAATAAAGAAAATTCTACATAAGCATGTACAAGTTTAACATAGAATTCTCCTCTGATTCCCTGAAATATGCATTTTGGTGATTAGTTAAACAAGCTTTCCCATTGAAGCCATATTTCCCTCATAGTGACAGAAGTTAAGATTTGTGGAGAAGTCTCCTGGTTGATTGTATTTTCACCAGTCTGAAAAGTGAGAAAATTAGATGATATGATTGTTAATTGTCATTTCTTGTGAAGGACTGTACTTTATGTACTAATTATTTTATTTCTATATTTTTGGGTTAAAACACCGTCTCATCAGGAATGATAAAAATGGATCCAGTAGCCCATGCCTGTAACTCCAGCTGGAAAGGCACACAAGGAACCTTACGAGTTAAGCTTGGCATACTTAAGTAGATCCCCATCTCACAAACAAAAACAAACAAGCAAGCAAACCAAAAATAAAAAAAAGAAATAACATATTGGACTCATGGATGATTTAAATGTTTATGGGGGGTTTAAAAGTTTTCTATACAGATGTTACAATAATTTTAATTTAATATATTTGGGTGTGTGCGTGCGTGTGTGTGTGTGTGTGTGTGTGTGTGTGTGTGTGAAGTGTATTAAGGTAACACAGTCTCTTGTCACTGCAAATGAGCACTAGACTTATGTGCCACCTTTTGCACAATGTGTGTGAGTGGGGAGATAATTCCTGATAACCTTAAGTTGAAAACATCATGTTTGTTACACTTAATTTCCCAAACATCATGGCTTAGGCTAGCCTACCTTAAATGTACTCAGAACACTTATATTAGGCTGTAATTGAGTAAAATAAAATAAATCAAAGCCTACTTAATAATAAAATGTTGAATATTTCAAGTAATTTATTGACTGTTGTACCAAAAGTAAAAATTCAAGACAAATAATAAGACAAGAACCATTTGTACTTGGCAGAAATATTAATTGTTCCACCCTTATGTCAGAACTCTGAATAAAAAAAAATACTGCTCTGTGAAATCCTAGTGTTTCAAGAACTTCTGTGGTAAAGCCTGTGATCACTCTGCCATTCACTTAAAGCTGAAATATCAAAGCCAGAGTTCTCATCTCCTTTGGCTCACAGCCAGTGCAAGTCTACATCTCCTCCAGCTGTCTTGTGACATGGTTTTGGTTTTCAGTTGACAAATTTTGCAGAGCAGCTGCCACTTTGACATGAAGCAAGCAAAAGACAGCACAAACCTTTGGCAAGAAGAAGATTCATGATGATGGTGTCAGTGACCTCCAGTTATCACTCAATGGTTTTTTTGCATGTACTTCAAAAGCAGCGAAACAACTTACTGTGCATTGAGTAAGGCCCAAGAATATTAATACTGTTGTTAATGCTTGTGTGCTACTTCTTTTAAATGATGGGGAGAACTTGTGCTACATTAAATTTCTGATCAGGTATTTAAAATGCTCTGCATGAGAGAAATGGAAAATATTGGAACTCATGGGAAAATTACTTCCTCAGCTTGTTTGCTTCCTTTATACTTTAATACTACTTTTCATACTAAAGACAAAAAAACCAAACAGTGTGTTTCAATACTCAATCTAAAGCACTACTGCTACAAGCTCAGTTATGTCTAAAATTTGCCCTAAAAATATCAAAGTTGAGCTTTGGGAATCAAACCCTAATGCTTCTTAAGATAAATTAATGAGTACTTACTATGTACTTAGACTTTTCTAGACTTTCCTAAAAAATTCTTTAGAAGAGTATTATTATAAAAAACATGAAATTGTAAAGGGTAAGATGAAACCAGGTGAAAATAAAGGTAGCAATACCACCTCGTAGTTAGAAATAAAGTCCAGCTGGGTGTGGCGGTGCAAGCCTTTAATTACAGCACTTAGAAGGCAAAGGTAGGTGGATTGCCATGAGTTTGAGGCCACCCTGAGACTCCATAGTGAATTCCAGGTCAGCCTGGGCTAGAGTGAGACCCTAAAAAAAAAAAGGAAAAGTCATTGCATAAACTTTGCTTTAAATATGATTTCCCCTGGGAGTTAGCAATACATGACTTTCAATCCACGAACTCTAAGTAAAGCTGTATGATAATTCTAAATCTAAAGGTTGGCTCTTTTGGCTAGTACTTACTGGGATATTTTTCCGATATTTTTATTAAACTAATCTTTGGCTATGACTTAGTTACTTTTATTCTCTGACTAATGCTGCCTCACAATCATGACAATATTGCAAAATATAAATAATACTTACATTTCAATAACATAAAGCATCAAAACTCTCAAGATTTTCAAAAAAAGCATAAATATTTTGTAGCTTAAAGATTGTGTTTTTGTTTGTCCTATTCTTTTCATGCTGACCTGAAACTCATTTGGTAGCCAGACTGTCCTTGAATTTATTGTGATTCTCCTACTTCAGCCTTCCAAGCACTGGGATTATAGGTGTCAGTCACCATGCTCAACTTTGATTTTATTTTATTTTATTGTTGTTATTCAAGTCACCTGTATAGTAGCTTGAGTACAATTGTTCAGAAAACACATTGACAAAGCCATTCATTGACTCAACGCTATAATTATATACTCAATCTTAGCATGGTTATCTGGTGTAGCTGTGACTATAGGCATATCTCACTGCAGCTGGCTTCTTAAATGTACAATGTAAAGGTGAGACAGTATACTATTGGGATTGAGTACTGTGGCTATGGCATCTGTCTGTTAGATCTTCATTTCTTGTTTTACTTCCTATGAGATATGAGCAAAAGTACTTTTCCTTTCTTAGTCTTAATTTCTTCATATGTGAGAGCTGGAGAGATGGCTTAGAGGTTAAGGCGCTTGCCTGCCTGCAAAGCCAAAAGACCCAAGTTCAATTCTCCAGGACCCACATAAGCCAGATGCACAAGGTGGCACATGCATCTTGAGTTTGTTTGCAGTGGCTGGAGGCCCTGCTATGCCCATTCTATCTGCATCCCTCTCTCTCTCCCCCCTCCAGTAAATAAATAAAATGTTAAAACTAAAATGAAGTGAGATAATCAGTTTGAAGCATTGGGCACAAAACATTGATTATGTTGTAGAGAATGTTATTGATTAGCCAACATTTGCTGTAAGGAGTACAATGGAGTTAGAAGGTAAGATTGTATAGTCACAGGGTTAAGACTTCCAGAGTTGAAAGCACTTGCAAATATATGCATGTGGTTTGAAAACTTAAAATTGTTACTAAGGTGGGTGAAAAACATCAGTGGTTAGTTTTAAAGATGTATGTGAGGATCTTGATGTACTTTCAAAGTTATTTAGGAGTCAGTTGGGTACAAGTCTGAAATACAGAATAAAAATTTGAGCTGAAGATTTGGTGTTCATAAGCATAAGTGATGTTTGAACTTGAGAATATGACTGATGTAAATGGAACCATGCAAGGAGATCTGGCTCTAGAATTAAGTGACTTGTGTGATAAAAGCATCATCACTGAAATAACAGTGTAGAGGATTTTGGGCCAGAAAGGAAAAAGGCAACAGACATTAGGAGCTTTTGATTTGGAAAGTATAGCATGTAAAATGTATTGTGACCTGAAAGGATAAAGTAGGATAATTATACAGAATGTAGACAAAATGTGGTGATAGTGAATCATGCACTACTATAAGAACAAGTATACTTTCTAGCATATTAGTATGATATTTTTGTTTTTACTGATTTATCTCTTGCTCTGAGTTAGATGGGTCTGGTGAGATTTAAGATGGTTATAGCAGAAAAATAAATTATTGCATTTTTATTTAGTGACAGATTTTATGCATGTATATAATATATTTTGATCTTAATCCCCTCCCATTGCCATCTCTTGAATCCCTGTCCTGTCACCTTTCCAGAATAATCAGGTAATATGTTTGTCATATTCAAGGTAGATTAAGTTGGGCCTCTGTTCATGTGAAGTATTTTAGGACTAAAGTCGAAGAAAAAAAATCAGGCATAATTGAGAAGATTTTTCTAGCCTCTTTTCTCTTTGTTCTACTAGTTTTACAAGTGAAATTTTATTTTTCAACATAGTAGAGCAGAGGGCTCTGAAGTTGGGGAAACTGACTTGTGACAGGTGGAGGTGATGAAGACAGTGATGACAGATGGGGATGACATGGTATCTGCCTCCTCAATGGTCAGCCTATGAATTAAATTGAACCTCTAATATGAGAAATGTAGAAACTAAAGTAGAAGGAGTTGTTTATATGAAATAAGCTAAAAAAAATCTCTGTTTTCTTTTATTTTTTAATATAAAAAGACTATGAAACATTATTTATTAGGACACAAGTATAAAAGACTGATCATGACCTGAGACAATTCTGTTTACCTTTGATCAGTGGGCTGTGGATAACTTAAAAACTTCTATATTTAGACAAAATAGACTTCACCTTACACAGTTCAGACCTGACAAAGTCTAATAGGAAACTGAGATGAGATGGCTGGGTGATCAAGGCAATATGCAGTGGTGTATTACACAGTAGCTTTGCAAATATAAGTACGATATCTCAGTTTTCAACTGTCCTCCAAAACATATGTGTTAATAATGTTGCAGGGATGTGCCTAACATGATGTTTAGTTAAAAATCAACTCTGATTTTCACCAATTCATGATCTGTGTTAGTAGTTTTCAAATTTTATGGGAACATGATGAGGTCACCTAACAATCCCCAAACTCATACTAGACATTTAATTTTCCCAACACCTTGCGTGATCATCATGAAAAAATAACTAAAATAAATTATAGCCAAAGGAGCAAATGAATTAAAATGGCATTCAAGGATATGATTTTTGTGCACTCTGAATAGACAATAATTGAGGAATAGAGAGAGAGAGAAAAATAAGACAGGGAAACAGGTCAGTATCCTATACAGATGATAACTTTGCTGTCCAATGTCAAGCTCCTACTAATCCTGGGCTAAAAGAGAGACTGCATCCATCAAATTCTCTCCAAATCAATAACACTTACCCCATTTAACCTGTGCTGACTTCATTTTCCATTGGAGAATCAGCTTTTCTTCTACAGACAGGAGTGAGACCCAAGGATTTAAACTATGCAACATACTTCAGCCAAACACGAGCTGAAACCGCAGAGGAATTGGGGAGATGAACAACAGTGCTGCTTTCATGGTGAACCTGATAATCAGGGTCAGGGTGAAGGAAACAAACGCTGGGGACACTCAATACCTACCAAACCAGAGACCCAGAGGCTCCTAAGAGCCTATCACTGAAGCAGACTTAAAACACATCCAGCATAGCTCGGGGCATTTTGTGGAAGAGAGGACAGAAAGATTATTAGAGTCAGAAGTTGGGACATTATGCCCAGAGGCACTGCCTCTCCCCAGTAACTGACTGCTGCTCCCACAATACATAACCCATATCCCCCAAAGGGATAACCTAAAACTCCAATAAGGAGGGTCCCCTTCGGAAAGGGGGCAGAGATGAGGGAAAGGATGGTACCAATTTGTGATGTATCCACGCTAAGTATGTCCGTAACTCATAAAAATATTCAATCAAATGCCTGAAATTGACAGAATGGATAACAAAACATGATTAGATGTATCTTTAATACACACTTCTAAGAGTCATAGGCACAAATAGATTGGAAAAGTAACAAATAGAGTGAAAAATGAGCTAGCATGGCTATTTGACTATCAGATAAAACAGACTTTGTAATGGAGTGAACATTGTCCCTAAAATTAATGTCCAACCAGAACTTATGAATATGACCTTCATTGTAAATTGCATCTTTAGAGATGTAATCAAGTTAAAATGAGGTTACAACAGACATTAAGACTCAATTTGCTGTAGCATTCTGAATGAGGCCCTGAAGAGAAAAAGGATATGAGGTGAACAAGATGGAAGTCTGAATCAAATTCTAGTTGTCTTCTTCACATTACTGGGACAAAACATGCTGCTAAAAGCAGCTGATTGGAAGAAAGGGTATATTTTGGCTTATTGCATTGAAGGGAAGCTTCATGATGGCAGGAGAAAGCATGGCATGAGCAGATGTTGGACAACACTTCTTGCCGGAGCAAGTGGAAAACAGCAGTGAAAGAGTGAATAGAGCTCTGGCAATGGGGAGCTGGCTACAATACCCCAAAGCCCACCCCATAAACACATACCATACAGCAAACCTCTACAATCCAAACTGCCACCAACTAGAGATCAAGCATTCAAAACACATGAATTTATGGGGTATATATGATTCAAGCCTTCACACAAAAAAAGTAGAACTTACAGAGAAAACTCAGGAGGGGATAGAGAGATGGATTAACGGTTAAGTCACATGCCTGCAAAGCCTAAGGACCCAGGTTCTATTCTTTGATTCTCCAGGTCCCACATAAGTCAGAAATGCACATGGTGCTCATGTGTCTGGTGTTTGTTTGCAGTGGCTAGAGGCCATGGAGTGCCCATTTTCTCTCTCTCTCTCTCTCTCTTTCCCACACAGTCCCTCTCTGTCTCTAATAAATAAATAAATCAAAATAAATGTATAAAAAACTCAGTAGATCCAAGATCCATAAATATGATAAGGAAAGATAGCCAACTGTCTACCATAAGACAGGTCACCTCTACCATATCTGCAGGAGGCCATGAGAAATTACAGAGGAAGCAGTAAATAGGAATGTAGCTTCCACTGCTAGCCTGACAACCAACTCCAGGGGAGTGGCAACAGATAATGTGGCCAATTAAAACACATCAAATCAGAAGTCCAGAGGCTACAGATAACTCAACACTAAACACAGACTTGTTAACAGAACTGCCAAGTCTCAGGAACCACTGTAGTAGAAGGGGCAAGAAGATTATAAAAGCCACAGGATGGTACAAATATCCTAATGCATAACACACCTTGCACACTCAGAGGCTGACTGAAACCTTAATTACCCAGCAGTGAATACCAACAATTTCACTGAGGAGAACCCTAAGGGAAAGTGGGACAAGGGAAGAGGGAAGGCTACAACCTTCGTAAAAAAAAAAAAAAATCAAACCTTAGGGCTGGAGAGGAGGCTTAGCAGTTAAGGCATTTGCCTGTGAAGCCAAAGGACCCAGGTTCGATTCTCTAGGACCCACGTAAGCCACATGCCAAAGGGGCACATGGGTCTGGAGTTCGTTTGTAGTAGCTAGAGGCCCTGGTGTGCCCATTCTCTCTGTGTGTCTCTTCTCTCTCTCTCCCTCTCTCTCCCCCCCCCCACTTGAAAATAAATAAATAAAATTAAAAGTAAACCTTAGTTAATAATTATATATGAATATTAATTTATTAATTGAATTAAATATACCATGATGACTTAATCTGTTAATAATAGGAAAATATGGGTCTTGCTGCTGCATGTGAGCCTGGGAGAATTCCTCTGGTCTATGTCTCCCCTAATTGCTGTAACACCACCACTTATGAAATTATAGCAGCTGTGGTTACCTGCACAAAATCTGAGTATTATGGCACCAACCAACATTTTGGTATAGATAGGAGAGGAACTTGTAAGGCCACTCCCCTACCTAATGACATAATGGCAGATAAGGTTGCCAGAGACGGGGAGGTATTCTCTTTCATAGCAGAGCCACTTTATGTGATGAGAGGAAGAAGGAGTACACTGAGAAGGAGAGCAATGTGGGATATGTACATATTATCCAAATGTAATAGTTATGTATATGAAAATGTCAAAAATAAATAAAACATAATAATAATGGGGGTACTACATTGAGTTTTGAGAAATCTTGACAAAGTCTGCTCTACAATTTATTCACTATGGGACCAGGCAAGTCCTTTTATTTCTCTAATCTTTAGTTTTCTCATATGTGTAACAGTTCTTTATATTTTATAAGTTTTGCAAAATTGAAAATAGATAACATTGGTTTAGATACTTTGTAATTTGTATGCTACTATACATATAGAACTGCTTTCTGAAAAAAACTTATTTCAAAACAGTTCTGGATCTATAGAACATTTGCAAATATTGTAGTCTTACCTCCCAGCCACACCCAGTTTCCTGCATTATTAACATCATAGGAAAGTATGATGTATTTGTTATAATTTATGAACCAATATCTATACTTTATCATTGAAGAAATTTTATACTATATTCAAATTTCTCTTAGGTTTCTTTTCTTTCTTTTTTTTTTTTTTTTAGTTTTTTTAGGTAGGGTTTCACTCTAGTCCAGACTGACCTGAAGTTCACTATGTGGTCTCAGGATGGCCTTGAACTCATAGTGATCCTCCTACCTCTGCCTCCTAAGTGCTGGGATTAAAGGTGTGCACCACCACACCCAGGAAATTTCTTAGTTTTTAATCTAATGCCTTTTTCTATTCCAAGGTACCATCAAAAATATCATATTATGGTAGGCCTGGTGGTACACATGTTTAATCCCAGCACTCAGGAGGCAGGCATAGGAGGATCACAGTGAGTGTAAAGCCACCCTGAGACTGCATAATGAATTCCAAGTCAGCTTGGACTAAAGTGAGACCCTCTCTTGGACCTCCCCTCCCCCTAAAATGTACCATATTATAAGCCAGGCATGGTGGGGCATATCTTTAATCCTAGCACTTGGTATGCAGAGGTAGGAGAATTACTATGAGTTTAAGGCCAACCTAGGACTATAGAGTGAGTTCCAGGTCAGCCTGGACTAGAGTGAGACACTAACCCTGAGACAAATAAACAAAACCATATTATTATATTTTACTTTCTATCTCTGATACATATATTCAACATTTAGTCATCATGTTTCTATATGTTCCTCTTCACTATGCCTATTTAGATGTTATTTTATGACATTTTAATACACAAGGAAGTTTAACTTCAGTTTGACACTGGAATTTTTTTTAAATAAAGCAGCATAATCTGAACACTGTATGAAATCTACTGGAACATTATTTCTCAAATGTATCAGTTACTTTCTCAGTGCTGAAAAAAATACCCAGCCAGAAGCAGTTCATGGAAGGAAAGTGTTTATTTCAGCTTTCACTTTCAAGGAGAAGTTTCATCATGGCAGGGAAAGCATGGTGGGCCTAAGTAGGAAGTTTGTGTCAGATCTTTGCATCAACAAGCAGGAAGCAGAGAAAACCAATGGTACTGTGCTCTAACACCTCAAGGTCTGCTCTCAATGACACACTTCCTTCAACAAAGCCCCACCTCTTAAACGTTCCACAACATTCCCAAACAGTGCCACCAACTGGGGATTAAGCAGTCAAGCACATCAGTCTAGGGAGGGAGTGGCATTTTGCTGTCAAATCATCACACCATGTGTGGCCTTTTCTTGTAATTGGTCTTAGTAATTGAATCATTAGTTTAAGGCACAGGAATGCAATTTTTCTGGTTCCTTTCCAAATAACTTCCCCTGTGGCTGTGAGACCACTGATCCAGCACAGACTGTGCACAGACATTTGAGTTTCACTCCTTTGGATCATTTCAATTGTTTTTCTCATTGTTGCTAACTCCATAGCCAAGGGAGGTCTGCTGAAGCATGCAGCTTGCCCAGAATTCTTGTGGATAAAAGGAGGAAGCAAGTATAAATCTCCTTTATGACCTTCATCAATTTCTACTTAATGGGGTGTCTGTTCACATAGTAAAGAAATAGTTCAGTCTTACAACTAGCAAGGGAAGCCTTTTCCTATCATTCAACAGTAGTAAAAAGCTAGCTGATCTGTGGGGAAAATTTGACTTATGTATCAAGCAAAATATTTAAAGTAGAGAGCCTAGAAATACATTGTTTGGGTAAGTTCCTATTCAATATAATGCCTGACAACAAATACTGTTGAGCTGTCTTTCCAAGCTATTCTCCAGACAAAACAAGATGTATGTCAAATAGCTTTGGCAAGTACTAAGCCAGTCTAAACTAAGGCTTCAGGGAACTCCTTTGCTGAATTATTCATGGTCATTGCTTTTGGGGAAGTGAGGTTAGTTCATATTGGGGAGTATAGTAATCTGAAGATCATAATAATTCCCCTAAATAATCTAGCCAAGAAAATAAATTCTTTCATGATAACACATTTTGCTCCAGTTTTTTTTTTACTCTCCCCTTCTTAGTTTATGGTTTTGAATTAAAAATTAAATGGACAAGCCAGATGTGGTGGTGCACACCTTTAATCCCAGTACTCAGGAGGCAGAGGTAGAAGGATTGCCAGGAGTTCGAGGCCACCCTCAGACTACATAGTGAATTCCAGGTCAGCCTGAGCTAGAGTGAAACCCTACCTTGAAAAAAAATTAAAAGGACAAATATTTAATTCATAATTTTAGAAGAAATTTCTAATCTTGGAATAGAAAAATTTGCTCTTTTAAGATAGTCTTTCTGATAACACTAATCTTAGAAATTTGGCTGGGGCATAGTTGAATAATAGAGCACTTGCATAATATGATTAAAAACCTGTAGTTCCAGCTCCAGTACTGAAAAAAATGTGAGAAATCAAATAATTACTATAGATGTATAAACATGAGTTGAAAGCTTATCATGAAACAAAAAAGTTAAACGAATCCTTTATTCACTATATTTAGGCACAATTACCTACTTATTGGAATATTTACTTTGATCTGTGCTTTAGTGAATTATATGTTTTCCCTGGAACCTATTCCCTTGCTCTACTCTGTAGCAAAACAAGTTGCCTTTTCATGGTATCTTTGTCATTTCCTTTCTGAGCAGGTTGGGCAAATTTGAGACATTAGAATATTGGATACTGTGAGGAAATGAGAAGACACACTGTGTTTCTTCCTCTCTGTGATTCTGTAAGCATGCCCAACAATGGCTAAGTCCCTGCCTGGCTTCTCCTCAAACTGAATGGGCTTCCATGGTTCCCACTCCAGCCTTGACTCTAGGTCTTAGATCATTATCTTAGCTTCTGGGCTCTTACAATAGCACTTAACCGCCTTCAATCTTCCATAGGGGTGAGCATGGCTTCTGCCCACTGCTAATCACTAAGTTACTACACTTTTTCCTATTTAGCTGCTCAGCATGTCCATCTTTTAATTAAGCTGTAGTAGTTACCTTCTGATATCTGGGGGGGGGGAAAAAAACACATGATCAGAAGCAACTTATGGAAAGAAAATGTTTTATTTTGGTTTACAGTTTCCAGTGAAAATTTCATCACTGCAGAGAAAGCATGGCAGATTGGACAACTAAGCATAATATTTTGTCATATCAGCTAGGGGAAAGAGCAAAAGTAAGTTAACCTATAGCCAGTGGGGCTGAACTAGTGAACCACAAGGCTTGACACCAGCAACACACTTCCTGCATCAAGGCTCCACCTCCCAATGGCTCCATCAGCTGGGGAATGAGGCATAATCATGAACTTAAAGTGGTATGGGCAATTCTAAATTCAAACCGCAACAAAGGGCAGTAATAAATTTCCTAAATTTGGAAAACCACATGGAGTCCCTTTATCATGGTTATACTGTGATAGAGTCAGTTATACTTCTCCTTAGTTTATACTAGAAAAACAGTGAATTCTTTCTCTCAATATAGTGGTCACTAATAATGAGAATCCTTGCTAAATGTTTGTGGAAGCCAAGCATAATTAAGTGAAGTAACCTTAGTCCAGAAAGACAAAATTAATTCCATATGTTCTTTCTCATATGCGATTCCTATCTTCCAACTGGAAACATGTTATCTAGGAGGAAGTAAATGTGGGTAAAGGCCAGGAAATTAGAAAAGGTCCTATGAGACTGAAACTTTTATGGAGGGGGACATGAAAGACAATGGAACACATCAGATACTAAGGTGGAAAGGGGATTATAAGGAATTGAAAGGTATAGCAAGGAAAGGAGCTGTAGGAAAATAAAGAGCGTAGGTGGTTCAACCAAAACCATGTGTAAAAATGCCATAATGAAATGTGTTACTTTGTAAATTAGTTCATAAATAAATAAATAAATGAATTCTAAAAAGTACTCCTGTAGGGCTGGAGAGATGGCTTAGTGGTTAAGCACTTGCCTGTGAAGCCTAAGGACCCCAGTTCGAGGCTCGATTCCCCAGGATCCACTTAAGCCAGATGCACAAGGGGGCACACGTGTCTGGAGTTCGTTTGCAGTGGCTGGAAGCCCTGGTACGCCCATTCTCTCTCCCTCTCTCTCTCTCTCTCTCTCTCTCTCTGCCTCTTTCTCTCTCTGTATGTCACTCTCAAATAGATAAATAAAAATTAAACAAAAAAAGTACTCCTGTAGATTTTGAGAATGCATGTAAAAGTATGCACACTGAAGAATTACCTTAACAAAAAAATTAGTAAGCAACTTATATGCTTAACAATTAGCAAATGCTTAAAAACATAGCTTATTCCTGCTATGGAATATCAAGAGGAATTTAAATCAATAAAATTTATATTTATGTATTAATGTGAAGAGCTTTCTAAAAGTTTGAGAAGACCAAAACACAAAATTAGAAATTTCAGCAGATGTGTATATAAATATATGTGTATTTCAAGCCAGTCATAGTGGTACATGCCTTTAATCCCAGCATTTGGGGTGCTGAAATAGGAGAATCACCATGAGTTTGAGGCCAACTTGGGCTATAGAGTGAGTTCCAGACCAATCTAGGTCAGAGTGAGACCCCACCTCAAAAAATACCAAAGTAATAAATAAATACATAAATGTGCATTTGTGTATATGTGGACATTTGTATAGTTGTATACATATGTACATAAAACATTCCAGTAGAGTATGTGATTTCTTTATCTGTAGCTCCAGATATGTGTTCTTCAACACCTTAAAATTCAAGACTATTCACTTGGTTCATCAAATTTAGAAATATTCTTCACTTACCTTGTTCTCATACATTATATCCAATCTGTCAACAAATCCTTTTGTATCAACCTTGCAAAATATGTTCTAAATCCAGCCATCACTATTATTGAACTATTGTAGTAGCCCTGAACTGACATCCCATTTTTACTGTGCCTCCACACATTCTAAGCAACAGCATCAAGTATCATTTTAAAAAAATCAGTTCTTGGCCCCTTGTTCAAAACCTTCAAGTTCAAAGTTGCTATATGATCTTGCCACTAATTACTTCTACTTTTTCTAAAATATTTTTAAATTATTTATTTATTTTATTTATTAGAGAGAGAGAGAATGGGCATGGCAGGGCCTCTAGCCACTGAAAACGAACTCCAGATGCATGTGTTAGAACTGTAATCTTTTATTTTCTTTGTGTGTTTGACCAGGCTAGGGATGGAACCCAGGACCTCACACATGCCAGTATGACCATTGTATATTATTGTATCACTGTCTTTCTAATTTTGAGACAAAATACCCAACAAGAGGAAACATACAGAAGGAAAGAGGTTTAATTAGGCTTATAATTCAAAGGAGTAGAGTCAATCATGTCTGGGAAAGCATGGCAGGAGCAGGAAGCCAGAATCACATCCTCAAATATGCATGGAGGAAGTAGAGAGGGAAGGTGGTAAAAATGGGCTCAGCTTTAACATCTCAAAGCTTCAACAAATCCCTTCCTCCATAACTGTGCCTGGTTTGGAAGTTTGTCCAAGCCATATGAAACTGACTGAGACAGGCATATTTTGTGTTCAATTTGGTAATTTCCAGAAAGAACACATACCTCAGGGTTAACAAGTTATCTAGAATGTGCAAACAGAAAAATGATTTTAAAATTTTTTTTATCTTATTGTATTTATTTATGAGAGAGAGAGAGAGAGAGAGAGAGAGAGAGAGAGAATGGGTGCACCAGGGCATCCAACCACTGCAAACAAACTCCAGGTGTATATGCCACCTTGTGCATCTGGCTTATGTGGGTCCTGGGGAATTGAACCTGGCTCCTTTGGCTTTTTGGACAATACCTTTAACTGCTAAGCCATCCCTCCAGCCCCCAAAATGAGTTTTTAATGATATAGAGATTGTAGTTGAAGCATCTAGGACCAATTCTGCTTCAATTAGAATTCCTCATTAACATGCTGCCTTCATTACAAGGTAGTACTACTTTATAGTAGCTTTTAAAATTTCTTCTGACTAAGGGGTGATAGAAGCTTGGTAGGTTGCACACAGCTGCAATCTTAGTACTGGGGAGGTAGAGAAGGGCAAGTGGGAAGTCAATTTAGGCTACACTGCAAGACCTTGTGCACAAAAAAAGGAGTAGCATGTTATGGCTTGGATGTTGAGTGTGCCCACTATGTCCATATGTTAGAGGCTTGGTCTGCAGTCTATTACTAATGGCAAGGTGGAATTTTAAGATATCGAGATTAATGGAAAAGTCTTAGGTCACTGGGGGTGGAGTAAGACATCAGAAGGTTGTTCAAGTTCCCCTGGGACCCTTTGGTAGCTCTTGTGAGACGACTGTTATAAGAGCCCACATTTGGCCCCATTGAGCTATCTTTGCTCCTGGTTGTAGATGGAGTAGCATGCTTCTGCCTATGCTGTCTCCATTGCTATTTGGGCTGTGAGATTTTGAAACTAAAGGGCAGATCCCAGCCTGGACTATGCCATTTGAACTTTTCAGCCACCCAAACTAAAAGCTAAATTAACTCTTTCTCTTTGTAAAATGTGAAGTGTAAGGCACTTTGTTGCAGTAATGCAGGTAAGAGACAGCCCTGAGTTTCAGATGAGATGATGGACTTAGAGCAGTGTTGGAATTGGTAAAAAAAAAAAAAAAAACTATGGGAACTTTAAGTTGGACTCAATGAATTTTATATCATGAGATGGTCATATAGTCTACGAGGGTCAATGGTGGAATGAGGTGGATTACATGTAAAATGACCTCCATAAATTAAGTTTGAACACTTAATTTTCACTTGGTGGCAATGTTCTGGATGATTGTGGAACCTATATGAGGTAGAGCATTACTCTAGGAAGCATGCCACTGGGAATAGGGTAGGGTAAGCTTTGAGATGTTAAAGCTTATCCCAGCTTGCCCTCTTCTTCTCTACTTGCTCCATGCTTATTTGATGGTGTGACACTGGTTTCCTGATTCTACCATGCTTTCCCAGCCATAATGAACTCTTAATAAGAGTTAATTGAACCATTTTCCTTCCATAAGATTCCTCTTGTTGGGTATTTTGTCTCAACAATGAGAAAGTCACTAATAAAATCATATAAAATATAAAATGGTCTTCCTAGTGTGTGTGAGGTCCTAGGTTCCATCCCTAGCCTGGTCAAACAAATACAATAATACAAAAAAACTCCCTAAAGTGGTCTGCTGTCTTATAATTCTTAACACTGGCTACTGGTTTAGATTCCATGACTTCAAAGCAAAAGCCCTATAAGGATTACAAGCCTTCTCCATAAGATTTCACGAGACTGTGTTGCTTAGGTTTTAGGGAACTATAGTAATTACTCAGGTGTCATTTTTCCTTTCAATTTTTCAAGTTCTCTCCCCCCCCCGCCCTCGTGTGTTTGTGTGTGTGTGTGTGTGTGTGTGTGTTTGTATTTTTTCCCAGGTTAACATCTGTAAGTTATAATACACCTTTGCAACAATGTTTTATTGTCATTCAGCCAAACTTCTACCTTTAATTAAAGACCCAGCTGGCACAACGCTTTGTTTGTGAGGCCCTTTCTGAAACTATACATACAGCATGAATTATCCCTTACTATGTCTTCCAATAGTACACTGCATATATCTGTGTCCTAGTACATATAATGTACTAAAAATTTCTGTTTATGTCTCTTGAGTCTGCTTTATTACTCTAATGTACCTGCACTTTCATGCCTCACCTCATGACATCACAATCACCTCATTATCCCTGCACAGACTCTCAACCAATCAGGAGAGACCAGTCTCAGTCTCACTTGATGCCCCAAGCTACTTAGAAGCTGGTCTTACGCAGGCTCCTGGTTACAAGTTCCACTGGTGTCCTGCTTTGAAAAAAAAAATGTTTGACTGACTAGAGAAATCACCTGCCATTCTGTCAGGAAGCAGAATACCTACTTTGGACTTTACACATCATCTCCACTCCAGATCCATCAGTTTCCACATCTGTCTCAGTTCTGACATCTTCACCTGTGTTCAATCTTCTCTCAAGACTGAATATCAACCATCTTTGGAAACAGGTGATATGATATCACAACAAGCTCCCATGGACTGTCCAGGTACTCTGATTTTGAACTGCAGCTTTTTACCATGCACTTGTGAATTTGAACAATATCTATGCAATCAGACATGGAGATGGGGGTAGGCTTTATTTTCTCGACTCTTTTACCCTTCTTGTGATGAAATATATGAAGGCTTCATTTGGCAGATTCCACCCACTATTCATCAAAAATTCCCAAACTGTTTTTTCCTGAATCTGCTTAAGAAAATATTTAATCATCAAGGAGTTGATTTAAAGATTTTCCATATAATAAGGGCCATTATGAAATATAATTTCAATGTAAACTATGTGTCCTTTACAGTAGATTTTGTATAGTAGCATGATGTATTATAAGTACAAAGAACTGAATTTGGTGATGCTGGAGCCCCTTTTGACTTTGTAAGGCTATATCATGTTTTTATGATGAATTAAACATAAACCTAAATATTGAAAAGTACTTTGTTTGGTAAGTATATACAAATGCTTGTTATAATATTTATGTTTTATTGAATAGAGTATCAACTATTAAACATTCACCTTTTGGCATCGCTCCAAATAGTCATGTAATCCAGTACCATCATTGTTGCTACCCTCGTCCATGAGCTAAGATGTACCCTCCTGCTCCTTGTGTTATCCCACCACCTATACGCTGTTATTGCAACCTGGGAATATGTGCACACCCTCCTGCTCATTATGCCCTTCCCTCATCATGCTATTGTGTGATATAGGGCTCCTCAACCAGTCCGTATCTCACCCCACCCCACACTGCCAACTCTGACACCTGTGGTTGATTCCTGTACACTTACCAGTTCCACCCACCCATCCACAGTCCTCACAGCCTGGGCTGCCTGTGTGAGTTCAGCACTCCCGTCTGCTGCCCGGCACACTCTGCCCTCCGCTTGTACTGCCTTCCTATGGGTTCAACAGCGTGAGTCTGAGTGCAGTCATCTGTTGTGCACACCCCCTCCCTCAGTTGCTGGCCACTGCCCTCCAACAGGTGACTTTAGAATCAGCTCCCTGCTTCATAGAGATGTCTTCCCTCCCACAACTCCTGCATAATACACACACCTTGGCCTGCAAGCTCAACTGAGTTCCCCTCACATACACCATCCAGGAATCAGCCCCAACTACTCTCACAACTGAACTTCAAGCAATGCTGAGTTAGGCAAAGACAAACTAAGATAGAAGGATACCAAGCCCTACATCCAAACACTAATGTAACATAGGTTTGCCAGAAATATTTGACCAATGCATTCTACAATACTGATCCTCAGGCATGATGTGACCTTCATTCAGTATGCCGCTAAGTTTATAGGGGTAACTGACAAATCTATGATTGACATCGAGGCTTGCTCCACAGAAGAGAATATGTGCATGGTATTGAAAACCAGATGAAAAGCACATGGCTGCAGAGAATGTTGGCCCTAGGAAGGACCTACTATTGGTATATGGCTAAATAGTTGCATTGACAAACTGTGTATTATATTTATATCTATAAATCAGTTCTTCTATCAGCCTCCCCAAACAGTAAATTTTTTATTTTTTTAATGCACTATGGGGTGATAAATTCAGATAATCAAAACAGCTAAAGTGCTGAAAATTAGTGACTGATGAGTGCACATCCTTTAATGAGACATACATGTCAGTTCCTTCATGGCTTATAGAACATTATGGAAACTAGAAATGAAAGAATGTCAGAATTGGAGGATCTGGAGGAGTTCTGTAGAACTTTGGCATCTGGACATAACAAGACTTTGAAATCTCAACAGATGAATGTACATGCTTAAGCCATGCACAAAATGGGTCCCACTTAACAGTCTGTTATTAATAGTTGAGAGGATTTCCAACGAATTGATCATAGGCTTATGTTGATCATCAACTTGACAGGGTCCAGTGTCTTCCAAGCTTTGGCTGTGACAAATGAAGCTTTTATAAAAATTGTGCAGAAATCTGGGCTGGAGAGATGGCTTAGCGGTTAAGCGCTTGCCCGTGAAGCCTAAGGACTCTGGTTCGAGGCTCAATTCCCCAGGACCCACGTTAGCCAGATGCACAAGGGGGCGCACGCATCTGGAGTTCGTTTACAGAGGCTGGAAGCTCTGGCGTGCCCATTCTCTCTCTCTCTCTCTCTCTCTCTCTCTCTCTCTCTCTCTCTCTGCCTCCTTCTCTCTGTCGCTCTCAAATAAATAAATAAACAAACAAAAAAATTGTGCAGAAATCTTAGTGTGGACAAATAGTTTGAATTTTCTGCAGTTTAATGTATTTATTATATGGCATGCATGTGCTTAATTTTTGAAAAAAAATGTGGCTGGTCTGGAGAGATTGCTTAGCAGTTAAGGCACTTTCCTGCAAAGCCAAAGGACCCGGGCTAGATTCCCCAGAACTCATATAAGCCAGATGCACAAGGTGGAGGATGGGTCTGGAGTACCTTTGCAATAGCTGGAGGTCCTGGCATGTGCATCCTCTCTATCCGCCTCTCTATCTCAGATAAATAAATAAAAATTAAAAAATAAAATTACTATTTAAATATGGCTAATTCTTTTCCATAGTGGTTCTTTCATTTTATATTCCTGTCAGGGGTATATGAGTCTTCCAGTTGTTCCACAGCCTTGTGATAAATTAATATGATCAGTGTTTAAAGTTTACGCATCCCAATCTGTGTCTGGGCATGTATTCTATTGTGCTTTCACTTGAATTTCTCATGAGTATATCTTTAAGTATTTGTCTTTCCATATTTTGGAGACAATTCACCTACCATATTTGTGATTTTTAAATATCTGTTACTCAATCACACGTGCACACACATACTAGCATGCATACACATACACATTTTCACCACAAACTCATATACAGAAATCCATCTTTGCTGGGTATAGTGGTAAGTGCATGTAATACCAGATGTAAAGGAGCCAGGAAATTGAGGCCAGCCTGGGCTACACTGAAATTTTGCCCCCAAAATATGATAAAACAAACAACAAAAAGTGAAAACAAAGGCAACTAAATAAAAAAGCATAAAACAAACAATAGGGGATGGTCCAGTGGTTAATGGCTCTGGCTTGCAAAGCCTGCCAGCCTGGATTCAATTCCGCAGTACCCATGTAAAGCCAGATGAACAATACGGCACATGCATCTGGAGTTTGTTTCAAGTGGCAAGAGGCCCTGACATGCCTGTACTCTCTTTCTTCTCCTTTCTGCTGGAAAATAAATTTTTAAAATTACCAACAAGAGCCAGGCATGTTAGTGCATGCTTTTAATCCCAGCACTCAGGAGGTAGAGGTAGGAGGATTGACATGAGTTCAAGGCCACTCTGAGACTACATAGTGAATTATAGGTCAGCCTGGGCTAGAGCAAACCCTACTTCGATAACCAAAAAAGAAAAAAAGATACCAAACAAATAGAATTAAAATTTTAAGAAGAAGCAGAAATCCATCTTTCTGTGAGATTTGAATGACGCATCGACTGTATACTGCCTCTTCATCTGCTGCTGAGTCTTTTTTTTTTTCCAGTAGGTTTCACTGTTCTGGGTTTTTAAAAATATTTATTTATTTATTAGCAAGTAAGGGAGAGATTGAGCATGCCAGGGCCTCTAGCCAGTGTAAATGAACTCCTCCTGATGCATGTGCCACCTTGTGCATCTGGCTTACATGGGTACTGGGGAAATGATCTTGCACCATTAGGCCTGCTTTGCAGGCAAGTGCCTTAACTGCTAAGCAATCACTCTAAACCTCAATTTTTAAAAAATATAATTTATTCATTTATTTATTTAGAAGAGAGAAAGAGGGAAAAAGAGAGAGAGAGGCAGAGAGAGAGAGAGAGAGAGAGAGAGAAAGAGAGAGAAAGAATGGGCATGCCAGGGCATCCAGCCACTGCAAACGAACTCCAGATGCATGCGCCCCCTAGTACAACTGGTTTAAGTGGGTCCTGGAGAATCAAACCAGGGTCCTTTGGCCTTGCAGACAAACGCCTTAACTGCTAAGCCATCTCTCCAGACATACCTCCTTAAATTTTTATTGACAACTTTGACCCATGTATACAATTTTGATCATAATCCCCTTTCATTACTTTCTGTTGATCCCCCTCCCAACTTCATTCTACTGAACCCCTTCTTCCTAATTCCTCTTCTATATTGTTGCATTTGTCTTGTGTGTGTGTGTGTGTGTGTGTGTGTGTGTCTAAGGATATGTGTGTCTGTGAGACCCTATGAGTTTAATTAGGATTGCTTGTGTGAATATAGGTGGGGGATTATTGACTAGAGCTCATGGAATATACCAGTTGCTTCACCATTAATAAAAGTATCTCTGGCTCCCCTAGCAATCATTACCTGCCAAGCACTCCACAGCGGTGGATGGGGACCTCATTCCCTCCTCCATTATGTATGATGGAATGATCATGGGTCTGAAGTTATGCAGGTCTTGTACAAGTTATTTATGAGAATTTCTGTGTGATCTTGAATGCAGTGGTCATGCCATGTCCAATAGACAGCATCCATAGCACTCCTCCTCCTCCTCTAGCTATTACATTTTCCCTACTCCCTTTTGCAATGCACCTGATGTTTGGAGGGTGTGATGTAGATATATGCTCTGTTTAGCACTAGATATTCCACAATCAGATATCCTCAGCATTGTGATGAATGTTGAGCCTCCTCAGGAGTGTGTCAAAGAAGTTACTCTAATTAAAGGTGAAAGCAGTACTAATTTACATGCTTTCTCTTGAAAATTCTTTCATCAGCATTGTACAATTTTTGCATATAGAACCTGCCCATATTTTGTTAAGGGTATACCTCAATATTTGAATTCTTTTATTTTTATTTATTTATTTGAGAGAGAGAGAGAGAGAGAGAGAGAGAGAGAGACATATAGAAAGAGAATTTGCATGACAGGGACTTCAGTCACTGCAAACAAACTCCAGATGCATGTGCCACCTTGTGCATCTGGCTTACGTAGGTCCTGAGGAACTGAACCTAGGTCCTTTGGCTTTGGGGGCAAGTGCCTTAACTTCTAAGCCATCTCTCCAGCTCTCAATATTTAACTTTTATAGCAATTTAATACAGTATATGTTTGACTTTTGTTTGTGCATGTTTGATAAAAGTGTATAAAATATGATTGGTTTTGTGTGGTGATCTTGTATCTTGAGATCTTGATAAATGCACTTAATAATACTTAAAATGTTTTGGGGTATATTTATTGAGATTTTTCTATGAAGTCATGTCATATGCAAGTGAGGAGTGATTTATTTCCTCTTGGTTGCAGGCATACTTTTCATCTTTTTATTGCCTTAGTGCTAGGGATAGAATTTCTA
Organism: Dipus sagitta; assembly: GCA_036346955.1. Lineage (NCBI taxonomy): Eukaryota > Metazoa > Chordata > Mammalia > Rodentia > Dipodidae > Dipus > Dipus sagitta. Next base: position 126,795,710 of record CM070776.1, read on the forward strand.
ATATGTTAAGAGAATATTTTTTAACTTGTTCTTGGTTTTAGAGATATAGTGTTAACTGCATGTCCTCATAGATGTTCCTTATTAAGTTTCTAAACTTGCAATACTCCTCTACTAGCCATTTACTGAAAAAGTTTTAATGTAGGCCAGGCATGGTGTTACACGCCTTTAATCCCAGCACTTGGGAAGCCAAGGTAAGAGGATCGCCATGAATCTGAGACCAGTTTGAGAGTAGAAAATGAATTCGAGGTGAGCCTCAGCTAGAGAGAGACCCTAGTTCAAAAAAATAGTTTTAATGTGAATGGGTATTAATTTTTGCAAGAGCTTTTTATGCATGAATTGTAAATTTTATATGATAATAGAAGAATACATTTATTATCTGTAAAAACACCCTTATTGTCTATTGCATTGACTTATTTTGCATCTTAAGGGCATGTGAGCCAGAAGCTATACTGCAATATGAATGTGCTCTCTGGCTTCTAATAATGGAAATGTTTGGGATATCTAGGGGAAGCTATGTTGAAAATATACAAAATCAGAATTGTATCTGTAGAATATGATTTCATTTATATATGCATAAAATCCTAAGTGGGGCATTAAGTTGTCATTGACACCTATTCAAACCAACCTCTTTCTTCTGTGAGGAATATATTAAATGATGCAGTAGATGCAGTATAGAAAATTAGGCCAGGCATGGTAGTATATGCACTAAGGAGACAGAAGCAGGATAACTGTGACTTCTTGTCAACTTTCTTATTAAATAGAGGGGATGGGAAAGATGGTTCAGCAGTTAAACTTGCTTACTTGTAAATCCTGCTGGCCTGGGCTCAATTTCCAGGCCACCCATGTAAGCCAGATGCAAAAAGTGGCAGAAGTTTCTAATGTTTGTTTGCAGCTGCATGAGAGACTAGCATGTCCTCAAATATACATGTACAAGTAATTAATTAAAAAAACAAAGTTGGAAGTTAAATATATATACTTGTAATATTTTTTAAGAATCAGTAAATATAATTATCAGAATCTTTATACTTGTAGAACACAATCGTGTAACAATAAAAAGGATCATATATTTTTCTTCCTAACGTATTGGATCCTATCTTCTAGCTTTTACATACTGTCTTGACTAAGTATAAGGCAATAAGCTAGGACATGCTCTAAATTATCAAATATCCCATTGACAAAATTTATATGTGAGAGACACTCCTTTTCACCAATCATTAGTGTGTATAGGCAGTTTTGTTTTATTACAAAATTATGGAGTCTGGAGAGATGGCTACGTAGTTAAGGGTGCTTGCTTAATAATTATGAAAATTAATACAATAGAGTAATCATTCTGGAAGTTTTTAATTGTTCTATATAATTAATTTTAGTTCAAGTAATAGTAAGAATAGTCCAGGAGAACTTGAAATTTCCTAGACTATCACAGCATATATGTAAATGAGACTTTACAAATGTTTCTTAAATTTGAAAGTGGTAAAACTTACACACTGCTGGTACATTTGAGTGTGAAACTGGAATGAAACTTTGAGAATATCATTAATTAACAAAAACATTTTCTATCAGTCACAAAAAAATAGGCTTTCTGTACTTCATAAAAAAATTACCATTCAAACATTATTGCCAAAAAGTACTTTGATCAAAGAATGTGTAACCAAGAAAAGGAAGAATTACAACATTGTGCCATGCATATATTAAGATATTACTACTTTTCTTTTTATAATGTCTGTGGATATTCCAGCTTTTCCTCCCAAATATGCATTGTAAATTTTATTTCATATGGGAAGCAAACTCCTTCCATTCCCTAACGTATCAGGAGTTGCCCTGGAAAGACCTAGGAAACTCCCAGAACTTCCAGGGAATCAGTGAGAAAGGCAGACTCTGCAGTTCCCCAGCTTTCTCCTCTTCCTCTTTTCAACAGAGGGTGGCTGCTCCACGCAGTTATTTTTCTCATCTACTCTATTCAGGGAAAAAATGCCATCACTATTAAACACAGACACACACCTCAAGTATTGTGGGGTGAGGGGCAAATGTCCTCATCTGGAACTTGAGGTTATGGGTCCCCAGTGGAATAGAGAGAGGACAGGGGACAGGAGCCATCACTGTGTGTGTGGCAGGGCTTCCTTCATGGCTGCATCCATCCTGTAGCAACTGTGTGCCCACTCTCTGCTGGCAACTGCTCATAGCCAACCACTAATCCTCTATGAAGCAGTTCCTCGCTGATAACCCGAGGACATTTCCCAGGGTATGTGACCCTGGCGTCAGTTACTTTGACAGTGAGGGCTCTCATCTACAGATGCAGGTTTCCACAGATGGGCAGGTCATTTTTTAGTTTCACTCCACATTCTTGTCTGCACAGGACTTGAAAAAGGGATAGAAGAGCATGAAGCTGGCGCTGCTTGCTGAACGCCTGGGCTGGAAGGAGGAGACAAGGGCTGCAAGGCCCAAGGCTGTCTGGAAGTGAGTGTGAGCCCTCACTGGGACAGGACCAAGTCAAGCTGGCTCAGTGTGAAAGTCACCAAATTGATGGAAAGCACATGGTGAAGTCAAGGCTCAGAGGTAGCAGCAGCGCACAATTTTTGCAATTTTGTATGTTCTTGTGGCCCCTCTCACTTCAAATAGATAGTAGCTTCCTTAAAATTATATATTTTATATAATTTATTAATCTTCTAAAGTCTCTCTTCCCTCAGATTTCATAAACATCAGGGCTAAACCACATGCATCTTTCTTAATACCTGACTCTTTACAGTAAGCTTAATACCTTGCAGGATATATTTTCAAATTTTCTTTCTCTTTCTTCTTTTCCTCCTCCTTCTTCTCCTTCCTCCTCCCCTCTCCTTTCCTCTCCCTTCCCCTTCCCCTCCCCTTCTCCCTGTCCTCCCCCTCCTCCTTCTTAGAGTGACATTAAGCACCTAAACTACTTTTTAAAAGTATTTTATTTTTATTTATTCATTTGAGAGAGAAGTACAGAAACAGGAGGGTAGAGAGAGAGAGAATGGGTGTTCCAGGGCCTCCAGCCACTGCAAACGAACTCCAGATGCATGCACCACCTTGCACATCTGGCTTAGGTGAGTCATGGGGAATCGAACCTGGTTCTACAGGCAAGTGCCTTAACCACTAAGCCATATCTCCAGTCCTAAACTACTTTATCTGCATGTTTCTCTTTATGTAAAATAACATTTATCAAGTGCAAAAGTTTTGTTAAGTGATGAAATTTAATATTGGCTACATAAATTTTTATAAGCATTTTCTTCTAAAACTGTTCTAAAAAGAAGTTAAATTTTATTCATTTTTTGAATACTCAATGATAATAGAAAATGTAGGGGCTGGAGGGATGGCTTAGCTGTTAAGGCATTTGCCTGCAAAGCCAAAGGACCCAGGTTCGATTCCCCAGGGCCCATGTTAGCCAGATGCATAAGGAGGTGCACGAGTCTGGAGTTCGTTTGCAATGGCTGTAGGCCCTGGCATACCCATTCTCTCTCTCTCCCTGTTTCTCTGGCAAACAAATAAAAATAAAATATTTTTAAAAAGAAAATGTAAGGACATAAAATACTTCATGTTAATCAAAGTACATTATTTGAAATACATCCATAAGTAATATATAAAGAATCCTAATATAATTATTTTGTGGTGGTTCCTCTTTTAAATACACACACACACACACACACACACACACACACACACACACACATATATATATGTATATGTATACTTGAGAGAGAGAGAGAGATAAAGAGTATTTGTGTGTCAGGGACTCTTGGCCCTCCAAAGTAACTCCAGATACATGTGCCACTGTGTGCATCTGGTTCTGAATGGGTACTGGTCACTCTGTGAATCTGGATTTATATGGGTACTTAGAAGAGTTGAACTAGGGCCAGAAGGCTTTGCAAGTAAAGCTTTTAAACCACTGAACCAACTCCACTGCCCACCATTTTCTTGATATTTTGAGGCTGTCAAGCATGAGTTCTCTGAAATACACTAATATCTTAATGCGTAAATATAGAAATAAAATAAAATCAAGCTGGATGTATGGTCATACACATTTGTAACTGGGAAGTGTAGGCAGAATGTAAGCAAGGTCAGTTTTGGCTGTACAGGGAGTTTGTGGGCAGCTTGTGCTATAGGAGATCCTGTTTCAAAACAAAAATAAAAACAAAACAAAATTGAAATATTTTAAATTATGTACATTGAAAATCATTTTATTAGATTACTGGTATGTTTTTTTTCCAGGAATATTCTTCTCCTTCCACCTTGCTTGAGGCAGAGTCTCTTTGTTGTTCACCACTGTTTATGCCAGGCTACCTAGCCTGGGAACTTCCAGAGATTCTATGTCTCCACTTCCCATCTCTTCAGAGGTATGCTGAGATTATAGACAAGCACTACTGTGTTCACATTTATGTGGGATCTGGAGTTCTGCACCTGAGGCCTCATGTGTGCATACATGGCAAGTGCTTCATATCATAAACCCTGTCGCCAACCCTTCTGCCTTTCTTTTTGTTTTATTATGTAGAAACATTGTATGGATATATCATGTGTTGGTGCTATCGTTTGCCTGCAATATTAAAGCAACCATCCTGACAGGATGTACTCCCATGTGCTGTAGTGGCACACAGCCTAGTTGGGTAACCAATGGCTCTCTGATTGGCTAAGAGATCTGCTCAGTGGGAAGGAACCCATAGCTAGAACTGGGAACCAAGTAAGCATCCTATGGAGACCAAGATTATGACTCTAATGATATGCTACCACTAGTCTTTGGCCAAAAGTGAAGCTAGACCCATCAAAATCTCTCTAAATCGACAATCCCCTTTAACCTATATTGATCTCACTCTCTGTTGGAGAATCTGTTTTTCTTTTTCAGGAAGCAGTGAGAATCAAGGATATCCAAAATATATCAACAAGACAAGAATAGATAGCTTACTCCCCATCAGCAGATGAACCACCCCTAGCACAGCAGCTAGGGCCCAGGTGAAACCACAGAGGAACTGGTGAGATAAGCAAGCGCTGCTTCCACAGCGAGCCTGACAAACTGTGCCAGGGTGATGCAGACAGACACTGAGGATACTTAAAATGTGCCAAAGCAGAAATCCAGAAGTTGTTGAGAGCTCAACACTACAGTAGACTTAAAGCATACCCACCAAGGCCTAGGGAAATTTGAGGAAGAGGGTACACAATGACTGACTGCTGCTCTCACAACTCATACTGCACCAGCAATCTTACTAAAGAGGGCCCTCAATGCAGTAGGGACAAGGAGGAAGGAAATGATGGTACCAACACACGATGTATCCATACAATTTCTACTTAGCAAATAAATAAGTAAATAAGTGAAAGCAACTTCCTAGTTTCAAAACTTCAAACATCAAGGAGTAGTTCCTGGGAGGAATTTGGTGGAAGGAAGGAAGAGAGAGGGGAAGAGAGATAGTGAAGAATGGAGAGAGAGAGTGAGAAAGAGAGGGAGCTTCTCACAAGGCTAATAGACACCACAGGCTACTTCTGTTCCACAGTAGCCATCTTGTACATCTTGGTGGATCCAAAGGTGTTCTGGAAATCCGTGTCAAGAGCACTGATGAAATGTAATCTTACTGTTGTATATAGAATTAATTATGTAAACTCTGTCAACTTTGAGGATGAGTCCCTCATAAAATGTGAGACTTCTAAATTTATGAGGACATAGTATTAGTGTCAGTATGCACATGTCATGTACTAGAATCTTTCAGACCATGTAAAGTGTTTTAGTTTATGTAAAAAATGTCCTTATCAAATCTGAATTTTTACTTATTTCTGTCAATTTCCCTAAAGCCTCTTATAGAAGGAATTTAGAAAATTATATATGTTTATCAACTTCTACTTACCACTGAAACTCTTAAAATATCTTGAAGATAATTAAGACAAACTCTTCTAAGAATTCTAATAGTTCAGTGGATTAATCATTCTAAGTATGTTTTAGTTATCCTATTTATTTTTGATTGGCAGTACTGCATAATGGATTAATTAGTGGCATGAAGATTGTACAAAATGTAATCACTTGCATTCAGAATATATGAATGTTTAGTCCTATGCCTGCCCCTTCCCTCTCTTTTTGTGGTGCTAGGAATCAAACTTCTGGGCCTCAAACATGCTAGGCAAATACCCTACCACTAATCCACATCCCCAATGTAAATAGTTTTCTCCTTGACAAATGTGGGAATTTTCTGTGGGCCAGTAGGAAGAAAAAATTTCCAAGGCCCTATACTTGACTACAAATCAGAAAGATCTGACATTTCCTTATCTCTACCTCCCTTCCAAGAAGGTCCTTCCTAGAGAATTAAGATTTCTTGGAAGATTTCCTTTTTCAGAAATCTTGACCACAGGCAACTGACATCAAGATTAACTGGGTAGACCAGCCACCCATCTACAGGACTCACATAAAATACCCCAACCTGAGTCTCAGCTTGGGCTTTTCAAGCCACCTGTTGCCTCCACTAGGCAAGAGGTCTGCCTTGTTTCCTTCTGTTTAGTTCTGAGCTTCTCAGTGTCTTCTTTCCTTCCCTTAAGCCAGCTTTCTCTTAAAGCTCTTCCTCTTAAAGCTCTAAACTATAATAAAATCTTTCTGAACCTTATCCTCTGGAGTGTGGATTCATAAGACAATCTTGGGACACCGTAAAATTATTGGTGCATTGATGTATATCTGTGCATTTGCAGAGAACACCCCAACATTTCTATATCTTTCCTCCCCCAAACCAGCTTTATGGATGAGAGTTCTAGTATCACTCTGGCCACCATGAAGCGGTAGTATCTGCAGCCTTTTGAATGCAATGCAGCCACAATAAAATGAGTTTTCTAGTATTGTTTTTTGACCCTTTGTTGTCACTTTTTAAATTTTTTTGTTTATTTTCATTTATTTATTTGAGAGCAACAGACAGACAGAGAAAGAAAGAGGGGGAGAGAGAGAGAGACAGAGAGAATGGGCACACCAGGGCTTCCAGCCACTGCAAACGAACAGATGCATGCACCACCTTGTGCATCTGGCTTACATGGGTACTGGGGAATCGAGACTCAAACCAAGGTGCTTAGGCTTCACAGGCAAGTACCTAACCTCTAAGCCATCTCTCCAGCCCTGTTGTCATTTTTATTAATGTCAACAACCCTCTGCTATTTATGATAAGATGTAAAAATGATTGTTTCAAATTACACACTGAGCCTGGTTCTTCTGTTTCCTGTCATTCATGGCTGTTAAAGCCTGTTTGTGATTGTGTTCTTGAGACATTTGACAAGAAAATCTGGCTTTGAAATGGAAACATTTTGGGGTTTCCTAATAGGCACTTTGCCTGGGGAGAGGGCTCAGTGGATATGATACAGGAATTTTGGGGTTTCTTGCCAATGCACCAATATATGCCAATACACTGATATGATAGAATTTGGGGGTATCCCCAGAGTCTTGTTTTGTGAATTCAAAGAATTGAAACCTACAGATCAGTGTGTAAGGTTTAGGGAGATTTTATTAAATTAAGAGAAAAGGAGAAAATACAGAGCCATCCTGCCCAGGAGAAGACAGGAAGAAGAAGGAAATAGAGTCTACTTAGGGCCCCAAATTGGGGTCATTTATAGGTTCTGAATGGAGGTTGAGCTAATCAGACTTGACACAAACTTTTGGGGCTGTGCTTAACCCCCCACAATGCAAGAACTAGGGTTAATCTTTCCAGGAATATTAATTCTAGTAAAGGGACATTTTGTCCTGGGGAAGGCTTAAGGTTGTTTATGGAAAACCAAATTTAAGGAACTCCTTTAGGCAAGAGACAAAGAGAAGCCAGAGTCTTCTTTGATCTCTAGCAAAGTAGAGACTTCAAGGACAGGCTCAAGGTCATTCCTTGCTTTTACTTCTAGGAGTCCAGTCACTCTAAACTGTCTCAGGTAGTGCTTGACATGCTTACTGAGTTTGGATTCCCAGTACCCAAATTAAAATACTAGGTATGGTGACAAAAGTCTACTATCCTAACACTGGGGAGGTGGTGACAGGGGGATTCCTGGGACTCACTGGCTAGCTTGCTTGGCCAAATGGGTGAGCTATAGGTTCAGTGATAGACATTGGTCAATTCCTTAGTGATTTTTGACACAAAGGCAGGCCCATTATTTGCTCTTATCCTCTGGTGCAACCCATAGTGGGAAATTATCTCCTCTAACAATTTCTTAGTCACTATTTGTGCTGTCTCAGACTTGGTTGGGAAAGCTTCCACCCATCCTGAAAAGGTATCAACATAAACAAGTAAATATTTATATCCATACTAATCTGGTTTTACCTTGGTGAAATCAACTTCCCATTATCTGCTTGGCTCTGTTCCCTGCTCTCTTGCCTCCGTTGGTGGTACCTTACCAGAGAAGGCATTTGTCTGTTGGCAGGCCTGACATCAGGCGGTGGTGTCCTTGATGATTGAGTCCATATCTGGGAAGAAAAGCTCTTTCCTTATTAGGTCGACTAGCTTGTAGTTTCCTAAGTGGTTTCCTTCATGTAGTTGCTTACCCATTCTCTACCATAGGGCTTGGGGCAGCAACAGTCTTCCATTCTCCAGCTGATACCATCTTTGTGGGGTCTGTTCCTTTATCAGATGAGAGGAGAGCTTCACATCCTGTTCCATGTACGTTGGTGGCTCAGGAAGAGAAGGTGCCGGGAGTGTTGGTGGCTCAGGAAGAGAAGGTGCCGGGAGTGTGACCATACAATCTAACAGATGCTGAGAGGCAGCACTCTTTGCTGCTAGGTCTGCCAGTCTGTTCCCTCTTGCTTTTGTGGTTTCCCCTTTCTAATGACCCAAACAATGGATTATGGCAACTTTAGCAGGCACCCAAATAGCAGCCAATAAGTCCAAATTTAATTTTTTACTTTTAATGTCTTTACCTTCTGCTGTTAAGAGCCCTCACTCCAAGTAGATGGACCCAGGTACATGTGCCATAGCAAAGGCATAACAGCTGTCTGGGTAGATATTTACTGTCTTGTCTTTTTCCAATATCAGAGCCTTGGTCAGTGCTATCACTTCAGCTTTCTGAGCTGATGTACCCTGAGGTAGGGCCTCAGCCCACAGGGTTTCTTCCAAAGTCATCAAAGTTGCCACTGCATACCTGATTCCATCCACAACAAAGCTGCTGCCATCAGAATACATCGCCAGATCAGGGTCATGCCAAGCCACATCTGTCAGGTCCGGGCAAAGTCCATGGAGGGTGGAGGTGATCTCTAAGCAGTCATGCAGAGGGGTTGATGCCTCATCAGTTTCTGGCAGTAGGGAGGCTGGGTTCAAAGCCTCAGTTTGGTGAAACTGTATCCTTAATTGATCTAAGAGCAAGGCCTGGGAGTGGGTTATGTGAGAGTTGGAGAGCCATCAGTCTGGGTGGGGGGGGGACTCTTTAAAAGAGTCTCTATCATATGTGGAGTCATAACTGATAAATTCTGTCCCAAGGTTGATTTGTCAGCATCCTCTGTCAGAATAGCAGCAGCTGCAATAGCCCAGAGACAAGGGGGGCAACCAGCAGCTACTGGGTCTAGCTTCTTAGATAAGTAGACCACGGGGCAATGCCATGGCCCCAGTCTTTGAGTTAGGATGGCCCAAATGTAAGGGTTTGGTTAAGCCCGGAAGTGCCAGTGCAGAGGCTGATATCAGAGCTGTCTTTAGTTCTTGAAATCTTGTTTCTCATTTTCAGTCTAATTAAAATCTCTTGGTTTTTTTATTGTTTGTTTTAGTCCTCTTGTGGCCTCATATAGAGGCTTGCCTAATTCAGCAAACCTTGTGACCCAAATTTTACAATACCCTAAAGTGCCCCAGCCAGTGGGGCTTCAATGGGAGCACAGACCCCAGAAAACCTGAAATGAAAGGTACAAGAGACACAAGGAACCGACAGCAAGACAGGAGTCTGATCAAGCTGCCAATTTTTATTTTTCTCAGGGTGCCTTTTATACAGCAGAACAGGGAAGTTTGTCAGCAGTTTAGGTATTGCTACAGTTCTGTTTCAATAGGATAAGGTCCCGGCCCCAAAGGCACAAGATGTTCTACAGGATAAGTCCCCAGCCCCAAAGCCACAAGATAACGACCTCCTCATTCTTTATGGGTTACATTGTTCTTTTTCCGTGCATGGGTTAACAAACAACTTCAGACCTTGTGACTTTCCAGAACAGACAACTTATCACAAAATGGAGTCATTATTTAAGATGGAGGCACTTTTGGTTTCCTAGTGCCCTATGGTTCCCCACATCTCCTCCCTTTCTATTAGTTTTAGAAGGTGTTTTCTCTGGCGGCCAATTTTTGTAAACTTTGTTAGGACTCCCAGGGTCCCGTGATTTCACGGTGGGCCTGTAACCAACTGGGGGAGCATTGACCTGACTCCTCCCATGGGGTTCTTACCCCACCTTGGTTGCTCTTGGTACCTTTTGGGGAGGGGAGGCAGAGCCAACTCAGAAAGTACGGTACCAACCTCCATGCAAGTCAGGTTTGACTCTCAGGGAATTCAGAAGCGGTCAAAAGGGACCTTCCCTTGCGGTGCTATGCCTCACACCCATGTTGGTGCCCATATTGTACTCACACATTTGTGAGTCAATATGCACAGGCCTGACTCCTGTGCAGTTCCTGTCGGAGGGGAGTCACTCAGATCATTTTAAGTTTAGACAAGTGCCAATAAGGGAGGAGATATGGGGTACACCTGCAAACTAGGGTGAAGGTTTGGCACCTAGGCCAGGGGGTGGCCGCAGTGGGAGGTTATGAGGTAGGTCTTGGTCTTCAAGAGCCAGGCGATGGTAGTGCACTTGAATTGGTCGTGCTGTGGCTGAATCAATCTGTTCCTTAATAAAGGATGTTAGCTTTTTAAACAACCATGGGCCAAAACTTAGTAAGAGGAGTAGGCCAACCAAAGGACCTAAGATAGAGGGGAGGATCGAGGACAGCCAAGGATGAGAAAAGAACCAACCAGATGTTTCTGTCATGCCTCTATTATTTTTTCTTTTCTCCAAGGACTCTCTGACCTTAGCCATACTATCCCTTGTGACACCTGTATGGTCAGTGTAAAAACAGCATTCTTCCCGTAAGGCAGCACATAGTTCCTCCTCCTTCAAAAGAAGGAGGTCGAGGCCCCGGTGATTTTGAAGTACCACCTCAGATAAAGAGACTAAAGACTTTTCTAAAGCAGTAATTCCCTTTTCTAGGTTTTGAATGTCCTTATCCAGTTGGGAATGCAGGATTTCATATTGGGCATTTCCTTGTACAAGAGCGGCAATACCCGTGCCGGCGCCCATGGCGCCGACACCCAGAAGCAAAGCAAGCGAAATAGCAGTGCCAGTAATGGGTTCACGTTTGGTCCTATGTGGATAGGGGAGGGATGAAGCAAAGGAAGAGTCAAAGTCTGGAGCAGGGTGATAGGAAATGCGAGGGAAGAGTCAGACAGGGACACAGAACTGAGGGGAAAGGAGCAGGCCATCCACGGAAGCGCAAGCCATTAGGCTGTCATGGCAGGCCTACCAATAGCCCTGGGGGAGGAGATAATAGGAGCCAGTAAGGGAGGAATTAACAGAGACAGAATTCTCACAAAGGGTAGAAGGCATGGAAGAATTGGAGAGGTTTGGGGTATGAAGACAGGTTCCAAAGCCAAGGATATAGGGGATGGGGAGGGAAATGTTAGGATCTTGAGACCATGGGCAGTGAGTATAATCAGTAGTTGTATTGAAGGGAAGTGGGAGGGATTGAGCCACGCCATCATAAAGAGGGAGTGAGGTATGAACGCAAAGCCAGCAAGATTGAGTAAGATTGGGAGAAGAAGAATTGAGTACATTAAAAGTGCCCTAGACCAGGTTAAGGACCAGGTCAGTGGTTGTCAGTGGTGGAGGAGGCGGGAGTGTAACCAGAGCCGGAAAGGGGGAGGCACAGGCGGATATAACAGATGTAGGGGCAGGGGGTAATGAGGGGTCGAAATGCAAGGAGTAGAAAGCGGTAACAGGGAGGGTCTTCTGTAGCTTAATGGTAAAAAGGACACCAACATGAGAGCTGCCATAGGCACGGATGGCCCACTGAACGCCCCGGGACCAGACATCATATGGCTGTTGTTTGCCAGGGCCTGTAAAGGTAATTATTAGAGGGTGGCAACACCCAAAGGATGGGGAGGATACCTTGCAAGCCTGTTTTGGATTATCTTCATAGAGGGCAGCTCCCTGGGGTTGGGTATAGTTAGCCTTTAGAGTGATATAGTCCCAAGAAGATGAGGGGTTCCAATAAGCATCTCCAGTAGTTTCACATCCCCAGCTTGCGCTAAAATAAGAGTCTACTCCTCCACATTTCCACGTAATCAAATGGGGACAGTGACGGCCAGGCGCAACATAGAGGGAGAAAGACTATAAGTAGGACCTCTGGTAAGAATTATAACACCCCCCTTCACCATAAGAGTGGTGAAGGTCAATTTCAAGAGCAGTATGTTGTGTAAAAATGGTGCCAAGTCCCCAAGCGTTCGGGCGGCCGAGGGCCATTTTGCAGAGGTCTGGAGTTAGCTTTGGCCAAGGGATGGTCTGAGAAACCATACAGTGGGCCCAGATCACATCACCGACTTCACTGAGCATGGTCCAGGTGAAATTCATGGGTCGATGGTCAGCGGTGATCAATCCAGAAGACAGGAGCAAGAGGCCAACGAAGGCAGGGGCAGCCATAGTCCTGAAAAGGAAAGGACAAAACCTCAGGGGGGCAGGGAACCTTCCCTGGGAGAGGGTGAATTTTTAAGGGGTGAGGGTGGTGTCCATTGATGAACTAGATATTCTGGGAGCCAACGAGGCCCATCATTTTGTTGATCATAAACGCAAGCAGAGCTACGTCCCAAAATGAGGACGGGATCAGGACCGTGCCACTGAGAAGTGAGGGGATCACGCCACCTAACGAGGGTGTGAGTGGAGGCCTTGGTGGGATGCCAAAGGCAGTCAGTGGCTGATTTGCCAGAACTGTCAAGGCTTAAGAAATTAAGAACAAACAAAGCATGGGCCAAAATGTTTCATGGGGTATTTCTTATACCATAAAAGGAGTGAATTTTTAATTTACTCAGTGTAGCCTTAAGGGTTTGATTAGCCCTTTCCACAATGCCCTGTCCCTGAGGGCTATAGGGAATGCCAGTGACATGCTTTATCTGGAGCATAGAGCAAAAGTTCTTGAAGGTATGGCTAGTGTATCCAGGACCATTGTCTGTTTTAATGATTTTTTGGATTTCCCAATGTAGAGACACATTGAAGAACGTGAGAGATGACATTTTTTGAAGCTTCACCAGCATGGAGAGAGGCGAAAATAAAACCACTAAATGTATCAATTGTAACATGAACATATTTAAGCTTGCCAAAATCTGAAAAGTGAGTTACATCCATTTGCCATATCTCATTGGGAAGAAGACCGCATGGGTTGACTCCCAAATGGGGAACTGGTAAGGAGACGGAACAAGCGGGACAGGACTTAACTATTTCCCTAGCTTGAGCACAGGTGATCTTGAAGGCAAGGTGGAGGGTTTGAGAATTTAAATGATGTATATTGTGAGCCTGTTGTGCCGAGGAGAGAGGGTCAGTTAGAGCTACGAGAGCAAGGCGAGTAGCAGCATCCGCATCAGCATTGCCCTGCGTCAGAGGGCCTGGCAGAGAGGTATGAGCACGTAAGTGGCCTATATAGAAGGGGTGAGACCGAGCACAAATGAGGTCCCAAAGAGAGCGGAACAACGCAGAGGCATTAGTGGAAGGTTTGATATAGGGCATTGTCTCCAGTAGGGGGACTGACTTAGCAACATAAGCACTGTCAGTAAAGAGATTGAAGGGCTGTGAAGGGAATTGTTTAAAAACTTCGAGAACAGCGCAAAGCTCCACTAATTGGGCAGAGGAGTATGGGGTATGGAGAGAAGTTGGTTGTCTGTTTATCACATACACAGCTGTACCATTAGCTGATCCATCAGTGAATATAGAGGGAGCATCCTTAATAGGGTCATAAGAAGTATTAAGGGGAAAAACAAAAGAGTGAATGTTGGCAAACTGAATAAGGGGGTCAGAAGGATAGTGATTGTCAATAATGCCCATAAAGTCAGAAAGTGCTATAGGCCAATCATCATCAGTCTGGAGAAGCCAGTTGAGTTGGTTAGGACCATAGGGGAGGAGGATTGCGTTTGGATCTTTGCCAAAATGTTGGCAGGGGAGCTTGCGAGCCTTTATGATGAGTTGAGCGACCAAAAGGGGATAAGTGGTTATGACTTTAGTAGGAGAAGAAGAGAGGTGGACCCAAAGCAGGGGAGAGCCACGATTGTGGTGAGGGTGCCTTTGCCAAAATACACCAGTAGGTGTATGGGTAGTAGGGCAAACAATGAAAACCAGGGGAAGGGCATAATCTATCTGTTGGGCAGTCTGGAGGTTAATGGCCTTGTTTATTTCTTTCAAGGCAGCAAGGGCCTGAGGGGTAAGTTGTCTAGGGGAGGTAGGGCTGGGGTCTCCATTTAAGATGTCATTGAGGGGTAGAAGAGCAGCAGTAGGAACCTTTAAATAGGGTCTAACCATTGAATGTCCCCAAGCAATTTCTGGAAGTCATTGAGAGTGGAGAGATGAGAGGTGCGAAGTTGAATTCGGGGAGTTAGTACCTGTTGATTTTTGAGCTCATAGCCCAAATAAAGGTAGGGGTCAGCGGTTTGAACCTCGTCAGGGGCAACTTGAAGCCCATATGATTGCAAATTGGGCAGTAGGTGCTGGAAGCAGGAGGAAAGCAGGTTCTGGTCACAGGCAGCTAAAAGAATGTCATCCATGTAATGAAGAATGTAGACAGAGGGAAAAGTCTCCCTGAGGGGGTCAATGGCCATGGCCACAAACTTTTGACAGAGGGTGGGGCTGTTAGCCATACCTTGGGGCAAAACCTTCCATTGAAAGTGAGGCATAGGGCCATGAAAATTTACTTGCCTGTGGGGGACCATTGGGCACTAGGAAACCAAAAGTGCCTCCATCTTAAATAATGACTCCATTTTGTGATAAGTTGTCATTCTGGAAAGTCACAAGGTCTGCAGTTGTTAACCCGTGCATGGAAAAAGAATAATGTAACCCATAGAGAATGAGAAAGTTGTTATCTTGTGGCTCTGGGGCTGGGGCCTTATCCTGTGAAACATCTTGTGCCTTTGGGGCAGGAACCTTATCCTATTTAAATGGACCTGTAGCAATACCTAAACTGTTGACAAACTTCCCTATTCTGCTGTATAAGAGGCACCCTGAGAAAAATTAAAATTGGCAGCTTGATCAGACTCCTGTCTTGCTGTCGGTTCCTTGTGTCTCTTGTCCCTTTCATTTCAGGTTTTCTGGGGTCTGTGCTCCCGTTGAAGCCCCGCTGGCCGGGACACTTTTGGGATGCTGAAGGCAAAGCAGGGCCTATCCTCAGGGTGTAGAGGGATGGTAAAAAAGCAACCCTTTAGATCAATAACTATTTTGAAGTAACCATAGGGTATGGCCACCGGGGAAGGAAGTCCCGGTTGGAGTGCCCCCATGGGGACCATGGCTTTATTAACAGCTCTCAGGTCCTGTAGCAAGTGCCATTTCCCAGATTTTTTCTGAATAACAACATAGGGGAGTTCCAGGGGGAGGTAGAAGGCTCGGTGTGGCCAGTGGCAAGTTGTTCCTGCACTAACAACATTGCAGCCTCTGTTTTCTCATGTGAAAGCGGCCATTGGTCAACCCATATAGGGCTTTGTGTTTTCCAAGTAATTTTGTCAGCATGGGGTGCAGGGATGGCAACGGCCGCTAGGGAAAAGAAGACTCAGGGGCATACCCAGGGCCAGAGCGATCGAGTTTTTGGGGAGGAGAAATGGTCTCTGTTATGCCTTGTAAATTTTTTCCAAGTCCTTTCCCTGGAATAAAACCCTGACTAAGCATTTGGGAGGTGACAACACTATTGGGGCTACAGAGAACCATATTCATTTGTGAAAGAATGTCTCTTCCCCACAAGTTGACAGGCAAGCATGGAAGAACAAAGGGGCTGACTTGTCCTGAGTTACCCTCCTTGTCAGTCCAAGTAAGGACGCGAGAGCTTTGTTGATGGTTATTGGATTGTCCAATGCCCTGTAAATGGGCATGAGAGGCAGTCAGGGACCAGGACTTAGGCCAATGTTTGAGGGAGATTATGGTGGCGTCAGCACCAGTATCCACAATTCCATCAGAGGGCTTGCCATCAAGAAGCAACCTTAAAGTAGGGCGATCCAGCGTAACAGAGTGCACCCAATAAGCATCAGAAGAGCCAGGTTGATTGTTATCACGACTTGGGGACATATAATTATTGTTAAGAAAAGTGAGGGGCAACAGGACAAGTTGGGCCACTTGATCCCCAGGCAAAATTAGATGGGTTCCTCTCTGGGAGGTGACTAAAACTTGGATAATGCTGGCAAAATCATTATCTATAACTCCAGGGATGACTTGAATACCCTTGAGAGAAGCGCTAGCCCTGCCTAGGAGAAGGCCAAACATGTTGGGGGGCATAGGGCCGGACACATTTGTTGCGATTACTTGAGGGCAAGTCTCAGGGGTTAATACTGTGCGGGAGGTGGCACAGAGGTCCAGTCCTGCACTGCCTGCTGTGGCACGCCAGAGGGTGGACACTGATTCTCCGGTGGGCTGGAGGGAGGGACAAACCTGACCGCCCCAAGATTTGTCCGTGGAGTAGGGGCCTGGAGCTGGCCCCATTGGAAGTTTCCCAGGATAGGAAGACGTTTTCTCTGAGAGGCCGACAGAGGATAGCCATGAATGTCAGTCCTGGAACGACACTCAGAGGCCCAATGTTTGCCCTTCTGGCAACGAGGACGGGGTGTAGCAGAGGGAGGGTGAAGAGAACCAGAAAGCTGTTTAGGAGCAGTGCATTCACGAGAGAAGTGTCCAGGTTGTTTACAATTATAACATGTTTTTGTACCCTGAGTGAGACCAGCAGAACGGAGAGCAGCTCCAATTGCTAAACCCATGGCGTGGGAGGAGCCCACGCCTGCACATAACTTGATATAATCAGATATGGACTCCCGCTTGTGAGAGCGGAGAATAGACTGACAAGCAGGATTAGCATTCTCAAAGGCCAGGTGTTTGATGAAGGGGCTGTTGATTTCCCCAACATCAAAAAGGCACTCAGCAGTTTCATTAAGTCTACTAATAAAGTCACTGTAAGGCTCTTCTGGACCCTGTCTAATATTAGCCAGGGAGGCGGTGGCAGCCCCTTTAGGAGGGAGGCGCCGCCAGGCTGCAAGGCCTGCTTGTTGTATTTGGGCTAAAAGTTCAGGGGGGTAGCGTGCTTGCCGTTCGTTGGAATCGTAGGGATGTTCCCCCAACAATTTTTGTTTTGTCCAATTTATAGAAACAGCCTTTTGTAATTTATGGTGAGCAAAGTCAGAGCAGTTTTTATTAAATTCAGTGCACGATAACAGGAAAAGCAAGAAGGCCAGTATTGCGGGTGTGTGGGTTTGCTTTTGTTTTGCACCTATGGCTGTCAGAGGAAGGATTAGAAAAGGCAGCAAGTTCTTTTGTGACAGAATCAAGTTCCTGGAGAAGCTGCAGCTGAAGTTTTTTTATCCTGAAGTGCCCTAAGGCGGTCAGAGACAGAAGCTAATGTGGCAGATTGTAGTTCTATGAAGGGAGATTCAGCGAGAGGCTCAGCAGGCACAGAGGGAAGCAGGGCGGCAGAGCGGTCAAGGACGGGAGCACAGAGTGGCGGACAATAAGGAGGAGGTGATACTAGAGGAGCTTTACTTGTGGGGACTACATCAAGCAATGGGGGAAGGGGGTACCCAGCTTCAATATCCATTAGGGAGGGATAAAGGTGACAGGAAGGCTTTTCAGAGGCAGGAGATTTAGGTCTCTCTTGAGTTTCATCTTCAACAATGGCAGAGGCACAAGCAGAAGGGGGCCTAGAAGAGCATTTAAGAGCAGCCTCTCCCTTATTGACAAGGGCCTGTACAGCCATAGAATGATTGTGGACCTTAAGAACATCATTTATAAGATTCCAATAAGAGTAGGCAGAAACAGGGACCTTCTCGGGGCCAAAGGCATCATAATAATCAGGTAAGCAATCTCCAACTCTTAACCAAGTTTTTTCATTTATAGTCCCTTCCTTTGGGAACCAAGGACAGAGATCACCAATATAATCTAAGAATATTTTTAAGTCTTTTCTTTTAACCCTAGTTCCTTGTACCTTGAGAGCTTGTTTTAGCCCAGTCACAAAAGTCTTCTTTTGAAAATGCTTGTCCCATGGTAAAGAAAAAAATCTTATCTCACCGTCCAAGTGTTCGAGCGGATCTGTCTCAAGGGCGGGCAATTCCATGGCGATCACCAGCAGGCCAGTGTCTAACCCCCTCTTCGGGTCGCGGTGGCCTCGGTGTGGGATCCCAATGGGAAGGTAGCAGACGGTGTTTCAGGCGATCCTAGGTTCGAGCCCCACGTTTGGGCGCCAGTTGCCCCGGCCAGTGGGGCTTCAACAGGAGCATGGACCCCAGAAAACCTGAAATGAAAGGGACAAGAGACACAAGGAACCGACAGCAAGACAGGAGTCTGATCAAGCTGTCAATTTTTATTTTTCTCAGGGTGCTTTTTATACAGTAGAACAGGGAAGTTTGTCAGCAGTTTAGGTATTGCTATAGTTCTGTTTCAATGGGATAAGGTCCTGGCCCCAAAGGCACAAGATGTTCCACAGGATAAGGCCCCAGCCCCAAAGCCACAAGATAACGACCTCCTCATTCTTTATGGGTTACATTGTTCTTTTTCTGTGCATGGGTTAACAAACAACTTCAGACCTTGTGACTTTCCAGAACAGACAACTTATCACAAAATGGAGTCATTATTTAAGATGGAGGCACTTTTGGTTTCCTAGTGCCCAATGGTTCCCCACACTAAAGCTCTGAGGAATTCTTGGATCTGTCTCTTAGTGGGGATTTGAGTGATGGCCTGAATCCTAGAGGCCGACAACATACCCTTGCCTTCTTGGAGTTTGTGTCCCAACTAGGTTGCCCTATAGGTGTATGTCCTATATGCTTCCTGCAGCCTTTCTAGGAATGTATCAGGGGAGTCTGTGGGCCCTTGGGTCACTTCATTCACCTTAGACAAATTTGTAGGGCACCAAGTGAGCAACTGCCTGGAGACCACCCATCAGAGTCCGGCGAAAGAGGTTAAGGGACCCCCTACCTTCAGTGGTGTTGGCATCCCAGTCTGATCATGTGGAAATCAAGACCTCGTCAATAACATTAGGGTTCTCTGTGAGGCAGCCATCAGCCGTCAGCTCCCAACACTTTCTTTTTTGGCTTCCCTTCTGATTCTTAAATCACCTGTTTATTTCCTGATATGCATCTTAGGTAAGTCTGATGTTTGCCTTATATAAGGAGTCTGTAACTTGATTAAGTACTTTGACTCAGTTTACCTATTTAATTTTTTATTTGTCTACTGAGAAATTTCATCTAACAGATGCTCGGGTCAATCCCAAATTCTAACAATTAGTGCAGAACCTGGCTCTCTCCATGATACTTTCTTGTCCCTACCCTCAGCCTGCTGGACTATACTGTATGTGGATTGGTGTCTTGCTTGTGGAGACTAAGGACTTTCTTCTCTGGGCTACGATCTGATGAAAGTCAAACATCCCTTGGAGCCTAGCCAGACCCCTGACAGCCCTTTTCCCGGTAGTCCACAGGATTGAACTCTCCTCTGACTCGCTCCCCTCTCTGATTCTTCCTTTTTCATACTTGGTCCATCGAGACCTCAAACATCCACCATGCTTACTACACAGGCTTGACAGTTGCCAGAATGCTATCTGAAGCTTTGGCTTTGTAAATTTTGTCTTCATAAGTGGTGCAGACCTGGGAACTTGGGATCTTATTGATGATTTGAGTAAACTCAGCCCCTAGTCTTTTAGCCTTCTCCATGGCTCCCTACTCACTTTCCTAGTTCCTCCCCAGTTCCAGCACACAGACATCTCTTGGCATTTGATCTTTCCATCAACCCAACACCTCACCAAACACCGTTAAGGTAAGGCTCAAACGCAGTCTAGAGGCACTCTATACTGTCCTCTTCCAGACCCTAGGTATCCTCTGGCTCTCTTGTTTCTGGATTTATGCCTCCCAGAGGGTGAAGATTGAGGATGCCCTTCCCCACCCCTGGGATCTCTGTCTGGCTGTAAAGCCTCTGGTTTTATCTTGATATCGAGTGACAAATCAATACCAAGATCTAGCCCCATATTACCTATCCATAAAGTGGGCTCTAAGCTCTCCATTCCCAAGGATACTCCCTTGGGTTGCCTAAAACCAAATTTAAAGTCATTAGGGCTGACTAACCTCAAAGCCAAACTTTTAATTCTGCTTTCCACTCAGACATAGCCACAATATCAATTGGATAAAAATCACACCTTGCCCCAGTTTGGAACTTTCAATTTACAAGTCTTCACTGATTTGGACAACTTCATAAGATGAAATGGCAAGGGATATGAAGTTCTTTATATACAAGCCTGTTTTCACTTGTGTGTGCACCCCTCTCTCTGTTTAGATTGCTCATCCAAACAGATTTTTCTGTTATATCCTCCTCCTTCCTCTGTGCTGACCATCCCCCCCCCCCCCCGAGTGTTCCTTCTCTACCATCTAATTTTTCTCATTTTGTCCCTGCAGACAACCCCCTCCTTACCCTCCTCCCCATACTTCAGCCCCTTTAGGACCCACATCTCCCTCCCCAATGGCATACTCACCAGACAACCACCAACTCCCACTCTCTATCCCCCTCTTTGAACATCCCCAGCTCTCCCTCATCCTCTCAACCAATTCTCTATTCTTCTCCCTCTATGCCCTCTGACTCCTCCTCACCTACTCCAAAACAGTCCTCACCTACCAGACCCTTCCCTCACCCCATCATACCTGTTCCAGAACCCATTGCCTCAGTGTTTCTCCCTATGTGAGGTGATGGGTCTGTGGGGGCCCTACCCAGGCTGATGTCCCTTTCTCCCTCTCTGACATGAGCCAGACTGAGGAAAACTTGGGCTTTTTTTTCTGAAAATACTATTAAGTATCACAAACAATTCTTCTGTCTTACCTGGGGCTATCATATGACTTGGGGTGACATGTTATATACTCACCTCCACCCTAAAACCAGATGAAAAAGAACACATTTGGCAATCAACTATGGCCTATGCAGACTCCCTGTATGAACAGGTTCCTAAGGCCAATCCACCATTACCTAAGGCCTTCCACCATTACCAGCCTGGGGACTTGGGCACTAAAAGACTAAGCAAGATGATTATTTGTCTCCTAAGGGCATGAAAAAAATGCATATGTTTGTAAATTATAACAAAGTCAGGGAGATCACTCAGAACCCAGATGACAATCCATCCCTCTTTTTAGCTCAC
This sequence comes from Dipus sagitta, assembly GCA_036346955.1. Lineage (NCBI taxonomy): Eukaryota > Metazoa > Chordata > Mammalia > Rodentia > Dipodidae > Dipus > Dipus sagitta. The sequence goes on from CM070776.1 coordinate 126,817,039, forward strand.
CTCACTGAAGCCATTATTAAATATGCAAACTTAGACATTTCCACCCAATTTATGAATCAGTCAGCCCCAGACATCAGGTGCAAGCTTCACCCACTGAAAAAGGAACCTGAGCCCACCCCCACCCCCGAAAAAAGGACCTATTAGATGTTGCCTTCAAGGTCTTTAGCAACAGGGAAGATGAGGCCAAGTGAGAGGAGAAAGGGAGATGAATTATATCCCAGCTCTTAGCCTCTGTCCTCAATAACCACCTGGATCCAATCCTGTCACCATATAATAAAACCTACAATGGAGAAACAATAGCTGGGGTCTTCTTCAGGTATAACCAGCCAGGACACTGGGCTAGGACCTTCACTAACCCCAGGCCACGCACAAAAGCTTGCCCTATCTCTGGACAATGGTGTCATTGGAAATGGCACTGCCCTCAGGGAAGCCCTGATGCCCCCATAGGGCACCCAACACCTACCTACTCCCACCCTACAGCTGGCAAAACAATTAAGGGGCCTAGGTTCATCACCTCCAGGTGTGAATCACAACTTGTCTATAGAACCCAAGGTGATTGGGATAGTGGCTGGGCACAAAGTCTCTTTTGTCCTGGGCACTGGGGACTCCCTATCACTTCTTACTTCCTGGAATGGGCCAATAGTAGGGTTTAAAATCATAGCCATGGGGGTCTCGGGTGTCCCTTCCAGTCCCCAAACTACCCCTTCTTTATTCTGCCAGTTTGGGGCCTTAAGCTTTACTCATTCTTTCTTAGTCATTCCTGAATGCCCTATGCCTCTCCCTGGTAGAGATGTCATGTCAAAACTCAAGGTCTCAGTCCACATTCCCACAATCAATACAATAACCATGCTTTATCTCCAATTGAATCCAGATAGGAGCTCCTCTGGAACCCAATCCCTACCTTCTTCCCCTGTTGCCACTATTAGCCCCTCAGTTTGGCACATTAATCAACCCTCAATTGCTCAACACCCTGAGCCTGTCTGTGTTGCTTTAAAAAAATCATCACTCCTATGTAACCCGAGATCAGTGCCCCCTACCACCCACTGGGGACTTAAGCCTTAATTGTCCACCTCTAAAGGCCCCACTTTTAACCCCTGTCAACTCTCCTCACAATACTCCCATCCTTGGGGTTAAAAATCAAAATGGGACTTCTCTATTAGTCCAAAATCTCAGAAAGATAAATGAGGCAACTATACCTAACACTTACACACACCTCTCCTCCATTCCACCTTACATCAACCTACTTTACTGTCCTAGAACTTAAAGACACCTTTTTTTTCTTTTACAATTCCCCTACACCCAGACTCACAACTTCTCTTTGCTTTTACTTGGGAGGAGGACCTGGACACATTTTTAGCTCAGCAACTAACCTGGACTGTCCTGCCACAAGGTTTTAGAGACAGTCACCACTACTTTGGACAGGCCCTCCAGCAAGACCTCTCATCCCTAAACCTCCATCCCATCCATCTCTTATAGTACATAGATGACCTTCTCCTATGTAGCCCCTCCCAAGAAATCTATATTACACACACTGCTACACTCCTCAATGCCTTAGCTGCATGGGGCTATCAGGTCTTGAAAGCTAAAGTTCAGATCTGTCAACACACTGTAACTTACTTAGGTCTCTCTCTTTCTCACCAGACTAATTTTCCCAAATTGGGTACTGCTCCATGCCTGCCTCCAAAAGTTAACACCTGTCATTTCTGGGCCTCTTCAACTTCTTCCACATATGGATACCTAATGTCTCTCTCATTGCTCAGCCCCTTTATGAAGCCACTAGAGGCTCCCTTGAAGAGCCACTCCTCATCCCTGCCACAATAAATACTGACATCAAAGTCCTAAAACAAGGTATAGCTGGAGCTGCCTCCTTAATATTACCAGATCTTTATAAGCTGTTTTTCCGTTTCCTTTACATTAATCAGAGCCAGGTCCTAGCATTCTTCTGCCAGGAGGTAGGAGACACTTATGCCCCTTTAACCTTTCTATCCAAACTACTGGACCTGGTCACCAAGGGGTAGCCTGCTTGCCTATAGGTTTTGGTAGCCATCACCTTAATCATTACTGAAGCTAGTAAAATCTCTTTACGTAGCCCCTTAACCATCTACTCTTTCCATTCCCTTAAAGACCTCCTCAGCCATAGAAACTTCCTGATATTGCCCTATCTTGAATCCAAATCATGCATGCATACCTCCTTGACCCTAACCTGTCTTCCAGCCCTGCCCAACCCTCAAGCCAGCTACCCTGCTCCCTGCCCCCACTGCCCCCACTCCCTAAGACCCCTTACTCTTATGCTCTGAGATATTAGATCTCTCCTTCAACCCCTTTACTCACATCACTGACCACCCTTCTCCCTGAACCCAAAACTCCTGACTAGCTTATAGACAGTAGCTCCCTAAAATCCACCCCTATACACCAAGTTAGGCAATCATCCAGGGCCACCCCAGCTCCCCTATACATTCACCTTTATTGAACCCAAACCTTTGGCCCCAGGCACCACCTCCCAGCAGGATGAACTAACCAGCCCTAACTCTGGCTAAAGATCGTTCCATTAACATTTATACAGTTTCAAAATATGCCTGTAATATCATCCACTCAAATATTCTAATTTGGAGGGAAAGAGCTTCCTCACCCAAAAATGGACCCCAATTCCTAGTGCCTCCCTAGTCCAAGACCTTCTGGACACTGCTCTTCTCCCCTCTAAGGCAACAATCATCCACTGCCATGGCCATCAGAAAGCAAAACAGTACAAGTCCCTATCAACCACAGCGAGAAATTGGTCCATGAAATTGCCCTGACACACCCAGACCTCTGTTCCATCTCCCCTTCCTTTTTAGCATACGAAGCCCCCTCTACCCCTGCTCCCCTCACTCAAGAGATTCTTTCATACCTGCGCTCATTTCAGCCCTCTAAGCCAGCTCTGTTTTCCTTCCTACCAAAACACGCTTCGCTCCAGCCCTCCAATAGACAACTCCTCAAAACTCTTGCAGACTTGTGTGATATTTGCCAAAGAGCACACCTTAACTCCAACATCTGACCACCCCAATTCCATACCCAACAGACTACGCAGAGTCTGCTCTCCAACTGTGATGACAATTTAACACTCCTAGATATCAAACAGGTAGTGGTCATAGCAGCTTTTATCCTGCCCCTTTCCAGGCCTTGTAGAAGGGATACAAAAGGAAGTCTCTAAATTGGCCTGTATCTTTAGCAAAACTGCTAATCTCAAGGCACAAGTTTGAACCTCGATATTACAAAATAGAGCCACTATTGATTTTTTATTATTATCATGTTGCCGGCCAACAATTTCCTGGAATGTGTTGCTTCAATATTATGGACAATCCCAATATTGTTCTACAGCAGATAGACAAAATAAAATAAGAGGTTAACAAAATCCATGAGAGCAATTTTTGGTCAGGTTTAGAAAAATAGTTTCCATGGTTAAGCTTTTTACTAGGTCCTTTGATCAGTATTCTTCTCATCATAATCTTAGCTCCTTGTATGCTCAACTGTCTGGTCTGACTCATCAAACAGGAAATCATTTCTGTAAAAATAACATACCTCAACACTCCCTACACTCCCATACCCATGACAAATCACCCCTACTAATCTGCCTTTTGCCTCCTGTCCTTCTCACAGGGTTAACATTGAAAAAAAGATGAAAGAAAGAACAAGACAAGGGGAAACCAGAAACCAGACATTCAGAGTGACCCAAACTCAAAGGAAAACCCCACCTATATCCAGACCTGGAAGACAAGATCACCAGCTCTGGCTTTGTCCCATTGGTCAGCAGGAAATGGAGACTTTTGTCAACCCTGCCCCCTTTCGTCTTGTCTACAGGATCTGAAAGAAAGTATTTGAGAATGACTGACCTTGCTGGAAAAATTCTTTTGGACCATAGAACTTACAATGTAGCTTGAAGATGGCCAGATTCTGGGAGTGATCAGGACACCTGGGAAACAGCCCTAATCCCCTCTCAGCAGGTGATTAGTAAACAAAATAAGAGGCTCTATATTCCCATTATTGACTCCCAAAGAAAAGTAAATGGCAGCAGATAGAGGCAACTTAAAGTTTGTTTCACTATCCCCCCACCCCCCTACCTCTGACTGTCCTGAAGCCTGACTCCTTAAAATCCCCATTTGGTCACTTAAGGAGGCCACCATTCTCATTTTCCATGGGAGAAGGCTGCTTGTGGGTATACTCTAACAAAATCTGTGCTGGTGTGTTTGGCTCTTCTTCTTGCTTTCTTGTATTCTTTATGTTGCTATGGTCAATCCCAAATTCTAACAGCTGCTAAAAGGCATCCAAGTGATATATGTTAAAATCCTCATTATTAGATTACTGGTGTAGGTTTCATTGCAGAGGTATGATTATGAAATATGTAAAAGTATTAAGGTTGATCCATATGAATATATATGGAAGATTTATATATATTAAAGACTTTATTTTGCTTCTTGAGAAAGAGTCTTGCTATGCAGCCCTGACTGTCCTGGTATTCACGAAGTGGATGAGGCAGTCCTTTAAATCCCAGCAATCTTCCTATAACCTCCTAAGTCCTGCTATTACAAGCATATACCACCATGTCTGACTACCAAAGAATTTCATACTAATCGTAGGATATTTTGCAACTGGATTTCCCAGTTGTGCTGAAATTACAGACGATAGAAACCTACATGAACAATAGCATATTCAAGTTTGGTTGGGGCTTTTTTATACTTTATTTATTTATTTGAGATAGAGAGAAAGAATGGGCATGTCAAGGCATCTAACCACTGCAAATAAACTCCTGATACATGTGCCACCTTGTATTAAGCAAGTGTATGACATACATTTGTGAGAGAAATAAGAAGGTAGAATTTGGAGGGCTAGGCTTGTTGTGCAGAGGTAGAGCATATACTTAGAATATTGAAGACCCTTGGTTCTGTCCTCAGTACCAAAGAAACACATACACAAAGAGTGTAGAATTTCGGTTACTGGGCCTAGGTACAGGTAGTTTTTTGCATAGATTCTAGGCACTTCTTTCAGGTGAACATATTGGAGATAAAAATATGATTTGTACATATTCTCATATTCAGATAGGCTATTTTTTTCCTGGGAATAGGAATTATAGATTTTGTTGTAAATATTATTGTTAGGTTAAATATTTTAATATCTAATTTGCTACATATAGAGACATAATAATAACTACAAATAGCTATAAAATGATCAAGATAGAAGCAATTATTTACAAAAAATATTAGATTTAGATTTTCTATGTTCTTTGGGCTCAATTTTTATGCTGTAGCATATTTAGTAGGAAATATTTTATGATGTATATAATTCAATACCCTCTACTTCTCTCTGTATATAAGATCAGATAGCCAGCAAGACCTAGAGGTTCTCTTATCTTCGCCTCCCCAGCACTGGGATGACAGGCACAGACTACCACGCTCAGCATTTCAAGTGGTTGCTGGGGATCTCAACTCAGGTCTTCAAGCTTGGGTGGCAAAAATTTTAAGAACCGTGCCATCTCTCCAGCCTGACAACTACTACCTGAAGATACGGAATTGTCACCATGATAGTGGACTGCAGGTACATTTTTACTACGGCTGCTGTTTCTAAACCTCTTCTGGTACTGAAAACTGACCCCAAATGGGGGTGGGGTGTGGGCACTCGAGCTTTGTCTTTATCGTCTTTCCTCTTACATGGGAATAAGCAGAGAGACCTGAGGACAGACTGATAATGAGCTCTGAAGAGAACCCATTCATTCTGAATCAAGGGGAGAAATTGTCAAGAGACAAAGAAATCCTAAAAAGGAGAGCTATTACCTTTTCTTCCACGAGGTGGCGCTATTAAATATCTTCTGACCTTGGATCCAATTTGTATTTTATTCATGCTTATGACTTTTTCCCCTTCCTTCCTTCCTTCCTTCCTTCCTTCCTTCCTTCCTTCCTTCCTTCCTTCCTTCCTTCCTTTCTTCCTTTCTTCTTTCTTTCTTTCTTTCTTTCTTTCTTTCTTTCTTTCTTTCTTTCTTTCTTTGTCTCTCTCTATCTCTGTCTTTCTTTCTTCTTTCTCTTTCTTTCCCTTTCTTCTTTCTCTCTCCTTGCTCCTTCCCTCTTTTTCTTCCTTTCTTATACCTCTATGTTTCATGTGCCTTTGATGGAATCCACAGACCAATCCAGGAAAAGACATTCAACTTCATGACACAGCATCCTATCTCTTTGTGATTGAAAAATTGAGAAGAAAAGCAAGAAAAGGAGCTGCAATGGATTCCCCCAGGGAAGAATGAGGAACGGAGAATGAGGTTGGAATGCTGAGCACTTAACATGTGAGAAAGGTTTGTTGGCAAGGAAGGATGCTAGAAACTCTCTGACACCACTGGCACAGGAGCAGAGGCACTCCTGTACCTGAAGTCATATGTATCTGAAGGTCATACGTAACTTGTTATGATACTCAAGCAAGAAAAAAACTGGATTCCTTCTTATAGGCTCAAGGACATTTCCCATTTTTAGTCAAGAAAATAAAACAAAAATGAGGAGGCAGCCTTCCTCAACACAGTATCAAGCATAGCTGATCTGAAGTGCAAACCTTCCTAACCAGCTAAGCAAAGCCCACAAAGAAACAGACTCACACTCAACATAGATGATACAGAAAGTTATCCCATAAGATAACTGAAATGTTTTGCACTGGAGAAATACATACCCAAAATCCAGGTATATAACCTTGTACTAAAGTGCTAACTGCACCTTCCATATCAGGGCAGGTTGCTAAAGAAAAGAGTTCCAAGGAGGGAACTAATTCCAAACATAGCCCACTAAGATGAAAATGCTGATATGTTAGAGCTGCTTGATGTCCTTTTTGTCTATTTTGCAATGCTTAGGGAGAACTTTAGTTACATTTTGTATTGATTGGTTTATAGTGCCCTTGTTCTTTCTTTCTTTCTTTTTTTCTTTCTTAGGAGCAGGGATTTCTTCTGACCTGGCCTGACCTGAATCACATTGCAGCCTTGGAATCTCAACCTCCCAAATGCGGTGATTAAGGACATGAGTCAGGGCACACACACCCCTCAGTTTAGGGTCTTCTTTTTGTTGTTAGTCTCTTGTTTTAATCCCCACTCAGACATAAATATTCCCTGTTAGTTTTGTTTGTGTTTGCATATCGCTCAGTTAGATTTTAGGTTTGTTCTGTATTTTTCCTCACTCTACTATTGGAATCTCTCTACTACTCCCCCCAAAACAACTTGTTCACTTTCCTTTTCTTCACAACCTCTTTTCTACATTCTTTCCTCCTTATCCCCTCTTCTCTATTCTCCATAAGTACATCCTACTAGCCTCAACAACTTCTAAAGCCTATGGAAACTAACAGTACACCAACCCCAATTTGGGTTGGTGTATTTTTTTTAATTTTTTGTTATTTATTTATTTATTTATTTATTTATTTATTTATTTTAGAGTGACAGAGCGAGAAAGAGGCAGACAGAGAGAGACACAGAGAGAATGGGCGCTCCAGGGCCTCCAGCCACTGCAAACAAACTCCAGACGCGTGCGCCCCCTTGTGCATCTGGCTAACGTGGGTCCTGGGGAGTTGAGCCTCGAACCGGGGTCCTTAGGCTTCACAGGCAAGCACTTAACCATTAAGCCATCTCTCCAGTCCTTTTTACATTATTTTTAACAAAGGATTGATAAAAATGAAGTCAAAAAGGATAAATTTGAATTATTGTGTTTACTTAGGGACTAATCATAAATTATGAGGCTCATTCAAGGTAAATTGGGATCCAGTAAAAGGCTGGAGTAAACTCACAAGCACAGGAAAGATGAGATCTAGGAGCTCACATAGAAAGATTTAAAACAAACACTCACACATGTTGGAGGCAGAGCATATGCCCTGAGCTTTCACATGGAAGAAAGTTAAGAGATTAAGTGGTGATAGTTTAAGGAATAATAGCAGAGGGAAAGTCCTAAAGAACAGATTAGGAAATTCAGGTGATGAGAAATGGGTAGTAAAGAGAGTTACACTCATGGTTACACCAAGTTTAGAGAAATTACACATGAAGCAGGCAGAGTTTGGAGGAAGTACCCACATGGTAGATATAGAGTTCAGAGGAAATACACATATGGTAGGCTCAGAAATGGAGGAATAACCATATATGTAGTCTATGTGAGAAAGTATCCCAAAGCATAACATGGATACAAGGTAAACAGAAACTACCCAGGCTAAGAAACAGAGCTCTCCCCTACCCAGCCAGGCTGGATAGGGGAAAGCCAGACTTAGTCCAAACAAAGATCAAAGAGCAGAGAAAGAGAGAGATCAGCAATCTACAGATTTAATGCAATCTACAGATTTAATGCAATTGCAAAAACAATCTACAGATTTAATGCAATCCTCATCAAAATTCCAATGACATTCTTCACTGAAATACAAAAAAATCCTAAAATTCATTTGAAAATACAAAAAACCTTAAATAGTAAAAGTAATTATGAGCAACAAATATAAAGCTGTGGTATCACTGTACTTTATTTTAAGATTTATTACAGAACCATACTAACAAAAACAGTGTCGTACTGGTGATGTAGATTTTGGGGTTCTGGGAGGTCTACCTGGTTTATGAACTGAAAGCTTAGGATTTTTATCTATTCCAACAAAGAATTGAGAAAACAGACATTCATAAGGGCAAAATATGAATTATTGAGCTTATTTGTGGAGAAGTTATGAATTATGAGGTTTAAAAAGACTCAATCCAGAAAGTAACTCCCCTCCTTACCTGGCTTGCCAGTCTGGAAAGGGATAGAGAATGTGGGGAAAATCTCCCTCATAGAGAAATCTCCAGAGCTAAAGTGACTTTAGAGGAGGCGCATGTATCCACACGTGGAAGACAAGACATAAAAAACAAAAAATCTCTTTACATAAAACACCAGAGAGGATTAAGAAATAGTAAAGGTCTAAGACATCATATATGTAAGAGATCAAGGAAGCAACAAAGCAGAAATCAGGAGATTCAGATACCTGGAGTACCAGTAGCTAAGAGATGAGAGTTATTGCACATATGGTAGACCCAGGCAGAGTTTAAGAGGAAAATCATAATGCAACAAAGCGAAAAGACATCTGGTAACAAAACACACTTGAGAAGCAAGCAAAGAAATACCCAGGCTAATAACAAAAGCCCTCCTTATGAACTGGAGAGATTGCTTAGCGGTTAAGCACTTGCCTGTGAAGCCTAAGGACCCCAGTTCAAGGCTCAATTCCCCAGGACCCACCTTAGCCAGATGCATAATGGGGCGCACACATCTGGAGTTTGTTTGCAGTGGCTGGAGGCCCTGGTGTGCCCATTCTCTCTCTCTCTCTCCCTCTTGCCTCTTTCTCTCTCTCTGTCACTCTCAACTAAATAAATAAAAATGAGCAAAATTTTTTTTTAAGCCCTCCTTACATCCTGGTATTCCAGTGACACACCACAGGTGTGGTTGCCAAGATGGGAGAGGGGGCCTGTATGTGTGTCAGATGCCCTTTTTTGTGAGAGAAAGAGAGATGTGATTGGCTCATGAACTCTGTGGACTGACCCAGAAGGCCAGCCCATCCAAGTGTGCTAGTTTGGGGAAGAAGTATGAAAAGACTAAGAACCACATACTAAAGTTTATGCCAGCCATGTTCCCACTTCTCAGCACCAATTTCTTGTATTACTTATGGAACTACATTGCTGGAACAAAATAAATGACCAGAAGCAATTTATCAATTGAAAGTGTTTGATTTGCGTAGAGTCCCTCATGGTGGGCAAATCTTGGGTGGAGTGGGAAGCAGGTCAGATTGAATCAGATGCCAGTTCTAATTTTGCCAGGGCAGGCAGGGTGGCACCTTCTGATTCTCTTTTTGGGTTTCTGTCCCTACCTGCCTGGAAAAAGATATCTTACTTCTTTTTCTCCTTAACTAGCATGAAAACAAGTACATAGATCAATGGAGCAGATTGAGGAACCCAGCTGAAAACACAGGCAACTACAACCACCTTGTTTTTGACCAAAAAAATGAAAAAAAAAATTCACTGGAGATAAAACAGTCTCTTTAACAAATGATGATGGGCAAACTGGATATCTATAGACAGAAGGAAGAAAATAGATCCTTATCTCCCTCCATGCACAAGATTCATGCCCAAATGGTTCAAAGACCTTTATATGAGACCTGAAACTGTTAGAAGAAAAAGGAGGGAAAACACCTTAACATAGGCAAGGATTTTCTGAGTAGAACTGTTGTTCATGGAGTAAGACAACCAATCAACTGTTAGGACTTCATGAAATTAAAAATATCATATACAGAAAAGTACACTGAATACAGCAAAAATGCAGGCTACAGAATGGAAGAAAATTTTTGGTAGCCATACATGTGACAGAAGATTAATATCTAGGATATAAAAACCCCTCAAAAATTAAATAATAGGGCTGCTTAGATGGCTTAGAGTTTAAGGCACTGGCTGGCAAAGCAAAAGGACCCTGGTTCTAATACCCAGGACCCATGTAAGCCAGATGCATCATACAGCACATGTGTGTTTGCAGTGGCTGGAAGCCCTGGCACACCCATTCTCTTTTCCTCTATCTGCCTTTTTCTCTCTCTTACTCTTTCTCTGAAATAAATAAATAAATACATAAATAAATAAATAAATAAATAAATAAAGTTCACAAAAAATAATAAATCAAACAACCTAATAAAAGTGGGATATGGAATTGCATACATATTTCTCAAAAATAACTAGATACAGATGGTGAATAACCATTTTCAAGAAATTAATGAACTGAAAACTAAGAAAACAATGAAGAAAATTGGTGAAATGAAGAGCTAATTCCTTGAAAAAATAAACATGATTGATAAACCCCTGGCCAAATTGATCAAGTGAAAAAAAGAGAAACCTCAAAAATTAAAAAATAAAAAATCTGAACTGAAAAAAGAGAGGTCACAACAGACATCAATGAAATTGTAAGAATCATCAGGACATATTTCCGAAGCCTCAGCTCCACAAGATTGGATAATTTGGAAGAAATGGATGAATTCCTAGCCACATACCACATACCAAACTAAGCTCAAAGCATTTCAATCTCCTAAACAAACCTATCATATCCATGGAGATAGAAAAGATGATAAAAAAAACCTCCCCAAAGAGAAAAGTCTAAGACCAGATGGCTACTCAGCTGAATTATTTCAAACCTTCATTGAAGAACTGAAACAAATTGTTCTCTAACTCTTTCACATAATCAGAGAACAGGGAATCCTCCCCAACTCCTTTTATGAAGCTAGCATCACCCTAATACCAAAACCAGACAGAGATACAACAAGAACAGAACATTATAGGCCTATATCCCTGATGAATTTAGATGCAAAATCCTAAACAAAATCCTCTCAAACTGAATTCAACAACACATCAAAGACATTAACCACCTTGATCAAGTAGGCTTCATCCCAAGGAATAACACTAACCAAGGATATGAAAGACCTATACAATGAAAGCATAGAAAAGAAAACTCAAAAAAGAAATCAAAGAGGGCTTGAAAAGATGGAAAGACCTCCTATGCTCCTGATAGGTAGAATTAATATTGTGAACATGGCAATTTTACCAAAAGCAATATACAGATTTAATGCAATTCCAATAAAAATTCCAGCCTCATTCTTCACAGAGATAGAAGAAATGATCTCAACATTCATATGGAATGCCAGCAAGTATCAGATATCCAAATATATCCTCAGCAAAAGAAACACTTCTGAAGGTATTACTATATGTGATCTAAAGCTATATTACAAAGCCATAATTATAAAACAAAATCATGGTGCTGGCATTAGAAACAGATATACAGACCAATGGACAGAATTGAAGACCCAGCCATTAGGTTAAGTAACTAAAGCTACTTGATGTTTAACAAAGGTGCCAATAATGTAGACTGAAGAGAAGATAGCATCTTCAACAAATGGTGCTAGACAAATTGGATAACAATATGTAAACATATGAATCCAGACCCACTTATCTCAATATACATAAAAATCAAGTCCAAATGGATTAAAGACCTGAATATAAGATCTGAAGCTCTTCTACTGGAAGAAAAAATAGCAGGAACTCTCCACGATATAGGAGTGGGGAAAGTCTTCCTGAATAAACTCACAGTAGCCCAGAGAATTAAACAATCACCCAACCAAGGGGATCTCATGAACGTAAAAAGCTTTTGCACAGACAAATATACCATAATCACAGCCAATAGATTACCCAAATAATGGGAGAATATTTTAACCAGCTATACCACTAGCAGAGGCCTAATATTTAGAATCTACAAAAACACTCAAATAACTAAATGATAAAAAAAAATTCATACACCCCACTCACTCAAAAACTGGGGCAGAGAACGGAATAGGGAGTTCTCAGAGGAAGAAATACAAATGGGTCACACACACTTAAGAAAATGTTCAACAACCCTAACCATTATTGAAACGCAAATTAAAAGATCTATGAGGGCTAAAGAGATGGCTTAGTGGTTAAGCACTTGCCTGTGAAGCCTAGGGACCCCAGTTCGAGGCTTGATTCCCCAGGACCCATGTTAGCCAGATGCACAAGGGAGCGCATGCATCTGGAGTTCATTTGCCATGGCTGGAAGCCCTGGCATGCCCATTCTCTCTCTCTCTCTCTCTCTCTCCTCCTTCTCTCTGTCTGTCACTCTCAAATAAATAAATAAAAATAAACAAACAAAACAATTTTAAAAAAAGATCTATGAGGGGCTGGAGAGATGGCTTAGCAGTTAAGGCATTTGCCTGCAAAGCCAAAGGACCTCAGTTCGATTCCCCAGGACCAATGTAAGCCAGATGCACAAGGGGGCGCATACATCTGAAGTTCATTTGCAGTGGCTGGAGTCCCTGGTGTGCCCATTCTCTCTCTCTCTCTCTCATAAATAAATAACAATAAAGTTTACAAAAAAAAAGAACTATGAGATTCCACTTTACTGCAGGAACGATGGCAAGTGAGCCAGTCCCCAGACAGTCAGCCCATCTAGTGTTGGAAAGCACTACATGAGCTACTGGAGGAATGTGGCCAACAATTCTCTGAACAACCAGAGGTCTAAGCGAATCAGAATATCCTGACAGGTGTACACACTAGGGCAATGGTGACACACAGCCTTGGTGGGTAACCAATAGCTTTCTGATTGGCTAAAAGATCAGCTCATTGTAAAGGAACCCATATCTGGAATTGGGAGCCATATCAGAATCCTATGGAGACAAAAATTGTGTTCTTCAGTGTCAAGCTCTCACTAGTTTTTGGCTAAAAGATGGGCCACATCAAATTCTCCCTAAATTATTAATGCTTATCCCAATTAATCTATGCTGACGTCACTCTCTGCTAGAGAATCTGTTTTTATGGGCTGGAGAGATGGCATAGCGGTTAAGCGCTTGCCTGTGAAGCCTAAGGACCCCGGTTCGAGGCTCGATTCCCCAGGACCCACTTTAGCCAGATGCACAAGGGGGCGCACGCATCTGGAGTTCTGTTTGCAGTGGCTGGAAGCCCTGGCACGCCCATTCTCTCTCTCTCTCTATCTGCCTCTTTCTCTGTCTGTCACTTTCAAATAAATATATCAAAATTTAAAAAAAAAGAGAATCTGTTTTTATTTTTCAGAAGGTAGTGACACCCAAGGAGATAAACTACCCTTCACACTTCAGACAAGCCACAGCTGAAATCCACAGAAGAATTAGGGAGATGAGCAAGAGTTCTTCTTCCATGGTTAACATGACAGTAAACACCAAGGTAAAGGAGACAGACCCTAAGTATACTCAACACCTACCAAACCAGAGATCCAGAGGCATCTAAGAGTTCATCACTGAAGTAGACTTAAAACTCACCCACCATGGCTTATTTTGTGGAAGAGGGTGGTGGAAAGATTGTAGGAGCCACAGGTTAAGATATCATGCCCAGAGGCAGTCCCTCCCTCCCCCAATAACTGATGGCTGGTCCCACAATGCATAACCCACAACCCCATGGGGAGTACCTACAACCCCCCTGAGAATGGTCTTCACTGGAATAGAGTCAGAGACAAGGGAAAAGAGGGTACCAACACAAGATGTAAGCATATAAAATATGTTAATAATAATAATTGAAGAAGAACATGTTCTACATCCTCAACCATCATGAAAATGCAAATTAAAGGTCCCTTGAAGTTCCATCACACTCCTGTCAGAATGGCTGTCATCAATAAATCAAATGACAGTGAATGCTGATGAAGGTGTTGGGAAATAGGAAGTCTTCTCCATTGTTGGGAGGAATGTAAACTGTTACATCCATTATGGAAACCAGTGTGGATATTTATTTGACAGTAAGAGAAAATGAAATTAGGAAATTTGCAGGGACATAGATGGATCAGGTAAAGATCATTAGTGAGGTAACCCAGGCTCAGAAAGTCAAAGCCCACTTATTCCCTTACATGTGGATCTTAGCTTCAAATGTTTCAACTTGAATGAGTTGGAGTGAAAGTCAGTAGTAGAAGCCAAGAAGCTAGGAAGGTGTTATGAGAGAGGAGGGCAGAGGGCTTAAGTGAGGGTTATTGTAGATATGAAAGTAGAGGGGCAGTTTCCTGGGGATAAAATGATCTAAGTGGGGATAGGTGACGGGATGGAGAAGCAGAGGGAGTGGGAGGAGGGTTAATCAGAATTTAAAACGTTATGAATAACCTATATGGAAACCCACTTCTTCACTAGCTAATGATATATATGTTAAAAAAAAGAGAGAGTTGCTGTATTTGGTGGTGCACGCCTTAAATCCCAGCAGTCAGGGGGCAGAGGTAGGAGGATCACCGTGAGTTTGAGGCCACCCTGAGATTCCGTAGTGAATTCCAGGTAAGCCTGGGCTAGAGTGAGACCCTACTTCGAAAAAAAAAAAAAAAAAAACAAAGAGAGAGAGAGTGTGTGTGTGTGTGTGTTTGGGTGAAGTATGCAGTAGAGGTGGATAATGTTTTGTCTAGAAGCCACAAATTGTTGTTGGAAAATTTTCATTGCCAGAATTGAGAAACATTCAGTGAGTTGTTGGCCAGGGAAGCCCCTGATTTCCCCAAAACATTTCAAGCAAGTTTCTTGGTTGCCCACCAGAACTAGATGGTAAGAACCTATTGCTGAAGTCTTTTTATGCTTGGGCCACAAGTCACTGAAAAATCAAGCTGCAACTGTGCTGATAAGAAGTGGCATTAAGTGAGACTTTATCACACCCTTCAAAGCTCAGGAACTGTTGTGGAAGAGGTTGTGAAAAGGATGTAAGTGCCAAAGGAAGGGTAAGAGTGCTTACTAAACTCTCTTCCAGACAGAAAGTGGTCTTGATATTCATGACCTCAGATTGGCTGACTCTACCTACATGAGAACTGCATAAAAGGAGAAAAAAAATGAAGACCTCAAAATTGAAGAGAGACCACTTGGAAAGAAGAAAGTATTCAGTGGAGGGGTGATTTGGGATGGACAAGACAGGGAGAGGTGGTAGAAGGGGCTTATGATCATGATATAGTGTCTATATTCATAGAGGCTGTCAACCAAAATTAAAAAAAAACCAACAGTCATATTTTAGTGTCCTATTGCCCTAGACTGCCTATATAATTTCCATCTCACAAGGAAGTCACATTCCTACTCCATCTCTGGTGCAGTATAGCTTAGTTAAATCATCTTAACTGTAGCAATTCTAAAATCACAGACCTGAACACTCTGGTCAGACCTTTAACAACTGTGGAGAGCAAGGAAGAAAGGCAGCTTAGTTAAAAATCCAACAATAACTAAATACTTTTCCTGGATAAACATTATTTAAAGCAATCTTGGAAACAGTTATGTCCCTCAGTGATATATCATGCAATTAGTACACAGAAAACCCTGGATTCAATCTACAACATCAAAGAAATTGGAAAAGTGAAAATGATATGAAACCAAGACCTTTAGGAATGACTAAGGTTTGGGAGTGACCCAGACCACACAAAGCACTCTGAAGTAAAGATGAGAGTTTTTATTTTGGAAAAGCATGAGCTGCCAGGGCTGACTCACAAGAGAGGAGCACAGTCAACCTGAGTTCTCAGGTAGTGGGTTTTATAGGGCTTTTTCAGTTGGGGGAATGTGAGGAAGGAAAAAAAAAGTCATTTGTTAAGTCAAATAGAAAAGTTCCTTAAGGGGAGATAATTACATTTACCATTTAAAATAGCTAGGGTGTGACACCACCACAGTGACCATGTGATTTAGAAAATAAGAGGACAGGAAACCATGACCTGGGGCATTGTTAGGCAAGGAGATGATAACGACCAGGTGGTTTCTTGAAGAATGTGGAAAAGCCACTTCCCTATGCCTCTGTCACACTTCTTCTGACCACGGTGACTCCATCTTTGGAGCCCGTCCCAACTGAACAATGACATATTACCAGAGCATTACCTTTGTTTAGTATAACTGACAAACTTCAGCATGAATAGACTATGCATACAGTTATTAAATCAATTTAAATATTGTGGTGGTGGTATCATTGGGGCCAGGGCCTAGATTCCAGCCCAAAGGTATACAGAGAGGTTTAAGCTGGGAAGGGAGGGTCCTTCTTGCTGCTGGTTTGTGTTTTGTTTTGTTTTGTTTTGTTTTGTTTTGTTTGTTTTGTTTTTTGGCAGTTTGGATATATGGATGCAGCTTTTTCTGCCATTGATGGAAATTCCCCCTAAATCTGTAAGCTTAAGATAAACCCCTTCCTCCCATAAACTGTATCTGGTTTGGGTGTTCATCCCAGTAATGTGAAATTGACTACCACAAATATTAAAACCACTTCAACATCTTTATAATGTATGACATGAAATTTTAATATAGATGTCCAATTTCCTTAAAATGTTAAAGAAAACTAGTTATAAGAAAATAAAAGACAGACAGAGAAGACTAGAAATATAATCTATATCTCATTCTACACAGAGGAAGGGGGAAAAGTACTGTTATATTCATCACAGCAGAGAAACAAAGATTGAAAGCTTTTTACAAAGTGAAAAAAGTTGTAAAACTTCAAAAAGAGCCATGCCTGGTGGTGTACACCTTTAATCTCAACACTCAGGGGGCAGAGGTAGGAAGACCACCAAGATTCTAAGGCTACTCTGAGACTACACAGTGAATTCCAGGTCACCTTGGGCAATAGCAAGTACCTACCCTGAAAAAGAAAACCAAACAAAAAACAAACAAACAAACAAAAAACTCAGGAAGAGCAGCTGAAATGTCATTGGTATGTCAAAGTAATAAAATTAGTTAAATATAGAAATAGCAAGCTTTCAAAAATAATCAGGATGTTTATTGAGAAAGCATAAATACATGTAATCATCACTAAAATTAGAAAATAATCATAATGTTTGAAAAATTAGATGTGACTTTGTCTCATTTATGTAAATATATTTGAAATTTAGATGAAATCAGAGATTTGAAACTATGGCAGGATTGTCAGGTCAAAATTAACATCTAACAGAAATAGGACTGGAAACATCTCCCCACAAAGACCAACATGAAACAAAGCATGTGCAGAAGTATGAGCTATATAAATGTTCTAATATGCAGGACACTATTAACCTTATACATTTCACCTTTGTCTTGTTCTGGCCCACTCCCACTGTCTTTGAAGTGCTTTTTTTCTTTAAATACACTATCTTCTGTTACTATTCATATGATTTTGTTCAAACACTTTTTCAGGGACACAGTAGGTGCCTATTGTACTCCAGTCCCCATCTAATGAAACCTCAAAATTTAGTCAAAAAGACATAGAAAATCAGAAATAAGTTGCTACAGAACATGTTGGGAATGTTGCCAAAGAGATCTTCCTTTATCCCCACATATGAATCACTAGGGCAAGATTTAATAACCCCAGGATCGTGGCTTTATTGGGAATTCTGTTTCATGGAAATATCAAATACTGTTACCAGAAATATATTAGAGATACACCTCAAGGAAGAAGAATTCTACACTTACTAAATGAATTGCTAATACACATCAATGAGAAACAATATAAAAAAATCTAAGTACACATTCTGTTTGTCTCTGAATTTCTTGACATTGGGGCAGATTAGGGTTTAGAGATCTCCCAAAAGTTAACTAAAAGTGGTGAAGATGAGAAATGTCCTTGAGCCTATAAGGGGAGAAATATCCTCAAGCTTGTAAGATGAGACACTGGTTCTTCCTGGTCTCTATGTCCCCAAAGGAGTGTTCACAGCCTCTACCTTGACAGTGGTCATAAATTTCAGTAAGTTCTGGGCCTTATCTTTTTTCCTCTAAAGGATTAACCAACCCTATAAAATATTATCCCCTTCCAAGAAGAATTATTCCCTTGCTGAGGAGTGTAAATAGGATTATCATCTTTCCTGGAAATGTAGCAAAGTGCTTGGATGTCTGGTGCATGGGAGCCAGACTAATCAGCTCCAGTCCTTCCATTAAATGCCCATAGACGAGGCCAATCAGAGACACCATATGTGCTTTCCCATTTCTGAGCACCCTGCCCTGCCTTATAGCAGGAGCTCTGCTTTCTTTCCTCCCTTAAGCTCTATAATTAAGTGTTTCTAATCTTTATCCTCTGTGGGTTTCATTTGTCAAAGTCATAAATCAAGAACCCTGAAGCCACTGACTTAGTAGAAGGTTTGCATGACTGTGAGCATTTGTCAACCTAATTCCTGGGTTAATAGCCAATCAAGAGTCAAAAATGGATGCATCACTCTTGAAAACACTCCAACTTCTGCATCCACTCTGAAGAAGTGTTAGGTACCTAGAATGGCTTTAGCATGCTTGGAGGTTATGATAGATGGATCCCTCCAATATAATCTGAATCCCACCTCCTGTATCCCTGGTAATATTACAAAGAAAAGCATCATAGTTACCCTTTACTAAGATTTAAAATACTGTAGCAAAGGGAGGATTCTTGTGGAGTCCATTAAGGGAAAAGTTACTTCCCCCTGCTCAGAA
The DNA here is from genome assembly GCA_036346955.1 of Dipus sagitta. NCBI lineage: Eukaryota > Metazoa > Chordata > Mammalia > Rodentia > Dipodidae > Dipus > Dipus sagitta. Next base: position 126,835,948 of record CM070776.1, read on the forward strand.
AGGTAAAGTCTGTGTTCTGCCTTTGGCTCTGAGTAGATATTTGACATTGTAAACTACCTAAAACCTAAGATTATGAAGATATACTGATGCAGGATTTTTAGGTTCAGGAGGGGTCCCAAAAATTTATACATCCAAAGTTTTGGGGTTTGTCCTACCTTTAATAAAAAATTAATAAAGATGGACTCAAGAAGGATAAATTATGAATTATTAAGTTTATTAAGGGGGAAATCACAAATTGTAGGGTTTAGGAAACATGGTCTCATGTGGAAATACACATAGCATATAAGGTTTATTTAAGAGAAATTGAGGTCTTTAGAAAAGGACTGAAACAGAATTTTAAGCACATGGAAAGTAGAACTTGAATGTATATATAGAGATACTCAGAAAACATTCATGGCATCCACCATGTGTTTTCCTGAAGAGGGAAAGTATCAAAGCAGGAGAGAAATTCAGATGAATGAGTGATGAAGAGGGTTACACTTCTTGGTACCCTGAGCTTAGAGTAACTACACACGTAGCAAGTCTAAAGTTTGTGAGTGCACCCATGTGGTAGATTCAGAGATCAGAAAAAAATCATACATGTCATTAAAGTGAGAAGTTACCCCAAACTGTAAAGCAGAGACAAGCAGAAAAGTTTCCCTAGATCAAAATAAGTGTTATGCCACACCCCCTCCCCACTACCCAGCCAGGCTGGGTGAGGTGGAAGCCAAACTCATAAGTGTCCCTGTGACCTGAGCAAAGAGGAGACAGTGCCACACACACACACACACACACACACACACACACACACTGATGGTGGTGTCCAAAGAGAAGAGAGGGAGGGCCTAGAAGGCCACAGCTTGTATAGCATCAGATTCAGGTATGTAAGGGTAAGATCTGATTGGCTGGTATATTTGGAGGATGAACCGGAGGGTCAACCCATTTGGGTCAGTCCAACCAGGTAGTGCAGTAGACTGTGGGTAGGAGTGGGCTCTGTGGACCAGTCTCAATCAGACATTTTTGCCAAGAGTTTCTAGTACTAGGGCAAGTGAGTTGGCATCTCTTGGTTCTTATTGAGCCATAGCCCCTAATTGAGACTGCCTAAAAAAGCTAGCTTTCTCCTATTTTCCTTCAGTACTATTGTCTCCTCCTTTAAATGTTAATCCAACTGGACATGTCAATCGTCTGGTCAGAAGACCAGCTCTAGGAAATCTTACACATCTAAATATGTGCTAAAGAAGTTGAAGGAATAATTATCCCCTTAAGGAGATATACCTTCAGCCACAGCCCTTTGACTATCAATCCATTTTTGGTACCCCTCCAACCACACCAGGCTGTCTGCCTTGTGCTTGTTCTTTCTCCTAATAAATCAGACTCCTAGCAGAGGAGAAGGCAATGACTGAATTTCCCTCGCAGAACTTAAGCTTGTTTACCCTGCCTTTCCTGGCCAGCTCATCCTAATAGCCCTCCCCAACACCCCGCTTTGTTTCAAATAGAGATGATGTTTCAGCCTCTCCTGCTATACAGCAGTCCTGAACTCTTTCCTTCTCCAAAAATCTCTAACAAAATATTTCTAAATCTCACCCCCCTATGGTCCATGGATTTTATTTATCCAATTTATGAGACAAGAACTGAGAAGACATGCACTCAGTGGAAGTTTTGTGTGCATCAGCATCCAGCACACTAACTCCAATGTTAAAAGCTGACCCAGGAGCCAAGAAATGCTCCTTTGCTCCCAGAAATACCCCATATTTTCATACTATAACATAACTAGTTCTTTAGATTCATAATATAAAGTCATTTTACATACACACATATGCATGCAAATACAGTAAGCACCAGAAAATGACACCCATAAATAACATTTTTCAGAAGGATTTTTGTAAAGTGGTTATTAAAAAGAAAACAACACAGGAGGAGCCTTGAAAACAAGTGTCCCAGTTAACCATTTATAGGGGAAATTAAAATGTCTAAAGTAAATTTGCTTTAGAAAGAATCTCCCCTTCTGTGTTCCTGAATGATAAAACTGACTCCAGATTACCACTAATTCTCAATAAAGGAGAAGCCCCATTTGTTGAATCTCCATATCAGACGTGGCACCCTGGTAGACCCTGCCTTTCCTCTTCATGTCGCCCTTTATGCACTCCCAAATATCCTCCTGTCTTTGTTTCAGTTGGAGATGGAGATTAATCTTGAATTCGGATCCACCTCTTTGGGATTTTATATTCTCCATGTATGTTTCACATAAATACATGAGGTATACATATTAAGAAACTCCAGGGTTTTTTTTTTACACTGTTAATCTTTTTTGATCCTGGAGTCTATTGCAACTATGAACAATGAATGTTAGTGGGAAAATTTTTTCCACCTCTAACGACTGTGTGTGTGTCTGTGTGTGAGAGAGAGAGAGAAAAAAAAAATGGTTACAGTTGTCAGAATAAAAATGGAGTCATTTATGGCAAGCCCTAATAAACAGGAGTTGGGAGAGCATGAAAGGAGGTCTTCATTCATATTTGCCTAATAAAACTACCACAAAGAACTGTTAAGCCATCACAATCTTACAGCAACAACAAGAAAAAAAGTACTAAGAGGATGCCTTATCAACTAGGACTGATACTGTCTAGGACCTTAGGGGTGGAGACACCACCCTATGCTGCCACCTGCCAACTGAGTAATTTCCTTTATCCTTTTGTAATGGGGTGGTCTCCAGTTTCCTGTGATCTTGAGTCAACAGTATTGATTCTTGTGCTTCAGAAAGAGAAAAAAATCAAATAAGACAGAGTAGTAAAGCAAGCAGAGTTTAATTCAGAACATGCAAGGAAATAAGAATACACTCTACAGAATAAGACTTAAACTGTGTTTTTCACACTCTAATATTATCCCTCAAGTTGTAGCAAGTCCCAGACCAAAAATGAATAGAAGACCACCTGAATAAAAATTGAAAAGGAGAGTCTTTATTAAGCCAGGGCATCTGTCCCCTCACAGCAAGGAGGAGAGCAGCCACATCCTACTTTTACAGTGAGTTTTAAAAGGCAAAAATCATATTCCTTTACAATGATCTGAAAACCCCTAGACACCCCCTCCACACACAATTGTCTTCAGCAAGAGCACACAAGCAAGCATGATTACGAAAGCAGAGTATTTGCAATCAGCACCGATATGAAGCAGATACCAAAAATCAGGATATCTTGACCTCAGGGTGAGAGCAAACACCAGATGCCTTACTGGGACCCTCCCACATTCTTGTAATTAATTCTCTGTGCTAATCTTTTAATCTCTTATGGCTCCTTGAGAATGTCAAAATGGCTGAGTGGCCTAAGATGGCTTCCCTTAGGTCTGTTCATCAGAGGTTGTTTCAAACTAACCTTATGTGAACTAACTCTGAGAAAACAGCTGTATCTGCTGTACCTAATTCCAGCAAGTCTGAATGGACTGATAAAACTCCTATGATCACAGAGAAGTGGAATGTTGCATGTCAGAGCCAAAGTACTTTGGGCTACCTTTAGCCCTTTAATACCCATTTATTGCCCACCTCTGTATCTGAACTAACATCCCGGTGACTATCAGTTGATCAGGTGTAATCCTTTTTGTAATGCAAGAACTGACCCCAATTTGCACCAACCTAAGGGCTAAGAATGTCATCAGATAACATATGAGTTCTATGGTAGAGATTTCCCACTTTGTTGTAACCCGCCTACCTGATGGTCAGCCAATGTATTTGAAAAGTGCCTTGATTTATGACTTTCTTTTGTTCCATAACTATAAAACCTTCATTAAATTGTTAACACATTAGAACATGGAATTTGGGGCAAACTAAATCTGTGTTCCTGGGCCATCGTCACTCATATTTGGCACCAGAATAAACTATCTCTTATCACCTTTGAGGTGAGAGCTGTGTCTTTTGAGTCAACATTTAGATTGAAACAATTAAGCTTTTTTCCCTTGAGACCTTGTATTGCTGATTAGCCAGGAAGTTGAGAAGGGCCTTACTTTCTTGAGAAACCATTGTCTCAGAAATCCCACAAAGTAAAAGATAAGCTGCACACTCTAACAGGGTTTTTGGTAGTGGGGGAAGGTTGTTTAACAGGAATGGGCATTCATACTTGAGTTCAGAAGGGCAAAGGAAGGAGGGGGTTGAGAAGTAGCTCTGATTTGGGCTAAGGCATGTGGGAGGTGCTGGGGCCAGGGTAGGTGAAGTTCAGAACTCAGTTTGTATAGGCGAGTTTTGAGAAAAGAATTTGTTCTTTAAGCCTGTGAGGGGAGAGGACAGTGACATGTTGTCCAAGAGTGAATTTCTGTGCCTCTTGGGCCATAAGGACAGTTGCAGCAAGAGCACATAGGCACAGTTGTCAACCCTGGATGGAGCATTTTTAGTAGTTTAGAAAGACAAGCTACAGGGGCAAAGGAAGGACCCTTCATTTGCCCCAGAACTCACAATGCCATATCACCTTTTTCTGTGTTATAAAGAAGAAAAGGCTGCTGAAGATCTGGAAGTGCAAGGGCTGGAGCCTCCAAGAGCAGGCAGGAGAAGGAAGCATGTGTCTCTGACTTAAGGTCTAAAGGTTCATGATGGTTTCCTTTAGCTTTGTTGCAAAGGGGCTTTTCCAGGAGGCAAAGTTTGGAATCTACATTCCAAGGAACCCAGCAAAGCCAAGAAAAAAGAGGATTTCTTCCTTTGAGGTAGGCAGGGAGATGGTCTAGGGTGACTTGTTAAAGTGTGGGTAAAGAGAAAGCCCAGGTACCTAACTTGGGTTAAAGAAAGTTGAGCTTTTGGGAGAGGAACACAATATCCCTTAGATCTAAGAAAGTTAAGAAGTTTGTTGTTATGTAGTTTAGATAGAGAAAGAGATGGTGAGCAGAGTAAAAGATCATCTACATATTGTAAAATTGTGCTGGGCAACAGATCCAGGGACAAAATGTCAGTGGAGAGAACTTGCCAAATAGGTGGAGGCTGTCTCTAAAACCCTGGGGAAGGGCAGTCCAGGTGAGTTGAAAGGCAATATGAGTATTGGGGTCCTCCCAGGTAAAAGTGAAGAGATTGTAGGAATCAGGGTGGAGGGGGTGGAGAAGAGGGCATTTTTGAGGTCAAGAACTGAAAAATGAGTAGTGGAGGAAGGGATGTGAGAGAGGAGAATATAGGGGTTGAGGGACTACCTGATGAGTGGGCATAACAGCGGCATTGCCTAGGCGCAAGTTTTGGACTAAGTGGTAGGTCCCAGCAGGTTTGATAACAGGCAAATCTGGAGTATTGCAAAGGAAATGAGTGGGGTGAAAGAGGCCGGTTTGTAGTAAGTGAGAACTTAAGTGATATTGGGTATTTAGGATAGCAGAGAAAGGATGTGCGGTCTTTGAGTCTGATGAGGACAGGTTGTGGTGAGAAACTAGTGCTGGTGAGGAAGAGTCCTGAAAGACTAAAAGTTTTTGCTTTTGCTAAACATGCTCCATTCAGCTTCTGTAACGTTGCTTGCTTGCTTCCACTAAATAAAAAGAACTGCCATTTTACTGCCATTTTATGATATCCCCCATTCTTAGTTAACCCGGAGAACGGGAACCTGACCTTTTGCCAGTTAATAGTCACCTAAGATATGCTTTGCTCAACCGCCCATTCCCTGAACTCTGCCCCTGTTTCCTGGAACCATCACCCTGCCTGCGGTTACGCCTGACTCAATTAAGAAATACCAGGTGGATCCGACCAAACAGAACTCATTCTATATGGAAAGTCCCAACAGTTCAAGTTCAGCTCCTTGGAAGCCCAGTTTTGGAACATATCAGGGTTCTTTGCTTTTGTTTTCTGTGAACATTTTGTATACCTAACAGTGAGAGACCAAAAAGAAATAACACGTAAATAATTAAACAATGGCACTGCCATTGTAGGACAAATCATTGTGAACAAAGGAGAAGCCCCGGCTCGGCTCAGATAAGGAACTAGCTGACTAACGCACTGACCTTTGCTTCTGTAACTCATGCTCGCTGCCCCGGCCAGCGGGGCTTCAACGGGAGCACGGACCCCAGAAAACCTGGAATGAAAGGGACAAGAGACACAAGGAACCGACAGCAAGACAGGAGTCTGATCAAGCTGCCAAATTTTAATTTTTCTCAGGGTGCCTCTTATGCAGCAGAACAGGGAAGTTTGTCAACAGTTTAGGTATTGCTACAGTTCCGTTTCAATAGGATAAGGTTCCGGCCCCAAAGGCACAAGATGTTTCACAGGATAAGGCCCCAGCCCCAAAGCCATGAGATAACGACTTTCTCATTCTTTATGGGTTACATTATTCTTTTTCCGTGCATGGGTTAACAACTGCAGACCTTGCGACTTTCCAGAACAGACAACTTATTACAAAATGGAGTCATTATTTAAGATGGAGGTACTTTTGCTTTCCTAGTGTCCAGTGGTTCCCCACAGCTCGCTTGCTCAACAGGACATTCCAGAAATACTTAGCTGTGGGGGCCTCCGGCCTCTTGCAAAAGATAGGTTCTGCAAGCAGTCTGCTGACCAGAGATGAGCAACTAGAAATGTTCCCGTGCACGCCTTCTTAGAACCAATCATTTTAAAGGATACAATGTGATGTAACCCCTTTGTCCCTTTGCCCGCCCTTCTCCCTTTATAAACCCTTTCCTTCAGGGGGTCGGGGCTCTTCACCCCTCCTGTGTGAGGACTCTGTGTCGAGCCCTGGTGCACCAGTCCCTCAATAAAAATCCTCATGCTGTTTGCATCAAGATCGTTTCTCGTGAGTGATTTGGGGTGCCGTCTTTCCTGAGACTGAGCCCGGGGAGTCCCCCGGAGCAGGACTTTCAGTCCCACTCCCTGGGATCAACCTCGGAGACAGGGAGGGGGAAACTTGGATACTTTGTAAGGGAGGGGCTGGCATAAGGAGGAAGACAGGGTGTAAGTCAGAGAGAGAGAAAGTTTTTGCATAATACCTTGACCCATGAAAGGAAGAGGACAAGAGAGTATTATGAGAAATTAATGGGAGAGGGGGAGTGTCCCAGAATACACATTGTAAGGGGGGGTGATGGGTGGGGAGTGTGGTAGGTTGTCAATACCCAACACAGAGATCTGTGAGGAAAAGTCTTACCAAAGTAGGATGGCAGCACTGACAAACTTGCCCCTGTAACAAATGAAGCAGGCCTTCCTGCAAGCTGGACTATGACCTTGGGCTCCTCCATTGTGATATGGAAAGTGTTGGTGGGGCCGAGTTCCCAGAACACCATCAATCTTCAGCCACCAGGCCCAGAAGATCAGCAATTGGCTCTTGTGGGGGATGAGAGGAAGGGGCTGGCCTACCTTGTGGAGGCAAAGAAGGACAGTCAACCTTCCAGTGTCCAGCAAATCCGCAGACAGGACAGGGCCTTGGCAGCAGGCATGGGTTGCGGCAGGCTTTTTTCCCAGTGACTGGTGTGGCCACACTTGAAGGATGGTTCTGGTGGTGAGCATTGCAGCCCCATAGTCTTCTTTGGAGGAGGCCTCAGGAAGTGGAACTGCTGTCTGTCTCTGTCCACTCTTAGTCGGCTCCTGGTCCTCTCTCTTATTAAAAACTTTAAATGCCAGATCAAGCAGATCTCCCTGAGGGGTTTGAGGGATGTTTTTGAGGTGATTAAGTTTCTTCATGATGTCAGAGGCAGATTGGGACAGGAAATGGGTATTGAGAACTATCATGCCTTCTTGGGAAACAGGGTCAAGGTGAGTGTATTGGGTGAGTGCCTCAGTTAGGTGCTCATAAACAGCTAGATTTTCACTAGGCCTCTGGGTAAGCATCTGGAGTTTGTCAAAATTGACAAACTTATGGTATGTCTTTTGGAGTCCATCCAGCAGGCAAAGAACCATCCTATCATTCATCATCCTTCTTGGGGAGTTAGTGGGAGAATGGTATTTTTGGTCAGGGTCCTTTCTGGGGAGAGGAAGCATCCCTATTCAGAAAGTATTATCAGTTAAGTGAGTCTCATTAGCATGGGCCTGAGAGGCCACCCAGACTCTGTCTCATTCATCAGGAGTGACAGTGGAGGAAAGAACTACAAAGAGATCATGTCAGGCTAGGTTATAGGCCTGGGTGAGGTAGCAAAATTTATTGGTGTAGCATGATGGATCAGTGGAAAAGACCTTAAACGTCTTTCAGTCTGGGATAAATCAGACATGGAAAAAGGAATATGAATGCAAACAAATTTTTCAGTGCCTGTGACCTCACATAAAGGGTACATTCCATGTTTGCAAGAACGAGTAGATTGGGCAGGAGGGGAAAGAGGAGGAGAGGAGATGGAAAATGGTGGTGGTGATGGGCACAGAGGCAGAACAAGAGACAGATGAAGTTGTTGGGGCCAGATCATCTATGGCATCCAGGTTAAAAGCAGAGGGTGAGGATGAGTAAGGGGGAGGGATTGAATTAGAGCACATTCATGAGACCTTGGCTGGAAGGACCTGGTCAGAAGAGCAAGTAGGAGAGAGAGAGAGAGAGAGAGAGAAAGTGAAAGAGAGAGAGAGCAAGCAAGCCAGTGAGCTGTGCAGATGGAGTGAAAAGTGTCTGAATATAGGGTATTTTGGTGCAGATGGAGTGAAAAGTGTCTGAATATAGGGTATTTTGGACCACCTGCATGGGTCTCTGGATCCCTGGGGCCATTGTTCCCTGGAGACATTTAGGCAACTTGCAGAGCAGGGTCTTGAGTGGGCATGAGCATGATGAGAAATACACCTGGGAGATGACTTCAGGGAGTAGCTTGGTTTATTCAATAGGGAAATGGGTTTATAAGCAGTTGAGATAGAGAGAGAGAGTGGGAAGAGGGTCCTAAAGGGATTAGTGGGTTCAAAGGTTGCTTGCCTAGGAACATTCATTCCAGCATGTAGGGAGAGTCAGGTGATCTACATAGTGATAGGAAGAGGGTCACAGGGGAATGGGCTCTGTGAAGGCTGCTGGCTGATACCATACAAGGAGTTTCCTTTGCAACTGGGCATAAGTCACAGGGCTATGAGCAAAGACTAATTATTATCTGAATGTCCATGTATCCTGGGCTCAGAGAGAGAGAGTGGCCCTGCTTCCTGCCAATATCAGGGTCCGAGGTTTTGTCCAGGGGTCCAGGCTCACTGTGACCCCCAAGAATGGGGGAAGGATCCTGGCTCACTGAGACCCCTGTAAATGGGGGGAGGAGCTCCCCTGCCAGTCTGGTCCCCAAAATGTGACCAGCAGCTCCCCCTTTGTTTTTATAATGGGGAGGTGTCATAATATTGAGTGAAATCTTTATAGTATATCACAGGCTCAGATAGAGCTAGATGGTGCATGAGGACCTGATTAGTATTATCCTTAGCAATATGAGTTATTTGTTGTGTGGAAAATTTCATGAGGCAGGGGGCTACAAATAATAGGGTTCCTATATCAAGGAGGGGGACAAGATGGGGGAGAAGCCAAGTGACTAAATGTTTAGAGAATCAGATGGTGGGGTTCTCAGGTTTGTAGCGGTCAAGCAGCTCCTTGAGGGTTTTTTTTTTTTTTTGAGAGTTTTAACATTTTTTCCAACAATATTTGATTCACTAAAAAAAAGCAGCATTCTTCTCCCAAGACCACACATGTCTCCCCATGTTTAGCAGTAATGAGGTCTAAGCTAGATGGTTTTGAAGTACCACACCTGCGAGAGAGTTCAATTGTCTCTAGAGAGATTCAAGGCTGTTGGTCACCAGAGGCACACAGAGACAGCATCATGCCAAGGCCCACCAGCAGAGGGATGAATATCTCTCTTGGTTGATGCAGGCAGAGTTTGTAGGCCACTTCTCCTTCCTAGTGATACATCTGTGAAACAATCAAGACTGGGGAACAATAAGTGAGAGAGGAAACATTTATGTATGGGGTGCTTAGAGTTTCACACAATAGGAGAGTGGGTGTCTTGACATAAGTGGTCCTGGTTATGAAAATATTGAGGAGACATTCAGCTCTGGTCGGCTTGGAGCTGGATAGGTAGAAAGGCACACCCTGACTGGTATAAAAGAGGGTGAGGCCTGGGTTTTGCAGAATCAGGGACGAGGTGAACATGATGGCGGCAATTCAGGCTGGTGGAGATCTGGGCCCTGCTTAGGCCTCTGGAGGGCCTCAGAAATTTTAAAAAACAGTTCTTTGGAACTGGCAGCATAAGCCATATCTGAGGCATAGAAAGTAGGCATCTAGCCTTTAAATATCTAATAGTTATATATACAGGCAGAACCTGTTATCAGTCTTGAAAATAATACCAATTAATTTACAAACAAACAAACTAATTAATTTACCCTAGAAACTGTCAGAAAAGGTCAAATAAGACAGTATAAAGTCTTAGCACCTGTGTTTGAAAACATCTTTGATTAGTTCAGATAACTGTGTGGGTACAAATTACCCAGAGAACATTGGAAACACAACCACAGAGTTTGAAATTATTTCTCTCAGATGAGGACCATTGTTTGAGAATGGGGCTGTACCCTAAAGTAGGGAATATGTCTTAAGAGTTAATTTTGTTATAAGCAATGGACTTGAGATGCCAGAAATGAGAAAGTCACTTTACATACAGTAGAGGAGAATCTGGTCTTTGTTAAGCCAAAACAGCTAAGCTCTAATACAACCCTTGACAAATCTTTCTTGAAAGAATAAAACACCATTTGATAACCAAGGATTTTAGCTTAATCTTGATAGCTATTGATTTTGTGTACCATAAAAATTTTTATTAAAATAAAACACTTTTATGTCTTACCATGACTTAAATTTGATAAAGTTAAGCAAGCTATCCCAACATATTTTACCTAACAGGAGCATTGTGGTGGTTTGATTCATGTGTCCCCCATAAACTTAGGTATTCTGAATGCTGTTCTCCCCAGCCAATGGCAATTGGAGATTATGGCCTCCTGGAAGGAGTGTATTGCTGGGGGCATGCTTATGGGTGTTATAGCCAGTTTCCCCATGCCAGTGTTTGGCACACTGTCCTGTTGCTATGGTCCACCTTATGTTGGCCAGGGGGTGATGTCCACCCTCTGCTCATGAAATCATTTTCCCTGATATCACGGAGATGTCCTCTCGACCTTGTAAGCCAAAATGTACCTCTTTTTTTCCCACCAGCTGCTCTTCTTTGGGTGATTTCTACCAGCAATGCAAACCTGACTGCAACAGTAAAGTGGTACCTAAGAGTGGGATTGCTGACTTTTGGGTTCCTATTTCTCTCACTGCCTAACAAATTTCTGTCTCCTATCATTTCCTCCTTCTAAAAACGTAGGCCTAACTACACTAACTGCCTTTAGGGAACTGGGACAATGGATTGATCTGACTTCTTCAAGCCAAATAGGGTCATTGGTTCTGGCATATTTGGTACCCTTCCAGTAAGCCATTTCTACAGGACACTAGCAATTTATTTGTGCTGTTATTGTGCAGGAAGAAAGCTATGGTTTCTGAAAAAAGCTACTGGTGGAGAAAGAATAAAAACAACAGGCATAAGAGAAGTGAGGATGGGGTAAATTGGAGCATTTTAGGGTTTGTAGATTTTTCAGGCTGTGGAGTGCAATGAGGGAATACGGATAAATGGAATTGGATTGTCACAGGACCATCTGAGTGTGGGCAAGCTGTAGGCAAAAGGATATAAGGTTAAAATAAGTTAAATATACGATGTCCCAAAATTAGCAGAATCATTACCATAAATTATAAGCATAATTTTCTTTCACCATGAAGATTCTAAATCTATTTACCAAGTGGCACGGTCTATCCCTATTCTCATTAAATGCATGGGATATTACCAGAATTATCAAAAATGCATACCCAGGTTATCTTTGGTCATGGCTCAAATGCCATTGATTCATTGTAACCATTGTGATCACATCTATCTAACGTTACAGTCTGGGATGTGATGTTTAAACTTTTTAAGGTATAATTTAGTTTCTGGCTATATTTTTCCTGCTGAGTGTTAAAGATCAAGGACATAGACAACAGTTAATTTCATATTGTATTCTTGAAGGTCAGTTGTGACTCTTTAGGAGAGACTTTTAGGGACATGGGAATAGTTCTATGGCTCTCTAACCATTTTTGCCTTCTCCTGGGATGATTCATTTCTACACTGACCTTGTGTCTTTTCTTCCCTTATAAGCATTGAGGGTTTTCTGCTCTGTTCTAACTTTCCTACTGTAGATGGGCTTTTGATTCGAATCCAGTCTCTGGGTCTCCATGTGTTTCTTGATGAAGAGGATAGTTAAGTGTGCACATGGAGTGATTTGTTTGATCTCCAAGTTCATTCCCCACTTCCTATCTCCCTTGTTTCTGGTACCCGTTCTGCTGTTTTGGGGTTTCCTGGACCCTGCATGCATGCAAAAGGAACAGTTCCTTTGCTCTTCGCTCCTGGACTCCTCAACTCCACATTCCCCAACTCCCTGTCCCCCTGTGCAGGAGGTTACACATGTGGAGTGAGTGGGCCTGAGCTCTTGGTTCATTCTCCACCTCATAGTTCCCTGGCTCCTGGAAGCCCTGCTCCTCATGTGGGGTTGTCTGGACCATGTGTGTCTGTGGTGCCAGGAGGTCTTTTGTTCCTGGATCCCTGACTAATCACCTCCTGTTTCCACAACTACCTGTTCCCCTGCACTGGAGGGTGCATCTGCACACAGAGTGAGTAGGCCTGAGATTCCAGTTTGTTCTCCAATTTTGAGCTCTCCTGCCCCCAGTATCCTTGCTGGTGGTGTGAGGATGCTGTACCCTGTGTGTATGTGGGAGGAACAGGCTTGTTGTTCCTGGCTCTCTTACTTTCCAACTTCTGGTTCACCAACTCCATGTTCTCCTGCACTGTATGGTATGCTTGTGCATGGAGTGCATGAGCCTTACCTTCTAATTCATTCCTTGCCTCCCAGCTTCTTGGCCCTGGTAACCCTGCTGCTTTTGTGGGGTTGCCTAGACCCTGCGAGATTGCTGTGTGAGCAGGCCTTGAGTTCTTCGTTTGCATGCTTCCCAGCCCCTGCTCCCCCAACTCCCAGTTCCCCGGTAGCAGAGGGTGAACACAAGTGAAGGGAGTAGCCCTGCACTTTTGGTTTCCAATATACCAGTTCCCCAGTATCCCTGTTGCACTTAAAACCTTCACAAACTGTGCATTTGAGGTTATAACCCTTTCCCATCCCAATCTGGTTAGACCTTGTGGTAGTTTGAATAGATGGCCCCCAATATATTCAGTGTTTTATTAGTTTGTAATTTGCATCTGCAGCCACCTGGCTGGAGGGGGTGTCACTGGGAAGATCTTAAATTGTGGTGGTGGATTTAAGATTTCAGTCTAAAGATATGCAAACTGTGCCTAGCTGGAGTTCCTGAAGTGTGCTGTGCTGTGTGGCTTTTGGCTTTTAGGCTTGTACTTCTCTCTGTGTGTTTGGCCTGTGAGAGCAGGCCAGCTTCTTCTGCCACTATGGAACTTACCCTTTATCTGTAAGCTTCAATAAATCCCTTCCTCCATAATTGTGCCTGATCTGGAAGTTCATCTCAGTGAACCTGAAGCTGTCTTCTACAGAAGTTGGTACTGAGGAGTGAGCTGAGATGAACTTGATCATGTGGATGTTGGTCTTTTGGAAGCTTTGTTTTGAAGGAATGGGCATGGACTTGGTGCTTGCAACTGAAGATGCCTTCTGGAGTGGTAAGCCAAGTTTTAGGAATTATTTTGATGACAGTTTGAGAATGCTAAGTGCAGGCAGTATTGAACTTCAAGGCTTGGCTTCTGACCTTTCTAATGGAAAGGAAAGGCTGCAGAGGATTTTTTTGGAACTGGACTACTAGCATAAGGGCTGGCTGCATCCTGCTGCCCAGGCCCAGAGACTTTGATCAAGGTTAAATTTGTAGTGGACTTATGTGCTTCACTAAAGATATTGGACTGAGAGATTTAAGATTTTAAGTTGGGAGACCACAAGCAAGTTAAAATTACAGGCACTGAGACTGGTTTTAGGTTACTGAAGGTGCTATTGTCACCACGTGAGCAATCTTAAGGAAGATGGCCCAACTGCTTTACAGTAAAACAATGGAGAGGATGCCTGAGGAAAGACTGTCACAGAAATGCAAGCTCTTTTGGAAAGAGTTCACTGGAGAAGGAACCTGCTTTTCAAGGTTACAGATTATTTCATCTGTGAATTAAGAGTATGGCTGTGTCCTCCACACCTGGTATTAGTTTTGGAAGCATGAAAAATGCATGGAGTGGTCATGAACTACACATGATTCCAGGGGTACTGATGTGGCATAAGGCAGGGTGTGATGATCCTGGTAGACTGTAAGAGCCTTTGGAAGATGGACTGTGGTTAGTATGGAGACCTGAAGATGTTTTGGATATACCAAGACTGTGCAAAGAGCACACTGTCTGGAATGGAAGCCTGGAATGGAAGTTTTACTTGGCTACTCTGCCCAGCTGGAGGGGTAAAACTGGAAAATCTAGAGACTGTCAGTCCCTGGTTATATTGGACCTGAACTGCAGAAGTTTGATGGTGGTTGAGTTTGAATTGTTTTAGCCTCTCCTTGCTATACCTTATACCAGTTGAAAATGTTTACTCTGTGCCTTTATATGGTGAAAATATTTAACTTGTTTGATTTTATAGGACTCACTATCTTAAATTGTTCAAGACTGTGGATACCTTTGAAATTGGACTGAGTACAATTTACAATGTGTGATGGTTATGAATCTATTGGGGGCCAAGGGAAGAATGTGGTAGTTTGAACAGATGGCCTCCAGTATATTCAGTGTTTTATTAGTTTGTAGTTTGCATTTGCAGCTACCTGGCTGGTGGTGGTGTCACTGATCAGATCTTAAGGTGTGGTGGTGGGTTTGAGATTTTAATCTAAAAGTATGCAAAGTGTGCCTAGCTGGCATTCCTGAAATGTGCTGTGTTGTGTGGCTTTTGGCTTTTAGGCTTGTGCTTCTCACACTGTGTTCAGTCCTGTGAAAGCACGACAGGTTCTTCTGCCATTATGGAACTTCCCCTGGATCTCTAAGCTTCAATAAATATCACTTCCTCCACATCTGTGCCAGGTCTGGAAGATATCTCAGTGAACCTGAAACTGTCTGCTACAGACCTAAATCAGAATAATCACTGAAGATCCTACAAGAACAAATACTTGCTTCATGCTTAACAAAATAAGACATAAGACTTTTACCCTGAAATGAGTAGACCCTAATACACACACAAAAAAGAGAGAACTCCACCAAGGATGTCCAGTCCCAGAATGGAAACCTCCAATGAAAACACAGAGAAAAAAGCAGAAATTAAATCCCAAAACGAAAAAATAACTGACCAAGCAAATTGCTGAACTGGAAGCAAATCATCAAAAAAAAAAAAAAAAACAATTTCATAAATAAAATGCACACAGCTTCATCACTAGGCTTAACATAATTGAAGAAAACTAAAGAGACAACAAAAGAGATAAAATTGAATTGAAGGAGAGTCAACAAGTAGAGGATCTCAATAACCAGCTGATTAACTTAATGAAGACATTATCAAATGCAAGAATGAATTCCAGGAAGCATCAAAAAAATCTTGATCTGAAATGGGACCTCAAGAAAGAGATGGACATGGTGCAAATACACACACATACACACACACACACACACACACACACCCCAAATAGAAAACAAAATAGCCAAAACTAGAACAGACATAAAAAAGTTCAAAGCACTAAACCCCATAAACCCTCCAGCATGACAGGTATGAAATCAAACCTCAAAGTTATAACTTCAAATATTAATGGACTTCAATTGCCCATTAAATATACACAAGTTAACAATATGGATTAGAAAAATGGGCCCTTCATTCTGTTGCCTTCAAGAAACCCACATTATCATTAAAGATAGACACCACCTCAGGGTAAAAGGATGGAACATGATTCTCCAAGCAAAAAGAAATAATAAACAAGTGGGTGTGGCTATGCTAATATCTGACAAAATAAACTTCAAAAGCCATTAAAAATGATAAAGAAGGCCATGTTTTACTCATCAAGTAGCTATTGTGAACAAGAGGACATCACAATAAAATGTCTGTATGCACCAAACATAGGCATACCATATTTTATAAAGCAAAACCTACTTGACAACAAATCTGAAATATATCCAATACTACCATAATAGGGGATGTCAATACCCCACTATCATCATTAGATAGATCATGCAAGCAGACAATCAACAGGGAAATAATAGAGCTCAACACTACCATAGATCAATTAGATGTAACAGATATCTACAGAATATTCCACCTAAATTATACTGAATAGATATGTTCTGACTAGCTCATGGAATCTTTTCCATAATAGATCATGTATTAGGTCATAAAGCATGACTCTATAAATCCAGGAAAATTGACATAACTTCCTTCATCATATCAGACCACAATGCTTTCAAGCTAGAAATTAACAAGAGATACAACAGAAATTGCAGCAGCTCCTGGAGACTGAAGAACATGCTACTAAACAATGGGTTGTAGAAGAAATCAAAAAAGAAATGATAAATTTTCTTGAACTGAATGATAATGAAAACCACAACATACCTGAACTTATAGGACAAAATGAAGGCAGTCCTAAGGGTAAAATTCATAGCACTAAATGTCTTCATACCACAGATAGAGAGGCTGGATGTGGTGGCATATACCTTTAATTCCAGCACTCAGGAGACAGAGATATCAGGATCACCATGAGTTCTAGACCACCCTGAGACTACATAGAGAATTCCAGGTCAGTCTCGGCTAGAGTGAGTCCCTACCTTGAAAAACAAACAACAAACAACCAAAAAAAAGGAAAGAGAGGTCTCAAATTAATATCCTAAGTACTCACCTAAATTCACTGGTAATACAACAAAAATTCAGCCCTGAGAGTACCAGAGGGAATGACCTAATTAAAATAAGATCAGAAATTAATGTATTGGAACTACAAAAATAGACAAAACAAAGAGCTGGTTCTTTGAAAAAAATAAGCAAGATTGGGGCTGGATAGATGGATTCTCAGTTAAGGCATTTGCTTGCAAGGCCAAAGGACCCAGGTTTGATTCTCCCAGGACCCACATAAGCCTGATGCACAAAGTAGTGCATGACTATGGAGTTCATTTACAGTGGCTGAAGGCCCTGGCATGCCCATTCTCTCTTCTCTCTGCCTCTTTCTATCTCTTGCCCTCTCAAATAAATGAAATAAAATTTAAAAATATAGGGGGTGGGTTGGGGAAAATATAAAAGATTGATGAATCCTTGGTTAACATGATCAAACAACTACAAATAAACTTCCAAATTAATGAAACTAGAAATAAAATGGGGGAAGTCACAACAGACAACAATGAAGTTGAAAGAATCATGAGGACACATTTCCAATACCTCTACTCCACAACATTGGATAACCTTGAGGAAATATACCAATCCCCAGGCACATACCACTTACCAAAACTAAGTGAAGAGCAGATAGATCTAAACAAACCCATTAAATCCAAGATTGAAAATGTAATCAAAAACCTGCCCAAAAGAAAAAGCCCATGTCACGATGGATTTTCAGCCAAATTCTACCAAACTTTCACTGAAGAACTGAAACCTCTTTTTTCAAGCTATTTCACATAATTTGTGAGCAAGGAACCCTAACCAACTTTTTCTATGAAGCTAGAATGACTCCCATATAAAAACCAGACAGAGATTCATTCAGCAAAAAAAGGATAACTATAGACCTATATCCCTGATGAACTTGGATGCAAAACTCTTGCACAATACCCTCACA
Source organism: Dipus sagitta (assembly GCA_036346955.1). Classification (NCBI taxonomy): domain Eukaryota; kingdom Metazoa; phylum Chordata; class Mammalia; order Rodentia; family Dipodidae; genus Dipus; species Dipus sagitta. The sequence continues at coordinate 126,853,608 of CM070776.1, forward strand.
ACCTGAATTCAATAATACATAAAAGCATTATCCACCTCAACAAAGCAGGCTTCATCCCAGGGATGCATGGATTGTTCAACATATGGAAATCAATTAATGTAACACACCACATAAATATACTTAAACACAAGATCATTTCAATAGATGCAGAGAATGTCTTCTACAAAATACAACAGAACATCATGATCAAAACATTGGACAGCACAGGCACGGAGAGTTTATATCTCTACATAATTAAGGCCATATTACAAAGCCCATAATACCCAAATTATATGTAGTGGGGAAAGACTTAAGAAGTTTCCACTAAGATTGGGAATAAGGCAGGGGCGCCCATTCTCACCACTTCTCTTCAACATAGTACTGGAAATTCTAACCCAAGTAATAAGTCAAGTGAAAGTTATAAAAGGGATACAAATTGGAAAGGAAGAAGTGAAACTAGCCATATTTGCAGATGACATGATCCTATACATAAGTGATCCAAAACACTTTACCATAAAACTTCTGAAGTTATAAATTCATTCAGCAAAGTAGCAGAAAACAAAATCAACATACAAAAATCAGCAGCCCTCCTATACATAAAAGTCAAATATACAGAGAAAGAAATCAGTGGGGCTATTCCATTTTCAAGAGCCACAAAAAAATGAAATACCTTGGAATAACACTAAATAAGGAGGTGAAAGAACTATATTGGAAACATAAAAACACACAAGAAAGAAATTGAGAAAGACATGAGAATATGGAAAGACCTCTCATGTTCCCAAATAGGTAGAATTAGTATTGAGAAAATGACAATCCTATCAATAGCAATATACAGATTCAACAATACCAACAAAAATCCCAGCATCATTCTTCACAGAGATATAAAAATTATCTCAAAATTTATATAGAGTGGAAGAAGGCCTCAGATATCTAAAAATTTCCACAGTAAAAGAAACACCACTGGAGGTGTGGTGGTTTGATTCAGGTGTCCTCCATAAACTTAGGTGTTCTGGAGGTTAGGTTCCCCAGCTGACGGAAATTGGAAATTAAAGCCTCCTGATGAGTGTATTGTTGCCGGTGGGCTTATGGGTGTTATAGCCAGTTTCCCCTTGCCAGTGTTTGGCACACTCTCCTGTTGCTATTGTCCACCTTATGTTGGCCACAGGGTGATGTCCACCCTCTACTTATGCCATCATGTTAAAGCTATACTACAAAGCCATAGTAACAAAACCAGCATGGTGTTGGCAAAAACAAAAGCAAACAAACAAAAGAAAACAGACATATAGACCAATGGAATTGTATAGAAGACACAGCCCTTAATTCAAGCAACTACAGCTACTTGATATTTGACAAAGGAACCAACAACATTCATGGGAGAAAATACAGCATCTTCAAAAAATGGTGCTGGTCAAATTAGATAATCGCATGTAAAAAAATGAAACTAGACCCACTCTTCTCACCATGCACAAAAATCAACTCCACATTGAGTAAAGACCTGAACATTAGACCTAAAACTCTTAATTGCCTGTAAGAAAAAATAGGGGGAACTCTCCATGTTATAGGAGTGGGGAAAAACTTCCCAAATAGCCTAGGAAATTAAACAATGATTCAACCAGTGGGATCTCATGAAGCTTAAAATATCTTGTACAGACAAACATACTATAAGCAGAGTCAACAGACTCCCCATGGAACTGGAGAAAATCTTCACCATCTATACCACTGAAAGAGGCCTAATATCTAAAATCTACAAAGAACTCAAAAAACTGAACAATAAAAATCAAATAATTCACTAATAAACTGGGACACAGAACGGCATAGGGAATTTTCAATGGAAGAAATATCAATGGCTAATACTTACTTAAGAAAATGTTCGACATCACTAACCATCAGGGAAATGCAAATTAAAACAACTATGAGATTCCACCTTACTCCAGGTAGGATGGCAATCATTAAAAAAGCAACGGACTATGCTGGGCATGGTGGCACACGCCTTTAATCCCAGCACTTGGGAGGCAGATGTAGGAGGATCACCAAGAGTTTGAGGCTAGCCTGAGACTACATAGTAAATTCCAGTTCAGCCTGTGCAGAGTGAGAACCTACCTCGAAAACCAACAACAACAACAAAGGTCAACCAACAATAAATGTTGGCAAGGTTATGGGAAAGATGAACCCTCATTCACTGCTGGTGAGTGTGAAAACTTGTATGACCACTATGGAACTCAATATGGAGACTCCTGAAAAATATGAAAATAGAGCTACTAACTGACTCAGCTATTCCTCTAATGGGCATGAACCCTAAAGGCTATTCTCTTCACTGCAGAGATATTTGCTCACTTATGTTTACAGCTGCACAATTCACTATAGCAAAAAACTGGTATCAACCCAGATGCCCAACATTTGATGATTAGATAATGAAGATGTGGTACATATTCACAATGGAATTCTACTCAGAAGTAAGGAAACATTATACCATGAAATTTGTACAAAAATGGACAGACTTGGAACAGAGCACACTAAGTGTACTCACACAAGCACAGAAAAACAAACACCATATGTTCTCTCTCATCTGTGGCTCATAACAAGGAACACCTTGAGTTGTTGCAGGCATACCTGACAGGCAACTCAAGTGTCAGATAATAGGAAAGGAAGTTTCTTGGGGAGCAGGAATGGGAGGGTGGGAGAAAGACACACAATACTAAATCCAAAATGAATTCATTCCATAGAAAACTTTCTCCTGAATAGCAGAATTAATAATATAAACATCAACTGGAGTATGCAGTAACTGTCATGTAAGAAGGGCCGTGGAGAGGGTGGGATGAAGCCTAACCCTAAAACTTTTGGCTCTGGCTTGAAACTTCTAGTACCAGAGATCGGTTACAATCAACATTATGCTGTTGATCTGAGAGAACTTTGATGTCCCTAAAACAAGACAGACTACTGTCAAAGCACTTGATTACCTGAGGTCAGGCCCTATTACTGAAGGCACCACAAGCTGCTGACACAGAACATCAAGAGGTCCAGCTAGAATCCAGAAAGACACAAGTTCCCAGGTGGTCTGCCCATATCATGCTGGAAAGTACTACATGAGCAGTTGGGGAGAAATGACCACCAACCTTGTGTACTAAAAGGGGTCACTGCTACACAAAAGCATCAAACCTGATAAGATAGACATACCTGTTCAATAGTGGCACCCAGCCTAGGTGGATAAACAATGGGATTGGCTAAGAGTTCTGCTCAGTGAAGGAACCCTTAGCTGGAATTGAAAACTGAGTGAGAATCCTATGGAGACCAAGATCATGGACTCCAATGAGAAGCTCCAACTAGTATTTGGCCAAAATACAGGCTATACCCATCAAAATCTATCTCAAGTAACAATGCTTATCTCATTGAACCTATGCTGACCTTAGTCTCCTTTGGAGAATTTGTTTTTTCTTTTTCAGAAGGCAGCTAGAACAAAGGAGATAAACCACTCCTCACATATCAGCCAGGGCCCAGATGAAACCGGAGAGAAATTAGTGAGATGACCAAGAGTGCTGCTTCAATAGCGAGCCTGTCAATCAGTGCCAAGTGTCATGGAGACAGACACTGAGGGAACTAAAAATGCACCAAAGCAGAAATCCATAACTGGCTGAGAACACAACACTAAAGTAGACTTAAAACACACCCACCATGGCTCAGGGAATTTTGTGGAAGAATGAATGGAAAGATTGTAAGAGCCACAGAGTGGTAGGAAATGTCCAGAGGCACTGTTCTGCCCCCTTACAATGACATAATGATGCTCTCACATCACATAACCCACAACCCTAGGAGAAATACCAGAAATCCTACCAAGGAGGACCCTCAGTGGAATAGGGGCAGGGAGGAGGGAAATGATGGTACTAACATATGATGTGTCCATACAAATTTCTACTTAATAAACAAAGAAAGCTTTCCAAACAAACGAAAGACAAGATAGGTGAATTACAAAGAGCTGTAGGACCCTCTAGAAGTAACTGCCCAGTCAACTCCTGGGCCTTAAAAATTTTTTTGGTCATTTTTGTTTATTTACTTGAGAGTGCAAGACAGAGAGAGAAAGAGGCAGATAGAGAGAAAGGGAAAATGGGCTCACCAGGGCCTCCAGCCACTGCAAACCAACTCCAGATGTGTGTGCCCCCTTGTGCATCTGGCCAATGTAGGCCTGGGGAATCGAGCCTCAAACTGGGGTCCTTGGGCTTCACAGGCAAGTGCTTAACCACTAAGCCATCTCTCCAGCTCATCCTGGACCTTTTGACCAGGAGGGTCTGGGACCAAATATTTCCTACCTCTTTAGACCAAAAGTCCTTATGGGTTTTTTATGCTACATCAGGTTTTGAAGCACCCAGGAGAAAAATGGTAAATACAGAATATGTCTGTACCATTTTATGTTTTACAAAATAGTTCTAGTTAAAACATGGTGTTAAAAACCTTAACATTATTTTATAGCATGTAATGGATATCGTCTCATGACAAGGTAAGCCATATCTGAGAGATAGGAAACATATATTATTATTTTTTGAATTAAGAAATTATTTTATTTTGTTTTTATTAGTTATGTACATAGTGTGTATATGGTACCATCCTTAACCTCTTCCCTGTCCCCCCACTCCACAGGGACCCTCCTCATTGGAGAATGTGGGTCGTGCATTGTGGGGGTAGCCATCAGTTATAGGTAAGAGCCAATGTCTCTGTGCATAATGTCCCAACTTGCGGCTCTAACAATATTTCTGCCCCATCTTTCATGAATTTCCCTGAGCCATGTTGGATTCATTTTGATCACACCACTATTTACAACATTTTTTGTCAGCCTACGTGATAACAGCATTTGCACATGGGGCTCCATGGTGGTGGGACAGCCTAGGGAGGGGAGAATGCTGACCTGCTGGCCTGGGTCCACTTATCCTGCAGTTAGTGCACGAAGAACTTGCGGCTGGGACTCGGGCTAGGACAGCTGCTTGAGGGGATTGGGGGATTGGTGGGCTACCCGAGAGCATGGGAGTCAGTTGACTCCCTACTTTGATCCTCCGTACCCTCCCACTGGAGGTCTACTAGTATCTGCAAACCCCTAAGCCCCCCCCCCAATTAACTCTAAATGCCTTGCCTTTCCTTCCCTGCAAGGTGAGGCATGGTTAGGTGGATGCCGTCTTGACCAGAAGTCTAAACATATATATTATTTAACAGTTGTAACTATAGGCAAACCATGCTAATAGTACTGGAGACAATTTTCATTAACAAAAATATAAATGTTAACTGACTTTGATTTCGATGTCGTGCTCTGGTGAGAGCCACCACTTTTATTCCGTGAATTGTGAGGGGGTGTACTTTTATATTAAAGGAATTTCTAGGAAGATAACCTGTTAACTCAGGGGGCTGTTAGTTATTAGCCAGAAATTTTCCTTGGAGATTAACATAGCTAACACATCATGGGTGTATACAAAGTTTGCTTCGCAGAGTTAGTTAGTCAGTGCAGGGGGGCAGACTGGCCTCAAACTCTGGATTTTTTTGTCCCTGTTTCTTGAGCAATTCTTTTCTGTAAAAAAATTCTATTTATTTTATTTGAGGGAAAGAGAGAGAGAGAGAGAAAGAGAATGAGAGAGAGAGAAAAAAATGGGCATGCCAGAGCCTCCTAGACACTGCAAAAGAACTCCAGACACATGTGCTACCTTGTGCATCTGGCTGTAGGTGGATACTGGGGAATCAAACCTTGTTTTTTGGCTTTGCCAACAAACACCTTAACCACTAAGCCATCTCTCCAGCCCTTGAGCAATTCTTTACTGGCATGTTTTTACCACATCTGGCAGAAACTTGTGAGTCTCACTAGAGTCTGCAGCTTTTTGATGGTCATAGGTAGTGAGTAGGAGATAAGGGGACTCATCTCCTTTCAATTTAATTTTCCAGCGTCTCTGACAAAACTGATCTCAAATACCTTATAGTGGCTTGGCATGACTGAACTCTGGAAACTAAGGTCTTATAACTCCATCTGTCAGGGAATTGAGATGGCTGAGTGTCTAACCCTTGGCTTTGTGTCAGTTTTGGATGACCTCAGGGATAACAGTTGGCATAGAACAACTCAGTCTATTTCTTTCTTTTCTTATAAAGCAGGTCTAGCTGAAGAATGGTATCATACCCTTGGGGCATGATTTCTTATCTCCTAGACAATCTGTTGTTTGGTATAAGGAAAACAAGTGTGACATCTAGTCTCATATAGGAGAGAGTGGGTCCACAATGAAGTGATAACATAAAATCATTATTCCCTTGTGACACTTCCTCTCTTAGGGGTGTAGAGAAGGAAATTATTCACACTTGGATAATCTCAACTTAATTTTTTTTTAGATTTTTAATTAGGTTTTATTCTCTGAATATATATATGAGTCAGGCAGAAATGTGATTTTCATCAGCATTGAAAGTGAATCAATGTACATAGTTTGTGTATAGAATTTATAGAAGGAAAATACTAAGAATGGGATCCTAGTAGGGAATTAACACAGCATCTCTGGACCAACGACAGGTTACTGACACAAAGAAAGGCACAGTGAGGAGCTAACTATTGCTCTTGGTGCCAGAGTGTATATACTTTGTCCCTCCATCATTTATGTCAGCTTTCTGTAGTTCTTACAGTGAGAGAATTCTCTGCTGGGGGAACCAACTGAGCTAAATTCAGAAGCACCATGCTGGTTTTACTCCGGGATATGAATTTCTGTCAACTTCTTTGCTTTTTTGGTTTTTTTCCTTGTTTTTATTAATTAGTTTTGTACTCAGTGAATATAGTCAATTTGGTACCATTGTTAGGCCCATCCATGTCCTACCCCCTCCCCCTGGCCCCTCCTTGTTGAGGTATATGGGTCATGAATTCTGGAGTTAGTCCAAAGTTATGGGTAGGATAAATGTATCTGCATATCATGACCCAACATGTGGCTCTGACATTCTTTCTGCCCCCTCTTCTGCAAAATTTCCCTGAGCCATGTTGGGTTCATTTTTGGTCTGCTTCAGAGATGAGGTGTTGGGGGCCTCTGGGTCTCTGCATCTCTGATTTAGTAGGAGTTGATTTTTCTCTGTGTTGATCTCCTTCACCCTTGTGCTGGTACCAGGTTCACCAAGAAAACAGCACCCTTTCTTGTTTCGCCAATTGTTCTTCATTTCAGCCAGGGCCCTTTTGAGGTATGTTGGGGTGGCTCTCTCCTTAGGATCTACATCTATCTGCAAAAAAGAAGAAGATTCTCCAATGGAGAGTAAGTTAGCAGCAGACAAATGAGATAACCCTTACTTTTTATAGAGAATTTAATAGGTGTAGGTCTGCTTGTAGCCCATGATTAGTGATAGCTTGTTAATGGAGAATGGGCTTATGTTTGGATATGGTTCTGACTTGTTTCCCAGCTCCAGCTATGGGTCCCGTACCACTGAGGGGATCAGTTAGCTGAATCAAGAGCAGTTGGTTTCCCACCATGGCTGTGTGCCACTATTGCACTTGTGTGAGTGTCACAACAGGTTATTTGCTGCTAAGTAGGTTAGACTGTGTGTTGCTTGGACAGATATTGGTGTCTTTCTTTTAGGAAACCTTGTAGGTCTCTCTGATCAAAAGCTCATTGTGGATGATAACCGCATGCTGGTACTGGGAGTTACAGGTCAGAGCCCACTAAGAAAAGGAAGAAAAAGATAATTAATATAATAGAGTTAGAGAGAAGAGAAAGAGAGAGAGAGAGAGAGAGAGAGAGAGAGAGAGAGAGAGAGGAGCTGTAGAAGATTAAGGTAAGTCTTCATAATACATTCTCCAGTGTCTTGTGGCTCAGGTATTCCCTCTAAGGGCCTGGTGAAGGTTCAGCCATTTGGTCTGCCTTTTGGGATGAAGAATTTTATGGTACCATTGCCGTTTAGGTCTAGATTTGTGTTTACCACCCCCTCCCTTGCCCTCCCCGCCCTACCCATCCTATTGTCTAGTCCATGAGATGCTTGCTGTGTATGTTAGGCATCTTGGGTAGATTCAGGTTAGGAACTGTAGATGAGTGAGACTCTGTGGTGATTTTTGTTCTGTGATTGGGTAAGTTCACTGAGAATAATCTGTTCCAGGTTCAAGCATTTTTCCTCAAATTTCATTGTGTCATTTTTTTCTTACTGCTGTATAGAATTCCATTGTGTAGATATACCACATCTAAGTTATCCGTTCTTGTAGTGATGGACATCTGGGTTGATTCCAGCTCTTACAAATTGAGCCTCTACATACATAGTTGAGCAAATCTCTCAGGTCTGTGCTTTGAAGATTTTAGGGTAGATGACCAAAAGGGAATAACTGGGTCTGTTGGTATCTCTATACTCAGCTTTTTCAGAAGTCTCCATATTGCTTTCCAAAGTGGTTGTACCATCTTACATTCCCACCAACAGTGGATGAGTTTTCCTACTTCTCCACATCCTCGCCAGCATTTATTTTCATTTGATTTTTTTGAGGTTTGCTGTCCTTATTGGGGTAAGGTAGAATCTCATAGTTGTTTTAATTTGCATTTCTCTGATGATTAGGGATGATGAACATTTTCTTAAGTGTGTGTTTGCCATTTGTATTTCTTCCTCTGTGAACTGCCTGTTCAGCTCTTTGCCCCATTTTGTGAGTGGGGTGTTTGACTTTTTACTGTTTAGATTTTTGAGTTCTTTGTAGATTCTAGCGATTAGGCCTCTGTCAGTTGGATAACCAGCAAACATTTTCTCCCATTCTGAGAGTAATCTATTGGCTTTGCTTATTGTGTGCTTCTCTGTAAAGAAAGTCTTCAGTTTCATGTGATCCAATTGGTTGAGTGACTGTTTAAGATCGTGAGCTACTTGTTTTTTTTTTCAGGAAGTTTTTTCCATTCCTATATCATGGAAAGTACTTCCTATATTTTCTTCCAGTAGTAGTGGAGTTTCTGGTCTTATATTGAGGTCTTTGATCCATTTGGACTTGAGTGTAGTGCATGGTGAAATGTGTGGATCAAGTTTCAATTTCTTGCATATGGTTATCCAGTTTGTCCAGCACCCTTTGTTGAAGATGCTGTCTTTTTTCCAGCCTATATTGTTAGGGCCTTTGTCAAATATCAAGAAGCTATAGTTGCTTGACCCAAAGTCTGGGTCCTCAAGTCTATTTCATTGGTCTATACTCCTGTTTTTATGCCAGTACCATGCTGTTTTTATTACTATGGCTTTGTACTATAGCTTTAGATGTGGTATGGAGATGCCTCCAGAGGTATTTCTTTTGCTGAGGATATGTTTGGATGTGCAAGGCCTTCTGCCTTTCCATATGAAATTTGAGATCATTTTTTCTATCTCTGTGAAGAACACTGTAGGGATTTTAATTGGAATTGCATTAAATCTGTATATTGCCTTTGGTAGGATTGTCATCTTCACAATGTTAATTCTGCCTATCCAGGAGCATGGGAGGACTTTCCATTTTCTCAAGTCCTCCTCATTTTCTTTTTTGAGTGTTTTTATGTTTTGTTGTATAGATCTTTCACTTCCTTTGTTAATGTTATTCCAAGGTATTTTATTTTATTTTTCATTGCTATTGAAAATGGGACCATGTCCCTTATTTCTTTCTCTGTATCTTTGCCATTTGTGTATAGAAAGGCTACTGATTTTGTGCATTTTTTATCCTGCCACTTTGCTATAGGAGTTAATCACCTTCAGGAGTTTTTGGGTGGAGTCACTTGAGTCTCTTACATATACAATCATGTCATCAGTGAATAGAGCTAACTTAACTACTTCCTTTCCAAATTGTATCCCTTTTATTTCTTTCTCCTGTCTTATTGTTTGAGCTAGGACTTCCTGTACTATATTGAAGAGCAGAGGTGAGAGTGGACAACCCTGTCTTGTTGCTGATCTCAGTAGGAATTCCTACAGTCTCTCTCCAATAAGTATTATTTGGGCCTTGGGAGCTTTGCATATTGCCTTTATTATGTTAAGATATGAACCAGCCATGACAATTCTCTCCAATGTGTTGATCATGAAGTGAAGTTGTATTTTGTCAAAGGCCTTTTCTGCATCTATCAAAATGATCATGTGGTTTTTGTGTTTAACCTTGTTTATATGGTGTATTACATTGACAGATTTCTGTATGTTGAACCACCCCTGTGTTCCGTGGATGAATCCTACTTGGTCGAGGTGGATAATGCTTTTGATGTGTTGTTGGATTCGGTTTGCAAGGATTTTGTTCAGGATCTTTGCATGTAAGTTCATCAGGGAAAGAGGCTGGTAGTTTCCTTTTCGTGTGGCATCTCTGCCTGGTTTTGGAATTAGGGTGATACTGCTTCATAGAAGGAGTTGGGTAGCTTACCCTGTTTTCCAATTTTGTGGCACAGTTTGAGGAAGATTGGTTTGAGTTCTTCCATGAAGGTTTAATAGAATTCAGCTGAGAAGCCATCTGGTCCTGGACCCTTCTTTTTGGGGAGGTTTTTTTTTTTATTACTTTTTCAATCTCAATGAGTGTGATAGGTTTATTTAGGAGATTAATCTGCTCTGAGTTTAGCTTTGATAGATGGTATGCATCCAGGAATTTATCCATCTCCTCCACATTATCCATTTTTGTCGAGTAGAGGTTTTTGAAATAAGTCCTGATGATTCTCCCAATTTCACTTATGTCTGTTGTGATCGCTCCTTTTTCATTTTGAATTTTGTTAATTTGAAGCTTCTCCTTTTTTTGCTTGATCAGATTGGCCAGGGGTTTGTCAATTCTTGTTTATTTTTTCAAAGAAACAACTCTTTGCTTTGTCAGTTTTCTTAATTGTTTTCTTAGTTTCCAATTCATTAATTTCTTCTTTGATCTTAATTATTTCTTTCCATCTGGAGCTTTTTGGCTTAGATTTTTCTTGCTTTTCCAGTTGCTTTAGGTGGATGGTTAGGTTATTGATTTGGGATCTCTCTGTCTTTGCTATGAAGGCATTTAGTGCTATGAATTTTCCCCTGAGGACTGCCTTCATTGTGTCCCATAAGTTTTGGTACCATGTGTTCTCATCATCATTCATTTCTAGAAATTTTGCAATTTCATTTTTTATTTCATCCACTATCCATTTATTGTTTAAAAGTGTGCTGTTCAGTTTTCAGGCGCCGATTGGATTCTTGGTGTGTCTTTTGTTATTAATTTCTAGCAATATAGCATTGTGATATGGTATCATGTAGGGAATTATGTCAATCTTCCTAAATATATGGAGCAGACTTTGTGACCCAGCATATGATCTATTTTAGAGAATGTTCCTAGGGCTGCTGAGAAGAAAGAGTAGTCTGTGGATTTGGGATGGAATGTTCTGTAGATGTTCATTAGGTCTAAGTGATCTATGCTTTTGTTGAGCTCTCTTATGTCCCTGTTGAATTTCTGTTTAGATGATCTGTCTATTAGTGATAATGGTGTATTGAAGTCCTCAACTATGACAGTGTTGGTGGTTATTTCTGTTTTATTTTCAGGTAGGTTTTACTTTATAAACTGTGGTGCCCCTGTGTTTGGTGTATACAAATTTATGATTGTAATATCCTCTTGATGGATCGTTCCCTTGATAAGTAGGAAGTGGCCTTCTTTGTCCTTTTTGATTATTTTTGGTTTGAAGTCTATTTTATCCGATGTTAATATGGCTACACCTGCTTGTTTTTTATTCCCGTTTGCTTGAGATATTGTTTTCCACCCTTTCACCCTGAGGAGGCGTCTGTCTTTAGTAGTGAGATGGGTTTCTTGAAGACAATAGATTGAGGGGTCTGATTTTCTGATCCATCCTGTTAGCTTGTGTCTCTTGATGGGTGAATTAAGGCCATTAATATTTAGGGTAATGACTGTGATGTTTGATTTGATCCCTGCCATATTGTGGTGGTATATGTGGTTTGGGGGTTTCATGGACTTTGAAGTATTTTGTGCTTTCTCTAAGTTTGGTTATTGTGATCTGATTCTTGTAGGCATTTGAGTTTGATTATTCAATTCTTCTGTGTGGAGAATTTCCTAAAGTACTCTCTGTAGGTTTGGTTTTGTGTTCATATAATTGTAAAGCTGAGTTTTGTCATGGAAAGTTTTTCTTCCACCATCTATTATGTGGGATACTTTTGCTGGATAGAGTAGTTTCAGTTGGTAGCCTTAGATTCTTAGAGTTTGCAGTGTTTCATTACAGGCTCTTCTGGCTTTCCAGGTTTCCATTTAGAAGTCTGAAGTAATTCTGATGGTGTTACGTTTAAAAGTGATGTGCTGTTTTTCCCTAGCTGCTTTTAGGATTTTCTCTTTGATGTCAATGTTTAGAGTCTTAATGACAATGCGTCTTGGTGAGTTTCTCCTTTGTTCCATCTGTTTGGAGTTCTATTAGCTTCTTGTATCTTGATGGGCCTTTCTTTTGAGAGAGTGGGAAAGTTTTCTTCGATTATTTTGTTAAATAAGTTCTCCATGCCTTTGGTCTGAATTTCTTCTCCTTCTGGTATTCCAGTGATCCTGATATTAGGACGTTTAAGGGTATCCCACAATTCCCTCATGTTCTGCTCACAGAAACTTTTGAACTTATTGAAACTTTTGAATTCTCAAATTGTTTCTTCCATCTTGTCTTCCAGATCTGAGTTTCTATCCTCCACATTGCTGACTCTATTCTTGAGAGCTTCTAGAGAGTTTTGGACTTATTTAATTAGGTTTGCATTTTCTACTACTTTTCTAGGTACAGTTTCCATCCCTCTATCAAGCTCCCTTTTTACATCATTTTTTTATTTTCTTGATGCTTCATTGAATTCATCCTTGCATTTCTTTATGTCTTCATTTAGCATCACCAGCTGATTTTTGAGGTCCTCTCTTTTTTTCAGTCTCCTTCATATCTCTTAACTGTCTTGGAATTCCTTCCATTTTCTTATCTATTTGGTTTAGGCTAGTGATGACAGCATTCACACTATTATCTGTCCTTTGTTGCTTTTCTGCAAGTTCTACCAGTAGCTTGGTCAGGGTTGCATTGCTCATAGCTTCATTTTGGTGTTGTGATCCTAATGAATCTTCTATATTTTGATTAGAGATGTTCATTGTAGGACTGGGTGATCTTACTAGATTTTCTTGCATTTGATTTTTCATGTTATTTCTTTTGTGCTGTGGTCTTCCCATAACAGTGTATGGGCAGGGAAAGTAGGACTGTGGTTTCCGTGGGCGGGGGAAGTTGTGGCTCTTGGGGGAGCTGGCCTGGACTAGCAGTCAGGCATGCAGATGGGCCGAGTGGTTTGGAGCTAACATATAGGTGGGTGGATCAGCCTGAACTCAAGCACAGTGGGATGCTGAAGCAGCCTGAAGCAGATGCCAAGCAGTCTGAGCTTTGGCTCTCACTTGCCAAAGCCGCCTGAGCTCCTGCCTAGCAGGGCCGCCAAAGTTGCCTGAGTTCACACACAGTGATGTGCCAAGCTTCCTGTGCTCATGCTCAGAGTGATTCTGAGGCACCAAGCACCAAAGCAGCATAAACTCAGGAGTGGTGGAACACTGGTACCTGGAAGCAGTCTGAGCTCGCTGGCAACAGGACAATGGCGGTCAGCTGGCGTGGCAGACAGGCATGGGTTTGTACCTGAGCTGGCACAGGCCAACAGGCAGCATGGGCAGGTGGAATGGGGCTGGGCTCCTGCATGAATTGTCGGCGGCCCGGAGAAGTAAGTGGGCAACTGAGCAGAGCAGGCTAAGCTTGCGCAAGTGGTGAGCGTGTGGTGGGCAAATGGAGCCTGAGTTCCAGCAGGACAGTGGGCGGAGCCTACCCAATGTCAAGCCTGGGCGGGGTTAGCAGAGCTATTGCCCCTGTTCAGTGAGGCAAGTGGAACTATGTTGGCCTGGGTCCCCTTTCCTACTGTAAGTGCAGGTATATCCTGAAGCTTGGATTGTGGATATGGCAGCTGCTTGGCTGGGGGGGGGGGGGGATTGGGGGACTGGTCGGCTACCCATGTGTGAGGGAATCAGCGATTCCTACCTTCCTCTGTCTCTACCTTCCTGGTGGCAGGGTGGTGGTGGTAGCGGTGAAGGGGGGTCAGGAAACAAAGATCCCTCTTGCAAATTCTACGGGGCCACCTACACTCCCGTCTGCCAGGCAGAGCAGGAGCACAGCCAGTTCCATATACTTAGCCAAGCACATCAGTCAATTACAAATTTAACCTTGACCAAACTCTCTGGGCATGGGGAGCAGGATTCAGTCCGCCCTATGCCAGTAGTCAAGTTCCAACAAAGTTCTCTCCAGTCTTTCCTTCCACTTAGAATTTTCATGAGCCAAGCCTTCAAATACAATACATACTGCACTTAGCATGTTCAGACTCTTATTAGAATAGTCCATATGCTTGACTTAACACTACGGTAGGGGTATTCACTTACAAGCATCAAGTTTTAAGGCCAAAATCTTTATGGTCAGATTTATAGTACTGCAAGAAGTGACTCTCAGCCACCAATTCTGTTATAGAGAGCTTCACATTACTGGGATGAACCTGCAGACCAGACACAGTTTATGGGAGAATGAAGGGATTAATTGAACTTACAAATTCAGAGGAAGTTCCAAAATGAAGGCAGAAGCTGGCCCCCTTTTACAGATCCACACAGAGAGAAAAGCAACCACCAGTACCACAAGGTGACAAACTTGAGGAATCCCAGGCAGAACTCCAGCACTCTGCATATCTTAGGCTGGAATTCAGATCCATCCACAAACATAACCTAGGACTGGACCCTAGGATCTGCCCACAGTGACATCTCCTTCAGCCAGATAGCTGGAGATCTAAGTTACAAGCTTTAATAAACTGGTGAATTTATTGAGGGACATCCATTCAAACTATCACAAGAAATAACTGAGAAAACAGTCTCTAAATATGGTGAATTTATTTCTAGAAAATTGGTGTCCAGAAGAAGACTACAAATACTCAAGCTAGAAAGGAATTCTTTTCCTTGTCCACCTGAAAATGGAGAGAGGAGAAAGGAAAAATAGGGGAATCTCCAGGAGAGAAGTCCATGGAAAAGGCACACACAAGAGGCATAAGAGGAGAGCCAAGGCCAAAAATTTTAGAAAAAGCATGCAGATACACATGTGTGAAATAAAGCACGAAAGTACAAGCCCTTCACCTTTACATAAAAGAAAGCAAAGCGATTCTATAGTAAAGGATTCGGGGTCTAAGGAAATATCACACATATATCAGAAAGAGGAAGCATCCAAACTAAGGCAGAAAACTGTCCCCACCAGAATAAATTCCTTTCTTCCAGCCAGGCAGAGCAGGAGAAAGAGATTACCAAAGCTTGAATCAAGAGACCCAGTTTCCTAGAAAATATAACCAAGAGAACCAAGAAACAGATCACACAGGTGGCAGGCCCATTTATATAGGTCAGACCTTCATTTACAATGAGCCTTGTCATCTGACTCAGATGTGTAAGGGAGAGACCTGATTGGTTTATGGATTCAAGGGGATAACACAGAAGGAGCCAGCCCACCTACGTGTGCTAGACTGGGGAAAAGGTAGGAGATGCTGTTGCTGAGTAATTGCTGGTAGCCATTTTGGATGAGGCTGGATCAGAGGTGAGTGCTAATTTTCCATGACAGTCAAGGTATGATCTCCTTGTGCTCCTTGGGCCATGACCCTGGCTCCCTGCCTATATAAACTTATCTTGCTCCTGTTTTTCCTTCAAAATCCTGTCTCAAAGGAGGTAGAAGACTATGACTAATACCTCAAAGATGTTCTTTTATTTCCATGTATGCACTGTGGTCATGTGAACATGCACTCACACACAAGTATGCACACACACGCACCACATAGCATAAGAAAGAACAGAATTTCAAGTACTATGTAAAAGGAGGGAGTCTATGTCACAGTTGCCCTCCTTAAGACTTAAAATATATGAAAGGGAGAGAGGTACAGTTTCTGTTAGGTTCCTAGTAAGAAAATTAGCAGGCTTTGTGGTCACTGAAGATGCACCTACCTTGAACCCCAACTCTTGTTTGACTGGTCAGGCACTAACATTAAGAAAGAGGAAATGTCATAAGAATGTGAAATGCCATGTGGATATGACATGGGAATTTGGGGTGACATGATCATGATGGAGTCTTCTCAGTTCCTGGTTGGGCTGTAACTCAGGAGTTAGTGTGCAGATGCTCACTGCCAGACAAAACCTCCACTGAGTCAGAGGCTAACAGGTACTTGTCATGTGAATTTTCACAGTTCAAATCCATAGCATATGGAGTTTAGGAGAAGGCAAGAATGCACAGTTCTTGCTGTAATTCAGGATGGGGTTTGGTAATGGAAAAGCTCTCTTGCAAAGCCTGATGGCCTGTGTGCACTTCCCCAGTGCCCATATAAAGCAAGAGGCACAAAATGACATATTCATCTGATGTTTCTTTGCAGTGGTAAGAGGCCTTTGCACACTCATCCCCAGTCTTTCTCTCTCTGCATACAAACAAAAAAAAAAGTAAAATAAAGAAGTAAATGCTGACTCTGTGTAGTAGTGCCTCTGTGTTTCCGGTGGCAGCTCAATATCTCAAAACCGATGTACTCATAGTTGCAAAAGAACAAAGTAGTGCTGCTTTCTTCTCACAGAGTAGAACTGGGGGCAGCATTGCTTCAGCTCACACAGCAACAGGAAGCTATTTATGTTGAAAGAAAAGGTGAATGCATTTTGTCATCTCCTGCTCCAGGTCCAGAGGAACTGTCATGCATATGATGATAGCTATGAAGATTTCAGAGGTGTCCATATCCATATCTAAGTTTACAGGCAAAGGAATGTGACTCTGAAAGGAGAATTATAAAGATCATCTGACAATAGGATGAGACAATACAGCACCTGCAAATATTTATCTTTAGTATATATCTGATGAATATAGTATCTGTTAAATGTTGGAGGTAAAACCATCAACATGACAGGGATGGTCTTGTCCATTGTGGTGGTTTGAATGAAAAGTGTCCCCCATGGTGTCATGTATTTATGATTAAGCTTCATACTTCATCCCAGTTAGTAGAGACCTTGGGAGGTAAAATCTTGTTGGAGGAGGTGTGTTGTTGATGATGGGCCTTTGTGTATTATAACCCAGCACAATCTTATTTGCCACACCTGCATACTTTCCCTACCTCCTTCTTGCTGCTATGGATACGTGATGACTGCCTGTTGACTCCTGCCATGTCACACCCATGACGAAACTTCCCCTAGAAATTATAAGGCAGAAAGAAACCCTTTCCTTCCACAAGCTGCTTTTGCTGTGATTTTCTGACCCATTAACAAGGAAGTAACTGTAACAACTGTCTTTGGGAATCTTAGAGTCTGGCTTCAATAAGACAGTAATGATATCCATAGCAAGAAGAGAACGTGAGAATCACTCTGTCTAACCTTGATCAGGAACAAATTGACTATATGGATATCCTCATGAGGAAACAGTGTTCCTATTTTTTATGCTGGTTTAGTTAGATAGTCCTTTTTTTTATTTTCATGGTTTTTTTAAATATGTGATTTTTCTCAAAAGTAAAATGTCCCCCAAAGGCTCAGGTGTTTGAAGACTTGTTTTGTCAGCTAATTACACTGTTTGGGAAGGTTGTGGAATTTTCAGTTGGTAGAACATTGCTGGAGGAAGTTGGTCAATGGGGTGAGATTTTAAGATTTGGAGCTTTGCTCCACTTCCTGTTTGCTCTCTACTTCCCAGCTGAAATATGGTCATCTGGCTCCCTGTTCCTGCCACTATGTCTTCTCTACTAAAAAAACTTCCACTTGAAGCTGAAAACCAAAAAACAAACCCCTTCCTTCACAAAATGAATATGTGGGTTTTAAGCCTTTGAAAATGGATTGGATTAGGAATGTGAATAAGTTTGGAACTTGGGGTTTGAAAAGCATTACAATGCTTTAAGCTGAGATTAATGTGCTATTCATGTAGGAGTCTGAAGTCCCAGTATGATGACATGAACATGGACAGTATTGGCATGGCTTATGAGGTTTCAGAGGGGACCAAGACTCTATTAGGAACTGAGCTGGATGAAATTCATCTGATATCATTGCAAAGAAATTGGACACATTCTGCCCATGTTTTGAGAATGTAAATTAGGCTAAGTTTAAAATTAATGGCCTAATGTGTTTGTATGAGAAAATTTCAAGACAGAGTATCTTTGAGTCTGTGATGTGGCTTCTGTTGATTGTTCTTTTTCAGATCAACAGAGAAATAGAACATCATGCAGAGTAGAGAAATGTGTAAAAATATGGTTGGGTAAAAAATGAAATGTAAAGAAGTTCTGGACCATCTGGCCAACAAAGCAGATGTACTTGTGAAGTAGAGTCCTGCTATGCATTGGGAGAAGAGAAAAGATGCATTAAGGGTAAGGCCTCAAATATTAAAGGTTCTTGTAACAACACTAGTCATTGAAATAAAAAGGCCTAAAGGGAAAATGCCAGAAAATCTGTTCTTTATTCACCAACAGCTTCCAAAGAAAGTGTTTTCAGAGATGCACCAAACAAAGAAAATTTCCAGAGGCCAGTACAACTATGCTACATGGGAGAAGGCTTTATTCTGCTGGTAACAGAACTTGGAAGCATTGTCCATGTGGTACTGGGTTTGGAGCCATGAAAAATAAAAGATTTATGGTGTCACAGCATCTTTCTGCAAGGTTACACTGAAGAAAATCAATGGATGGTACATTTGGAAACTCTACAGGAAGGTCCAAACAGGCCACTATATAAAGCTGTGCAAATGAACCCTAAGTTATAGTGGAGACTTCCAGATACTGGAGTTGTTGATACAGAGTAAGAGCAAAGAACCTTTTTATAGGTAGTCAACCAGGGACAGAGGCCAAAGGAGAAACAACTTGCAAAACTAGAATCCTTGTCCGAAACAGTGTCCTTTAAGATGACTATATGTATCAATTTTGGTGACAACTTTCTGCTTCCACTTCATGTTTTCAGGGTTTACTTATTATACCTGTGGGCTGGCCACCTTGTGAGTTTCCCTGTGAGCCCATCAGCCCATCAGGCCTCTTCATTACACACCTAAGTGATGATTTCGCTCATTCTCATTGAATATTGTACCCATATAAATCTCATAAACCATGTTTGTAAGGCTCTCTCATTCTTCTGACCTCTGAGCTCTCCCCTTTCCCAGGGTGCCTGGAAATGGGGAGGAATCCATCCTGCCTGGACATATTTTTTCTTTCTTTGTCCAGGTGATTTGTTTTTGGGTACTTTCTGGTTGTTCCACATGTGTGATAGTTCTTTAAAGTTTTGCACCCCCTAATACCTGTCCCCCTGTGCAAAGGGAATCTTATGGCTTGGGATTTCCTGATTTACTTTCCACATGTGGGAGGGGCTGTGTGCCTTCCCTATAGGCTTCTACCCTGGAGACCTGAGAGGAGATTTTTCGCCATATCATCTTTTATTTTGGGCTTCCTTGCTAGCCGTCCTTTGGGATCCTAACTCTCCCTAAAATAAACCTTAGAACTTATAATTTACCCCTCTCTGGGTCTGCATGTTCAACTCTTTTTTTTTAATTTGGGAAAACACTAAAAATTTCAGCCTCAGAGGCCTAGGATCTCTTGCATCTTTATGGTCTCTCATCCCTCCCTATACTGAAAAGCCTACATTAATATCAGGACCATGGGATGTTTGCTTAGGATAGGTAGGGGCTCAAAGCCAAGCTAGATGATGAGAGAAGGTAGGATATCTTAAGTGTAGAGCTACCCTAGACTTTTTGAGACCAGAGTATTTCATCATGTGTCCCAGATACAGGACATGGTGCTACAGAACTTTGTGCTTACCTTATTGGGTTTCATTCAGTCTTGCTTTGGTCTAATCTTTCCTTGCCATGCCCCCATTAGACCCATTCAGAATGAAATGTTTTTCTGTGCAGTTATGTTGGAAGCATGTTACTTTTGTTTGCATTTTATAATGCTCACAGTTAAAGAATAGGCCTTGTGTCTCAGGAGAAGTTATTAACTTTTGAATAGTGTTGGGACTATCAAAGACTAAGGGGAGTTTTAGGGCTGCTGCAGGGGACAAAATGTCCCGCATAAGGTCACATGTTTGAGTACTGAATCCTAAGTTAGTGGCACATTCCTGGAAGGTTGTGGAAATTTTATGAGTTGGAGATTTATTAGGAGCATGTCAGTCAGGGTGTGCCTTGAGATAGTACATCCCAGGCTCACTTATTGTTCCTTCTCTCAAGTTGTTCTTCACTATTGTGACAATATAACACTTACTACTCTTCCCATAATTTTCCCACAGTTACCCTCTGTAATTGAGAACGAAATTCAATACTTTTCTTGTGATGATTTGCTTCTGGTCAGTGATTTTGTCCCAGGAAAATTTCAGTTATATAAGTAATATATGAAATTGGTGCTAAGAAGAGGGACATGTCTGTGATAAATTTCACCTGAAGGTTCTAATTCTTTTGACATGGGTTTGTGGTTGAATTGTGGAAGGATTTTGAACTTTAGAGTAGAGAAGCATTAGAATGCACTAAACATACCTTAATGAGCAAATCTTGTGAGATTCTGAAAGACCAGAATCTCAGAGAAATACGGACAATGGAGGCTTGGTTTTTACGGATTCAGAGAGGAATACGGACTCTGTCTAGAACAGGACTACAGGCAGTTTGAGTGTTATGTGGCAGAGAGCTGCTTGCCTTTTTCCTGTGTCCTGAGAACATGAGCAATGTTGAAGTTAAATATAATGGAGTAATGTTTGTCAGATAAAATTTCCAGGCAGAATAATATTGCATGAATGACTTTACTTGTCTTCTCAGCCAGGGATTCAGACCTACTGTAGAAAGTGAGCAAAATGGGGCTGCAGAGATAGCTAGTCGTTACGTGTTTGCCTGTGAAGCCTAAGGACCCAGCTTTGATTACCCAGTGCCCATGTAAGGCAGATACACAAGGTGGTACACGTGTCTGGAGTTCGTTTGCAATGGTTAGAAGCCCTGACATGTTCTTTCTATCTCTTATATCTGTGTCTGCTCATAAATAAATGAATAAATAAATACTAGTAAAAAAAAAAGAAAGTAAGCAAAATTAAGTGCATCTAAAGATATAAAAAGTGTGTGGTACAGTAAAGGTTGTTATAAAGAGACCATGAGAGTCCAATTCTTGACTCTGTAAAGATGAACCATAAGTTGCAATGGAGATTCCAGGTTACTGGGGATGCCAGGATCATGGACGTCTGCCAAGAAAAGGTGCATCCTCAGGGTGGATCTGGCCCACAAGAGATTTTGCATGCAGCACGGCTGGAGGGGCAAAGCTACCCAAGCCTTCCTTTTGGAACTTAAATGATTTCATTAAAAGTTCTAGATAAGAAGGTTGGGAATACCTTCCAGTGAGTTGTTGGCCAGGGATGCCACCGAGGCCTCTAAAATATTACAGCCCATTGAGAATGTCCATGATTGCCCACAAGAAGCAGATGGCACGACCATATTGCTAAAAACTCTACATGGTTGGGCATAAAGCCTCTGAAAAATCATGCTGGCGCTGAGTTGGAAAAACCCTCCAAGTTGTCTATCTGTCAAAATGCTGGAAAAAGCTATGTAGTATGCATCCAATTGGGAGAGAGAAGTCATCAATGGTCTGAACCAACAGAGTACCCTGCAATCTTTACAGCTGGCCAACCAAGCTGAGTGTGCCAAGTGTGCAATAGTGGTATGTCTGTTATTGGGGATACCAACTGCTCTCTGATTGGAGTAGAGGTTTGCTCCCTGGAAGTGAATACATGTCTGGTACTGAAAGTCTAATCAAAAGGCTATGAACTTGGAGGTCATAAGACATATGGGAGTAAGTACTACTATTCTCTGGCTAAATTCATATATTATGCCAGAAAAAATGTCTTTCAAACAGTTAGGTTTATCCCCACATATTAATGCTCCTCTCAATTTTTTGTTATAGAATCTCTGTTTTCAGATGGTAGTGACCACTGGAGTGACTCATGACTTCCCATAGTGCTTAATACAATTGACAGTGGAGTGTTCAGCTCTAAGTGAGATATCTCTATCACACACCCCAAGGCTCAGGAACCATGGAGGAATAGGTGATGGAAAGAACTTTAGAGTGAAATGCAGGATAGGACTCCTTATAATGCTGCATTCTAGAAACAAATTGGCCTAGATATTCATTACCTCACACTGGCTGACAATATCTGCATTACAAAAGGACAAAAATGATGGCATCAAAATGGAAGAGAGATTACTTGGAAAGTAAAAGTATTCAATGCAGGGGAGGGGTGGTGATTGAGGAAGTGAGGGTGATATGAAGGGATTATGACCATGGTATATTTTTTAATAAATAGCTAAAATAAGAGTTGTACATACTGAGCACGAAAATTCTAGATTTGTTGTTTGCCCTACTGGCTTTCAGTCTTGTTAGGTTAAATCTTTTCTTGCTATGCACCTATGCATCACTTTTGAAATAAGAATGATTATTCTGTGTTACTATAATTTACAAGTATGTAACTTATGTTTGGATTTTATGAGGCTCACAGTTATGAGACAGCCTGTCTATTATCACTCCAGTGTCACCAGCTATTTTCCCTTTTGATTTTTTCATGTTGTTGTATTCACGCCCCCCCCGTCTGTGTGTGTGTGTGTGTGTGTATTTATGTTCAAGTTAACACTTTTAAATTAAAGTACACATTTACAAAAACCATTTCTCTTTATTTTCCATACATTCTATCTACAATTAAAGTCCCAACTGTCACAATATTTTGTTTGTGAGGCCCTTTCTAAAACTATACCTACAGAGTGAATTATCCCTTACATTGTCTTCCAACAGCACCCAGTATATATCTGTGTCTGAGTACATATATTGTACTTCAAATTTCTGTTTAGGTCTCTATATGTTGCAAATGTTTTTAAGTTACACTTTGTATTGTTACATTAATGTATTCCACAGGATAGTTACTAACACAGTTACCAGCACTTTCATGCCTGGTGACATCACAATTCACCTCATTATTGACATCATCATCTCTGCACAGACTCTCTACCAATCAGGTGATACCAGTCTCAGCCTCACTTGGTGGCCAGCCTACTTAGGAGCTGGTCTTACACAGGCTTCCAGTTATAAGATCCACTGGCGTCCTTACTTCAAAATGAAATGTTTGACTGACTAGAGACATCACCTGCCATTCCTTCAGGAGGCAGAATTTCTATTTTGGACATTATATATCATCTTCATTGCAGATCCTTTATCCCACACTGAATGGAATATATGAAGGTATCATTTGCAGATTCCACCTGGTATTCATCAATAATTTCCAACCCCTTTTCTCTTCAATCCGTTTATGAAAATATTTTATTATTGAGGAGGTGGTGTAAAATTTTTCCATGTGATAAAGGAAATAGTGAAATATAATTTAAATATATACTAACTGACTTTCATAATAGATTTTTTCATAGCAGCATATTTTATAAGTATGAGAATTTAATTTGGTGAAGCTGGAGCCCTTTTGACTTTGTAAGTCTATATCACATTTTTATGATGAAATAGTCATAAACCTAAATCTTGAAGAGTCACTTGTCTGGTAAATATTCCAAATACTTGTTATAATACTTCCTATTTAATTTAATATAGTATCAGCTATTCTATGGACACCATTTGGCTTCACCTACCATGTTCATGAAGCCTGAGTGTTTTCATTTTTTCTGACCCTTCTGCACTGCTCTCTCCATCCTCCCTGTGGCACAGCCACATATGAGCCAAATGTGAGTGCACGTGCGCCTTTTCCATCCTGTCTAGTCCTTTCCGTCCTGTGTGCTACTGCCTCCCTCCATGCCACCATTGCTGCCACTCTCCTCCATGAGCCAATGCACACGCTCCCTCTCCTTGAGCTTGCCCACCCCCAACCACTGCCACTGAAACCTGGGAATCTCTCTGCACCATCCTAGTAGTTTGTGTGAGTTATGGCTACTCATCCTGTCCACTTGGTCCACCCCACCCCACACTGTCATCTCTGACATCTGTGGTTGATTCCTGTACAATCACCAGTTCTACCCGCCATTCACAGTCCTCACAGCCTGTGTGAGTTCAGGCGCTCCTGTCTGCTGCTCTGCACACTCTGCCTTCCTATGGGCTCAGCAGTGTGAGGACAGTCGCCTGCTTCATATGCTCCTCCAGCAGTTGCTGCCCACTGCCCTCTAACAGGTGATTTCAGGCTCAGCAAACTACTCTATGCCCATGTCTCTCCTCACACAGCCCTGCATAACACCAATACCCTGGCCTGCAAGCTGAACTGAGGTTCCCCATCCCCCTGTGAGCATACCCCATCCAGAAATCAGCACCAACTACTCCCACAACTGAACTGAGGGAATGCTGATTTAGGCAAAGACAAACTAAGATAAAAGAATATCAATCACCCATCCAAATACTAACATAACATAGGTGTGCCAGAAATACTTGACCAATGCATTCTATAGTACTTATTGATTCTCAGGCACAATGTGCCATCTATTGCAATATGACATGAAGTTTATAGGCATAACTAACCTGGAAATCACTGTGAAGTCTCAGGGTGGCCTCAAATTCATGGTGATCCTCCTAAGTGCTGTGATTAAAGGGGTGTGCCACCATGCCTGGTGTCCAGAAATCTTAATTTGAATATATGCTGGAATTTCTTCTGTAGTGAAATGCATATATTAAATACATGCATATGCTTAATTTTTGAAAAAAGGCTAATATTTTTCCATATTAGTTCTTTCATTTTATCTTCCTTTCAGGAGGATATGGAACTTCTAATTCTTCTACTGTCTTGGGATAAATTAATATCATCAGTCTATAAATTTTATCCATCCTAATCTGTGTTTTGGCATATATTTTGTGTTTTGAGTTGAATTTCTCAAGGGTATAACTTTAATTTTTTTGTCTTTACATATTTTGGAAAAAAGTCACCTATCATATTTGTGATTTTCAAATATCTACTCCTCAGCCACATGTGCACACACATACTAGCATGCATATACATACACATGTTCACCGCACACACATAAAAATTCATCTTTGCTGGGTATAGTAGTGCATGCATGTACAACCAGAGGGCAGTCTGGGCTACTATGAGATTCTCTGTCAAAAATATGATAATAAAATCAACCAAAAGGAACAACAAAAGCTACTAACAAAAACCCTATAAAACCTCAAATAGGGGCTGGAGAGATTGTTCAGTGATTAATGACACTGGTTTGTAAAGCCTGCCAGCCTGGTTTCAATTTTTAAGTACATATGTAAAACCAGATAAAACAAAGTGGCACAAGCATCGGGAGTTAGTTTCAAGTGGCAAGAGGACCTGACATGCCTATATTCTCTTTCTGGTAGAATATAATTTTTTAAAAAATATTTTGTTTATTTATTTGTAATGAGAGAGAGAGAGAGAGAATATGGGTATGCTAGATTCTTTCGCCACTGCAAATGAAGTTGAAGCATGTGGGATGAGGGACAAACCTTGTCACCTGGAACTTGAGGTTATGGGTCCCCATTGGAATAGAGAGGGAATGGGGGACAGGAGCCATCACTGTGTGTGTGGCAGGGCTTCCTTCCTCGCTGTATCCTATAGCAACTATGTGCCCACTGTCCTCTGGCAACTGCTCATGGCCGACCACTGAGCCTCCCTGAAACAGTTCCTTGCTGATTTACCAAGGATATTTTCCGGGGTCTGTGTCCTCAGAGGACTTGATAAAGGGGTAGAAAAGCAAGAAGCTGATGCTGCTTGCTGAAGGCCTGGACTGAAAGGACAGGGGCAAGGGCTGCCGTGCCCAAGGCTGGGCCGGAAAGTAATATATAAAGTATCCTAATATATATCCTAATAAGTAATATATAAAGAATCCTAATATAATTGTTTTGTGTCAGATTCTCTTTTAAAATATATGTGAAATAGCTTGTGGGGTCATTTTCATTGAGCACATGCTCAACCTGTTACATGTACCTCTACATACAACTTCAGAAATTGTATGTCTCATTAACATCTTAAATCTTCACCCAGAGATGTGCATTTTGGCATTCTAATAAGTCTCATATCACCTTTAGACACTATGGAATGTGTCTTCACCAGAGGCAGTAGTCAGTTCTAGTAGGTCTCTACCAGGGGATTTCCAGACTTCCATTTTACCAAGTGACTTTTGTCATAAGCTTGTTTTGCAGTTTTTGTGTAAGACATTCTGGACCTTAGTCTCACCTCTGCTGTTGTACTTCACTTAGGACCATAAAATATGCCATCTTAGTTTCTCTGCATTTCAAAAGAAATTAGAAAACAATTTGGTAAAGGGAACGGATTCTTTTACACTTAGGATAAACTGGGAAAAAAACAAATCTAATGTCCTTCCCAACTAATATAGGAAGTATATATAAAGAAATCTGAAAAGAAAAGATGTGAACATGTGGAATGGAGGAAATTGCAAACTTTCATTGAGAAATAAATAACAGATAAATGGAGAGAAAAAAAGAAATGTTATAAAGAGCATGATTCTGCCCAATCTTATTTATAGAAGTTGCGCACTTTTTTTTTTTTGTTTTGAGGTAGGGTCTCACTGTGGCCTAGGCTGACCTGAAATTCACTATGTCGTCTTGGGGTGGCTTCGAACTCATGATGATCCTCCTACCTCTGCCTCCCCAGTGCTGGGATTAAAGGTGTGTGCCACAATGCCCGGTTTAGAAGTTATGCACATTTAATCAGAACCCCACAAGCATTTTTTGAGTAACTTGAAAAGATTCTTGAGCTGGAGAGATGGTTTAATGATTATGGCACTGACCTGAGAAGCCTAAGGATCTGGGTTCAGTTCCATAGTCCACAAGTAAGCCAGATGCACAACATGGTGAATGCATCTAGAGATTATTTGTAGTCTTTAGAGGCCCTGGCAACCCATTCTTTCTCTTTCTGTACCTCTTTCTCTCTCTCTCAAAAAATAAATAAAAATAAAATATTAACAAAGATGACTATTAAATTAATACCTGAGACCAAAAGACCAGAAGCATAATATTCTGGAGAAAAAGATAATTTGAGAACGTATCCTGCAAGATATTAAGCTTACTGTAAAGTATCAGTAATTTAAAAAGATGCTCGTGTGTTAAGCCTGTTGTTAACAACATGTATGGGAAGATGGGCTTTGGAAGTCTAAAGAAATTCTCAGCAAACTCACCCAATCAGAGAAAGATAATCGTCGCATGGTCTCACTCATCTGTGGCTCCTAACCTGAATCTGCCCAAGATGCTGACATACATAGTAACCATCTCTAGGACCAAAGAATAGGCAGGGTGGGCCAGGAGGGGAGGGTAAGGGTGACGGTGGGGGACTCAAAACTAGACCCAAAAGGTAATGGTACCATAAAATTCTCCATCCTAAAAGACAGACTAAATAGATGAACTTTCATCAGGTCCTTAGAGGGAGCACCTGAATCACAGGGCCCTGGAGAGTATGATAAAGAGTAACATTAATCTTCTCCTGTTTCTTTCTCTGTCTTCTCTAGCTTCTCTCTATCTCTTTTATATTACCTATCTGTTACTTCCTTCTTTTCCTTGGCTCTGGCCTGTAACTCCCAGTACCAGCATGTATTTAACATCCATAATGAGCTGTTGATCAGGAAGACCTACAAGGTTTCCCAAAAGAAGACAGATTTCTGTCAGTGTACTTGATGATACACCAAAGGATAGTGGTAAGACCCTACTGCTGAAGACACAATATGCTGTTGGTATGGAACATGGAGTGACCCGTTTGGAATCTGCAAGAAAGTCAATCCTCAGACAGTATGCTCATCTAGTACCAGAAGGTGCAAGGAAGGATGCCCTGCCACAGACACAGTGATGGCTCTTGTCCCCTGTCCCCTGTCTATTCCACTGGGGACCCATAACCTCAAGTTCCAGATGAAGACATGAGGACATTTCTACCTCACCCCCAATACTTGAGATGTGTGTGTGTGTGTGTGTGTGTGTGTGTGTGTGTGTTTAATAGTGATGACATTTATTTCCTAAATAGAGTGGATGAGAAAAATAACAGTGGGGAGCAGCCACCCTCTGTTTAAAAGAGGAAGAGGATAAAGCTGGAAAACTGCAGTGTCTGCCTTTCTCAATGATTCTCTGGAAACGCTGGGAGTTTCCTAGGTCTTTCTAGGGCAACTGGTGATACATTTGGGAAATGGAAGGAATTTGCTTCCCATCTGGAATAAACATTATAATACAAATTTTGGGCAAAATGAGGGCATATCCACAAATAATATGAAAAAGTAGTAATATTTTAATATATGCATGTCACAATGCTGTAATTTCTCTTTCCTGTTTTTTATACACATTCTTTGATTGAAATACTTTATGACAATAGTGCCACCATGGAGCTTCCCCTTGAGGATATAAGTCTAAATAAACCCTTTCCTCAAACAGGTTGCTTTTAGTCAAGTGTTTTCTGCCAGCAATGAGAAGCAGACTACAATAGTGTGTGTTGGGGGGGAGGAGGCAGGGAGGCATGTCAGGCTCTCATGCTGCTACAAATAAACTTGTGCCTCTTTTTGCATCTTGCTTAGATGTGTGAACTGGAAATTGAACCCAGGCTATTAGTATGTACACGTTTGCATGTTTATGTGCTGAGCCATCTTTCTCAGCCCCTCTTGTTAACAAGAAAGGTGAGAAGAACTCACAGATATCCTGATTCTGTCTCCTCAGTGCTGGGATTATTGGCGTACACCACCATGCCTGGCCTAACTTCCTGTACTGCATCATTTCATATATTCCTGACAGAAGAAAGAGGTTTGTTTGAATAGGTGTTAATGAGAACTAATTCTTCACTTAAGATCTTAGGCATATATAAATGGAATCATATTCCATAGGAAAAATTTAATTTTATAAATTTCCAACATAGATTCCCTTACATATACCAAAGAGCCCCATTATTAGGAGCCAGAAAGCACATTCTTATTGCAGTACATACAGTTCCTGGCTCATATGTTCTTTTGATACAAAATAAATCAACACAATGGACAATAAGGGTGTTTTTACAGATAATAGATATAGTCTTCTGTTATTATACAAGATCTGTAATTCATGCATAAAAGTACTTGGAAAAATTAATGCCCTTTCACATTAAAACTTTTAATGGCTTTTATTTTTGAGATATGGTTTCCAAATAATCCAGGGTGATTTGGAATTCACTCTGTATTCTCAGGCTGCCCTCAAACTCATGGCGATGCCCCTACCTTGGCCTTGCAAGTGCTGGGGTTAATGGTGTGCACTACCATGCCTGGCCTGCACTAAAACTTTTTTCAGCAAATTGTCAGTAGATGAATATTGGAAGGTTATAAACTTCCTAAGGAGCCTCTATGAGAAAATACAGTTAACATTATATCTCTAAAATCAGGAACAAGGTAAAAAATATTCTCTTAACAGCATATTAGAAGTTCTTTTTTTTTTTTTTAGGTAGGGTCTCACTCAAGCTCAGGCTGACCTGGAATTCACTATGGAGTCTCAGGGTGGCCTCAAACTCACGGTGATCCTCCTACCTCTGCCTCCCAAGTGCTGGGATTAAAGGCGTGCGCCACCACGCCTGGCCTAGCATATTAGAAGTTCTATCCATAGTAGTAAGGCAATAATAAGATTAAATGCATGCCACAAGCAAGGAGGTAATAAACCTTTCCTTACATGCATATGATATGACTTCATAGAAAATCTCAAGAAATATACCCAAAATATTTAAGTATGATTAAATACATTCATCAAGATCTCAAGACACAAGATTACCATGCAAACCCAATGAAAATTTCTACACTTTTTGTAACACGCACAAATAAAAGAGAAATATGTGTTGTATTAATTTGCTACAAAAGTTAGATATTGAGGTATAACTTTAACAAAGTATGTATAGGATGTCTATGGTAAAATACACAATGCTAGTAAAAGAATGTTCATAATCTCCCTCCACTAGTTTCTCTTGATATGCCTCCCCACTTCCTTCCAATGAACCCAATTTTTCTTCATAATTTGTTCCTCTTCTACACTGTTGGTTTTTCACATGGGTGTGTCTAAGCATATGTGTGTCCTTGTGACCCACTGAGTTTAATTAGGGTTGTCTGCATGAGCATAGGTAATGATTATTGGCTAGAGCTCACAAAACCTACCAGTTGCTATACTACTAATGAAAATATCTTTGGCTCCAACAACAACTATTGCCTGCTAATAATTCCACAAGAGTGGAAGGGGAACTCATTCCTTCCTCCATTATGTATAGTGGAATGTTCATGGCTGTTAAGTTGTGGAGGTCTTGTGCAAGTTATTTTTTTTTAATATTTATAAATGACAACTTCCACAATTATAAATAATATCCCATGTTAATTCCCTCCATCCCTCCACTTTCCCTTTTGAAACTCCACTCTCCATTATATCCCCTCCCCCTCTAAATCAGTCTCTCTTTTCTTTTGATGTCATGATCTTTTCTTCCTATTAAGATGGTCTTGTGTACGTAGTGTCAGGCACTGTGAGGTCATGGATATCCAGGCCATTTTGTGTCTGGAGGAGCACTTTATAAGGAGTCCTACCCTTCCTTTGGCTCTTATATTCTTTCTGACACCTCTTCGGCAATGGACCCTGAGCCATGGAAGGTGTGATTGAGATATTTCAGTGCTGAGCACTCCTCTGTCACTTCTCAGCACCATGGTGTCTTCTGAGTCATCCCAAGGTCACTGCCATCTGAAAAGAGAAGGTTCTCTAGCCAAAAGTGGGAATAGTATTAATATATGGGTATGAAAGTTAAGAGAAGTGCTTACAAGGCAATTTGGTGAGCATAGTATATACTTTCAGCTAGACAGCATCAGACGTTACACTTCTTTGGCTCATGACCACACCTGTTGTAGATTTTCAGTATCAGGGATATGTTCTCTCCCATGGAGCAGGCCTCCAGTCAAATAAGAGGGCGGTTGGTTTCCCCCATAACAGACGTGCCACTATTGCACCCACTATCTCATTTGGCCTGGTGGCCAAATATAATGCTTTGTACGAATTATTTATAACAGTCTCTACATGATATTGAATGCAGGGGCCATGGCTTGTCCAAAAGACAGTATCCAGAGCACTCCTCCTCATGCTCTAGTTCTTAAATTCTCCCCTCCCCCTTCTGAAATGCCCCTGAGGCTTGGAGGGGATGATGTAGATATATGTCCTATTTAGTGCTAGACACTGCATGATCAGGGATTCTCAGCATTGAGACAAATTTTGAGCTTTCTCAGGTGTCTGTACAAAGAAGTCACTGTAATTAAAGGTGACATCATCACAATCTATGTTCTTTATCTCTTGAAAATTCTTTTACCAGCTTTGTGCAAGTTTAGCATATAGATCCTGTCCATATTTTATGAAAATACCTCAATATTTAACTTTTGTAGCAATTTGATATAGTACATATTTTACTTTTGTTTGTGCCTGTTTACTAACAATATATAATTATCTTGAGATGTTGATGAATGCATTTAATAATGCTTAAAATGTTCTTGGATATATTCCTAGAGATTTTTCTGTGAAGTCGTACCATATGCAAGTAACGAGAAATTTATTTCCTCCTGGCCTCAGCCATGCTTTTCATGTTTTTATTACCTTAATGCTATGAACAGAGCTTGTGGGATGTTGTTAAGAGAACTTTTTTTGCCTTCTTCCTGAGTTTAGAGATATAGTGTTAACCACAGGATCTCTTAGATGGACCTTATTAAATTTATAAACTCACAATGTTCCTGTACTAACCATTTGCTGAAAATGTTGTAATGTGGTGCAAGGGTGGTGGCACATGCCTCTAATCTTAGCACTGGGGAGGCCAAGTTAGTATTATCATGAGTTTGAGGCCAGCCTGAGAATACAGACTGAATTCCAGGTCAGCCCGGGCTAGACAGAGACATTACCTCAAAAATAAAAGTTTTAATGTGAATGGGTGTTATTTTTTCCAAATGTTCTTTCTGCATGAATTGCAGATCTTATATAATAGTAGAATACATCTATTATCTGTAAAAACACCTATATTGTCCATTGTGTTGACTTATTTTGTATCATAATGACATGTGAGCCAGGAGGTATACTGCAATATGAATGTGCTCTCTGGCTTCTAATAGCTGTATGGAATATGTAGGGGAAGCAATGTTGGCAGTATATAAAATCAAAATTTTATCTATGCAATATGATTCTATTATATATGCATAAAATCCTAAGTGCAGTATTAATTGTCATCAACACCTATTCAAACCAACCTCTTTCTTCTCTCAGGAATATATGAAATGATGCAATACAGAAAGTTAGGGCAGGCATGGTGGTGTATGCCAATAATCTCATCACTGAGGAGACAGATGCAGGATAGCTATGAGTTCTTATAAATTTTCTTGTTAAATAGAGGGGCTGGAAAAGATGGCTCAGCAGTTAAACATGCTTACTTGTAAATCCTACTGGCCTGGGTTCAATTTCCAGGCCACCCATGCAGGCAAGATGAAAAAAGTGGCACAAGTTTCTGTTTGTTTTCAGATACATGAGAGCCTGGCATGCCTGCAAACACACACACACTGTTGCAGTCAGCTTCACAATGCTGGCAGAAAACATTCAAAAAAGAGCCGTTTCTTGGAGGAAAGTGTTTCCTTTCATTTACATACATGAGGGGAAGCTCCATGATGGCATTATTGTCATAAAATATTTCAATCAAAGAATGTATATCAAAAAGAAGAGGATTACAGCATTGATACATGCATATATTAAGACATTACTGCTTTTCTTTTTATAATGTCTGTGGATATGTCAGCTTCCACCCCCCCAAAAAAAATTTGCATTATAAACTTTATTCCAAGTGGGAAGCAAATTCCTTCCACTCCCCAACTGTATCATGTGTTACCCTGGAAAGACCAAAGAAACTCCCACAGTACCCAGAGAATCAGTGAGAATGGCACTCACTGCAGTTCCACAACATTCTCATTTTCCTCTTTTCAGCAGATTGTAGCTGCTCTCCACTGTTGTTTTTTTCATACATTCTATTTAGGAAAAATTGCCATCATTAGTAAACACACACACACACACACACACACACACTCCTCAAGTATTGTGGGGTGAGGGACAAATGTTCTTATCTGGAACTTGAGGTCATGGGTCCCCAGGGGAATAGAGAGAGGACAGGGGACAGGAGCCATCACTGTGTGTGAGGCAGGGCTTCCTTCCTCACTGCATCCTGTAGCAACTGTGTGACCACTGTCCTCTGGCAACTGCTCATAGCTGACCATGAAGCACTTCCTCATTGCTAAACCTAGTATATTTCCAGGGTTTTTGTCCTCAGAGGACTTGAAAAGGGGATAGAAAAGCAACAAGCTGGCACTGCTTGCTGTTGGTCTGGACTGGAATGACAGGACCCAGGGCGGCTTTGCCCAAGGCTGGGCTGGAAATGAATGTGAGCCCTTGTGTGGGACCAAGTCACACTGGCTCAGTGTGAAAGGCACCAAAGTGATAGAAATCACATAGCGACATAAAGGCTTAGAAGTAGCAGCTGCATATAGCTTTTGGAATTTTATATGTTCTTGTGGCCCTTCTCACTTCAAATAGATAGAAGTTTCCATAAAAATTATATATTTTATATAATTTATTATTCTTCTAAAATCTCTCTTCCCTCAGATTTCATCAACACCAGGTCTAAAACATATCCTTCTTTAGTGTTTGACTCTTTACAGTAAGCTTAATATCTTGCAGGATATTTTCTCAAGTTTTCTTCCCTTCCTTCCTTCCTTCCTTCCTTCCTTCCTTCCTTCCTTCCTTTCTTTCTTTCTTTCTTTCTTTCTTTCTTTCTTTCTTTCTTTCTTTCTTTCTTTCCTCCTCCTGCTCTTCTTCCTCCTTCTCCTCCCTTCTTCTGCTCCTCCTTCTCCTTCTCACGCCCCTCCCCCTCCTCCTCCTTCTTCTCAGGATGACATTGAGCATCCAAAATACTTTTTCTCGGGCTGGAGAGATAGTTAGCAGTTAATGTGCTTGCCTGCGAAGCCAAGAATTCAGGTTCAATTCCCCAGTACCCATGTAAGGCAGATGCACAGGGTAGCACATCTATCTGGAATTTGTTTGCAGTGGCTGGAGGCCCTGGCATGCCCATTGTCAATCTCTCTCACTGTCTCTTTCTCTTTATCTCTCTGTCAAAAAATTAGAAAACAATTTGGTAAAGGAAATGGATTCATTTACAGTTAGGATAAACTGGGAATAAAAGAAATCTAATGTCCTTCCCAACAAATATAGAAAGTACTGATAAAAATCTGAAAAGAAAAGATGTGCACATGTGGAATGCATAAAATTCCAAAATTTCATATATAGATGTCACATACTTTTAATCAGAACCCCAGAAGCATTTTTGAGTAACATGACAAGATGATTCTTGGGCTAGAGAGATGGTTTAGTGATTATGGCGCTTACCCGAAAAGCCTAAGGACCTGGGTTCAATTCCGCAGTCTCTAAGTAAGCTAGATGCACATCATGGTGAATGCATCTCTAGTTTATTTGTAGTGGTTAGAGGCCCTGGAAACCCATTCTATCTCTTTCTCTATCTCTCTCTCTCAAAAAATAAATAAAAATAAAATATTAACAAAGATGATTCTTAATTAATACCTAAGGGCAAAATATCAGAAGCATATCATTCTGGAGAAAAAGAAGATATTTTGAGAACATATCCTGAAAGATATTAAGCTTACTGTAAAGAATCAGTAATTTAAAAAGATGCATTTGTTTTAAACCTGGTGTTAACAATATGTGTGGGAGGATGGGCTTTGGAAGTATAAAAAAATTAAAGGCATAAGTTTAACAAAATATGTACACAATGTCTATGGTAAAATTGCACGGTGCTGGTGAAAGAAGGTTCAAGAAATAAAGCATATTTATAAATGCTCTTCCCACGTTTAATTAAACTAAATTCTTTGTAAAGACTCCCAAGAGAGTTCAACATTCAATATAATGCTGAAAAACCTGATTGTGCAGTGTCTATTGCTAAACAGGATATAAATCTATATCACTCCATCCACGCCTAAGGTGCATTGCTTCTCACACAGTGAGCTTTCTACCTGACATTTCTGCCAATGTATTTGAGAAGTGCCTTGGTTTATTAATTTTTTCTGTTCTATAAACATAAAAATGCCACAAAATTGCTTATAAGTTAGAACATCCTATTTTGGTCAGCCTGAATATGTGTCCTTAGAACATGCACATTCATATTTGGTCCATAAATAAACTTGTTTCTGTTGTGGTAAGAACTTTGTTTTGCTTTGATAATATCTTAATAATAAATCCCTATCATTTTCAAGTAAAATCCTTGTTACTTGGATTCTCCCACTCCTTAGCCTCCTGTCTCATCAAATTTCTCAGATAAAAAATAATTAAAATTTCTAAGGTTGCTACTAATCGGATCTTTATGCACCATGTAGGCTCTATCTGGACGTAAGGTAAATTTTGAAAAACTCACTCAGGATGCCCCTGCCCCATTATAAAAACAAAGGGGGACGTGTCAGGCATGGCTAAGCACAGGCTGGAGCCTTCAGTAGATGGGCTTGAGCTTCCTGGCAAGGCTATGGACCCCAGAGATACAGGAGGCCAGTCCCTCTCCAAGCCCTGTACACCTGAACTTAGGCTTTGCCCTGTGACCTTTGGCAAGTTGCTGAGGAAATTCCTTACATGGTATCAGGAGGCAAGCTTTGCACAGCTCATCCCCCTGTACCCTACCATTGCTTATATGCTGGAATGTATGTATCCATATGCTAATTAGGCATCAGCAAGCAACCTCAGGTCCCATTAGGAACCTCAACTGCTCTAAACACATTTACTTTTTTCTTAAACCAAGCTGTTTACAGAGACTGTCTCCCGAAAGTGATTCTTTCGCACACTCACCAAGGTTGCCTGGACCCCTTCAGGCTAAGTGCTGCCGGCCTCTGAGGACCCAGGGACCCACACCCATCTCAATGTCTGGTTGAGCAGATCTTGTCCAAGTTCACAATTTCATGGTAAAAAGTTGCTGTTCAAAATCAGAGTGCCTGGACAGTCCATGGGAGCTTGTTGTGATGTCACATCAGCTGTTTCCAAAGATGGGTGATACTTGATCTTGAGAGAAGATTGAACACGGGTGAAGACTTCAGAACTGAGACTGATGTGGAAACTGATGGATCTGGAAAGGAGATGATGTGTAAAGTCCAAAGTAGGTATTCTGCTTCCTGACAGAATGGCAGGTGATTTCTCTAGTCAGTCAAACATTCCATTTTGAAGAAGGACACCAGTGGAACTTGTAACCAGGAGCCCTTGAAAGACCAGCTCTCAGGTAGCCTGACCAGCAAGTGAGACTGAGACTAGTTTCTCCTGATTGGTAGAAAGTCTGTGCAGGGATGATGATGTCAATAATGAGGTGAATTGTGATGTCACCAGGCATGAAAGTGCTGGTAACTCTATTAGAAACTGTGATATGGAATACATTAGAGTGATAAAGCAGACTGTCACTTAAAATTTTTTTACAATATATCAAGAGATCTAAACAGACAGTTTACAAACAATATATGTACTAGGACACAGGTATATGAAGGGTACTGTCAGAAGATGTAGTAAGGGACAATTTAGTCTGTATGTATAGTTTTAGAAAGGACCTCACAAACAAAGCATTGTGGCAGATGGGTCTTTATGGGTAGAAATTAGGCTGAATGATGAAAAAGAATCATTTTAATTAAAATTTATAGGTGTTACTCAGCAAAAATACACATACATACACACACACACATACACACACACACACACACGGGGAGAGAGAGAGAGAGGAAGAAGAGAAAGACTGCAAAGACATCTACAATCAAAAGGAAAAACAGTACTGTAGCAATTACTATAGAGTTCTAAAACCTAAGAATCACAATCTAATGAAATCCTATAGACAAAGTTTCAGAAGCCTTGTAGTGACTTTCCTTGGAAGTCATGGAAGTTAAACCAATATGCTTAGTATACCATTAAACAGTATTAAGAATTTATACTATAGCAGACCATTTTTGAGATTTTTTTGTATTCTTTCATTTACATGAGAAGAAAGCAGCACTACTTCATTCCTTTGCAACTGTGAGTATGTAGGTTTTCAGAAACTGAACTACCACCTGAAACAACAGAGGCATTACTACACAAGGACATAATTTATTCTTTATTTTTAACATTTGTTTGTATTTGCAAGCAGAGAAAGAGTGAGACTGTGTGTGCAAAGGCCTCTGGCACTGCAAACAAATTCCAGATTCACATGCCTTTTTGTGCATATCGCTTTACATGGGTAGTGGAGAATAAAACACAGACTGTCAGGCTTTGCAAGCACCTGCACTCACTAAGTCTTCTCTGTAGTTCATTCGTAACTTACTAATTAACTTATTTATTGCAAACAGGGTCTCACTAAATTGTTCCAGCCAGAGTGGTGCTTGCTATGTAGCCCAGGCTGACGTCACAGCCACTTTCAAGCAGCTTCCTGAGTGTTGGGATAATAGGTGTGAAGCATCCAGACAAGCACCAGAAATGACTTGCACCACTGAAGCTAGGGCCTGATTTATGGGAGAAACAGGATTACACATCCAGGGGAAGGTCCATGACAGCAGAAGGAGCTGACCCCTTTCTACATGCCCACATAAAAATACAACCAATAGCACCATAAGTAAGCATACCCCAGGAATACCAGGTAGAGCTCAAACACTCTGTATACCTTTGCTAGGAATTCATATTTGCACCCAAACATACCTTAGGGCTGGACCCTAATGTCCACCTGCAGTGACATAAATATATACGTTTGGCTGTTTTTCTTTTTTACATGTATTTATTTGAGAAAAAGAAAGAAAGAGAGAGAGAGAAAGAGAG
The DNA here is from genome assembly GCA_036346955.1 of Dipus sagitta. Classification (NCBI taxonomy): domain Eukaryota; kingdom Metazoa; phylum Chordata; class Mammalia; order Rodentia; family Dipodidae; genus Dipus; species Dipus sagitta. Next base: position 126,891,315 of record CM070776.1, read on the forward strand.
AGAATGAACATGCGCAAGCCGTGGCCTCTGGCCACTGCAAATGAACTCCAGCTGCATGCACCAGGTTGTCCATCTGGCTTACCAAATGGAATCCACACTGGGTCCTTAGGCTTCCCAGGAAAGGATGAAACTACAAGGGCAGGGTATGCAATGATAATAGAATATGGGATTCTTGAATCAGGCCCACCTCCAGGTAATACCAGTGATCAACTACCTTTGCTGATTTCTCTGACCAGGGCCCTAAAATTTTGCAAAGTTAAATAAATAAATATTTACACAGACTCTAAATATACTTACTTAATACTACATGCTCGTGCTTACATGTGGAAGGAGAGAGCTCTGGTAACTACTTCAAGAAAACCAATTTAACATTGTAAGAAAATTTTAGTCCTTCTATAAACATTCCTCCTCCCCCTTGACCTAGCAGTTTTACACTCTGATGGACAGCAAGATGAGATGACAATGTCAGAAGTGGTGGTGCACGCCTTTAATCCCAGCACTCGGGAGGCAGAGGTAGGAGGATCGCCTTGAGTTTGAGGCCACCCTGAGACTACATGATGAATTCCAGATCATCCTGAGCTAGAGTGAGACCCTACCTCAAAAACAAAATAAAAACTAAAAAACAAAAAACGATGACAAAGTGATCTTAAGCAGTCATTTGGTAGATTTTGCTACTATGATCAGCAAAAATTTGGCAGCATGGATATCCTCATGAGGAATCAGTGTTGCTATTTTTGATACTGTCTTATTTGGATACTCCTCTTTTTTATTTTTATGTTTTTTTAAATATGCGTTTTTCTCAGATGTAAAATGTCCCCCAAAGGCTCATGTGTTTGAAAACTTGTTTCCCCATCTAACTGCACTATTTGGGAAGGTTGTGGAATTTTCAGTTTGTAGAACATTGCTGGAGGAATTTGGTCAATGGGGTGAGACTTTTAAGATTTAGATCTTTGTTCCACTTCCTGTTTGCCCTCTACTTCCCAGCTGAAATATGGTCATTTGGCTCCCTGTTCCTGCCACTGTGCCTTCCCTACTACAAAACTTCCATTTGAAACTGAAAGCCACAAAACAAATCCTTTCCTTCCTTAATGTGCTTCCAGTTAGGTGGTTGTTTATAGCAATGACACTAAGTAATACATAAAATTAGTACCAACGTGTGGGGCTCAATAATGTGACAAACTGAATATGTGGATTATTAACCTTTGAAAATGGATTGGATGGGGAATGTGAATGAGTTTTGAACTTGGGGTTAGAAAATCATTAGAATGCTTTAAATGGGGCTGGAGAGATGGCTTAGCGGTTAAGCGCTTGCCTATGAAGCCTGAGGACCCTGGTTCGAGGCTCAATTCCCCAGGACCCATGTTAGCCAGATGCACAAGAGGGCGCATGCATCTGGAGTTCGTTTACAGAGGCTGGAAGCTCTGGCGCGCCCAATCTCTCTCTCTCTCTCTCTCTCTCTCTCTCTCTCTCTCTGCCTCCTTCTCTCTGTCGCTCTCAAATAAATAAATAAACAAACAAAAAAAATTTTAAAAAAGAATGCTTTAAATGGAGATTAATGGGCTATTCAGGTAGTAGTCTGAAGTCCAAGTATGATGAGGTGAACATGAACATTGTAGGCTTGGCTTATGAGGTTTCAGAGGAGACCAAGATTCTATTAGGAACTGGGCTAGAGGAAATTCATCTGATATTATTGCAAAGAAACTGGCCACATGCTGCCCATGTTTTGAGATTTTAAAGTAGGCTAAGTTTAAAATTAATGGCCTAATGTGTTTGTATGAGAAAACTTGAAGTCAGAATATCATTGAGTCTGTGATATGGCTTCTGTTGAGTGCTGTTATTCAGATTAACAGAGAAAGAGTATATCATGCAGAGTCGAAAAATGTGTAAACATGTGGTTGAGTAAAGAATGAAATGTAAAGAAGTTCTGGACCATCTAGTCAATAAAGAAGCTGTAATTGTTAAGTAGAGTCCTGCTATACATTGGGACAATAGAAAAGATGCATTAAGGGCAAGTCCTCAAACATTAAAAGTTCTTGCTCAGTTCCAAGTGAGATATCTCTATCACATACTCCAAGGCTCAGGAATCATTGAAGAAGTGGTGATGGAAAGAATTTAGGAGTCAAATGCAGGATAGGACTACTTATAACGTTGTATTCTAGAAAGAAATTGGCCTAGATATTCATTACCTCACAATGTCTGACAATATCTGTATGATAAAAGGGGAAAATATGATGTCATCAAAATATGAGAAGGAGGGATGGAGGGATGGCTTAACGATTAAGGCACATACTTGCTAAGCCTAAGGATCTGGGTTCAAGTCTCCAGATCCCAAGTAAGCCAGATGCACATGATGGCACATATCATCTGGAGTTTGTTTGCAGTGGCTAGAGACCCTGGTGCACCCATTCTCTCTTTCTCTCTTGCTCTGTCTCTAATAAATAAATAAAATAAAGATAAATCTTCAAAAAAAATAGAAGAGGGACTAGTTGGAAAGGAAAAGGATTCAGTGCAGGGGAGGGGTAGTGATGGAGGAAATAAGGGTGGTATGAATTATATACATTGAACATGAAAAGTCACAAATGTTTTTTGCCCTACTGGATTTTAGTGTTGCTTTGCTCAAATGGTTCCTTGGTATGCACCTATACATTGCTTTTGGAATAAGAATGATTATTCTGTGGTGTGAGGGGTTATGACCACAGTATATTTTTTAATAAATAGCTAAAATAAGAGTTGTACATACTGAACATGAAAGTTCACTACTTGGTGATTGTCCTACTGCATTTCAGTCTTACTTTGGCCAAACCTTTCCTTGCTATGCACCTACAGACCACTTTTGGAATAAGAATGATTATTCTGTATCACTATAATTTAGAAGCATGCAACTTATGTTTTGATTTTATGGTGCTGACAATTAAGAGGCAGCCTGTCTACTATTACTCCAGTGTCACCATTAGCTATTTTCCCTTTTGATTTTTCATGTTGTTGCATTCCTTCTCTCTCTTTCTCTTTCTTTCTGTGAGTGTGTGTGTGTATTTCTGCCCAGGTTAACACTTGTAAATTAAAATACCCATTAACAAAAACTATTTGTCTTTATTTTCCAAACTACTGTCCACAATTAAAGACTCAACTGGCACAATATTTTTCTTGGGAGGCCCTTTATAAAACTATACCTATAGAGTAAATTATCCCTTACTATGTCTTCCAATAGTACCCTGCATATATCAGTGTCTTAGTACATATATTGTACTTCAAATTTCTGTTTAACTCTCTTGATATGTTGCAAACCTTTTTAAATTACAGTTTGCATTCTTACATTAATGTATTCCACATGACAGTTACTAACACATTTACCAGCACCTTCATGCCTGGTGACATCACAATTTACCTCATTATTGACATCAACATCCCTGCACAGACTCTCTCTCAGTCTCATTTCGTGGTCAAGCTAATTAGGAGCTGGTCTTACATGGGATTTTGGTTATAAGTTCCACTGGTGTACTTACATCAAAGTGAAATATTTGACTGATAGAGCCATTCCTTCATGAGGCAGAGTATCTACTTTGGACTTTGTACATCATCTCCATTCCAGATCCTTTTATCCCACACTGAATGGAATATATGAAGGCATTATTTGGAAGATTTCACCTGTTATTCATCAAGAATTTCCAACCCCATTTTCTTGAGTCTGTTTATGAAAATATTTAATCATCCAGGAGGTGGTGTATGTTTTTCCATGTAATAAAGGAAATAGTGAAATATAATTTATATGTATGCTAAGTGATTTTCATAGTAAATTTTGCATAGTAGCATGATATTTTTGTCTTTTTAAATATATATATATTTTATTGACAACTTCTATACTTACAGACAACAAACTATGGCATTTCCCTCCCCTCACCTCCCCCACGTTCCCCTTCACAGCTCTGCTGTCCAACATATCCCCACACTCTTTCCATTAGTCTCTCTTTTAATTTGATGTCATCTTTTTCTCTTATTATGAGGGTCTTGTGTGGGTATTGCTAGGCACTGTGAGGTCTTGGATATCAAGGCCATATTCTGTCTGGACAGTTGTATGTAAGGAATGGTACCCCTCATTTGGCTCTTACATTCATCCTGCCACCTCTTCCACAATGGACCCTGAGCTTTTGAGGGTGTGAGATGTTTCAGTGCTGGACACTCCTCCGTCCCTTCTTCTCAGCACTATGTTGCTTTTTGGGTCATCCTCGTGGTCATTGCCATCTGAAAAGAGAAGCTTCTCTAACCAGAAGTGAGATTAGCATTAATATATGAACATTAAGTGTAGTGCTTTCAGGGCAAATTGCTGAGAGTAATATAAGCATTCATCCAGACAAGAGCAGGCTTTATACCCCTAAGGCTCATGACATCCCCTGAATTAGACTTTTGATTAGGTTTCCAGGACCAGGCACCTATTCCCTCCCATAGAGGGAGCCTTCAGCCCAGTTAGAGAGCAGCTGGTTTCCCCCAGAGCAGACATGCCACTATTGCACTTGTTCAGTCCTTTGGCCTGTGTGGTCAAACGTGAGGTTTCCAGTGTGCAGTGTTTTCACCAGTGATGACTTCTGTCTCCCATAAGACTGTATACAGTGCAGCTTTTTCCAGCTTTCAGTTGGCTGGGCTACAGGGAGAAGGTTTTCTGCTCAACATCAACTTGATTTCTCAGTGACTTTCACACTCAGGCATGTGAAGTCTTCAGGAATAGGGTCTTACCATCTCTTTCTCATGGGGAAACAAGGACCTTGGCAATATCCTATAATGTTTTGGAGGCAACAGGTACCTCCCTGGAAAACAACAACTCACTGGAAGCTATTCCATCCTTGGCACTGAAAATTTTCTACTAACAATCTATGGCTTCTGGATGTAAAATTATTTAAGAAAGTAGATTTTCATATGTCTTATTCAGAATATCTTGAATTTTGATTGACCCTCTCTCCCACCTTTCTTTTATACAATCTCTTCCCCTGAGCTCATTTAAGCCTTTCCCCTCCTTGTAATCTGTCCTTCTACTTACATGTATACAATATCATCCTTTTAAGACCTTCCCTCTCCTCCCTCCATATAGCCTTTTTCAAGCTTATGGTCTCTGCTATTGATTTTTGGTTCCAGATCACACACAAATGTATACATTTATAGCTAGGATCCACATATAAGAGAGAAAATGTGACATTTGGCTTTCTGGGCCTGGGTTACTGCACTTAGTATAATCCTTTCCAGATTCATCCATTTCCCTGCAAATTTCATAATTTCATTTCTCTTTACTGCTGAATAGAACTCCATTGTGTATTATCCATTCATCTGTGGATGGACATCTTGGCTGGTTCCATTTCCTAGCTATTATGAATAGAGCAGCAACAAACATGGTTGTGCAAGTATCTCTTAGGTAATGAGAAGAGTCATTAGGATATATGCCTAGGAGTGCTATAGCTGAATAACATGGCAAATGTATTTTTAGCTGTCTCAAGACCCTCCACATTGATTTCCACAGTGGCTCTGCCAGATTATATTCCCACCATCAGTGTAGAAGGGTCCCCTTTTACCGCAGCCTTGCCAACATTTATTGTCACTTGTTTTCTTGATGGTATCCATTCTGACAGGAGAGAGATGGAATCTCAAGGTAGTTTTAATTTGCATTTCACTGATGGCTCAGGATTTAGAACAATGTTTTTTTAGATGTTTATATGACATCTGTATTTCTTCTGGTGAGAACTCTCAGTTCCATAGTCCTTTTTTGATTGGTTTGTTTGATTTCCTATTGTTCTGTTTTTTCAGTTCTTTGTATATTCTGGATATTAATCCTCTGTCAGATGTGTAGCTGGCAAAGATTTTCTCTCATTCTGAGGTGCTCTCTTTGCTCTATTCACAGTGTCATTTGCCATACAAATGCTTTGTAGCTTCATGAGATTCCAGTAGTTGATTAGTGGTTTTATTTTCTGAGCAATTGGGGTTATATTTAGAAAGTCATTACTTATGCCAATATGTTGAAAGGTTTCCCCTACCTGTTCCTCTAGCAATTTCAGAGTTTCAGGTCTGATATTAAGGTCCCTGATCCACTTGGATATGATTCTTGTGCATGGAGAAAGACAAGGATCTATTTTCATCTTTCTACATATAGATATTCAGTTTTCCCACCACTAGTTGAAGAGGCTGTCTTTTCTCCAATGAATATTTTTGGCATTTTTGTGAAAAATCAGATGGCTGTAGCTGCCTGGATAAACATTTGGGTCTTTATTCTGTTCCATTGATCCACATTTCTGTCTTTGTGACAATACCAAGCTGTTTTGTTACTATGGGTTTGTAATAGAGCTTAAAATCAGGTACCAGCCCTAACAGTTTGCTGATAGAGTGTTTAGGGTCTTTTATGTATAGAATCATGTCATTTGCAAATAGTGATAATTTGATCTCTTCCTTTCCTATTTGTATCCCTTTTATGAATGTGTCTTGCCTTATTGGTATAGCTAAGACTTCCAGTTCTATATTAAATAAAATTTGGGACAGTGGAAACCCTTGTTTTGTTCCTGAATTTAGTGGAAAAGCTTTGAGTTTTTCACCATTTAGTATTATGTTGGCTGTAGGTTTGTCATAAATAGCTTTTATTATGTTGAGATATGTTCCTTCTAGTCCCAGCTTCTGTAATACTTTTACCATGAAAGGATGTTGGATTTTGTTGAATGCCTTTTCTGCATCTATTGAGACGATCATGTGATTTTTGTCCTTCAGACCATTCATATGATGTGCATTTATTGATTTGCATATGTTTAACCATCCCTGGGATAAAGCCAACTTGGTTGGGGTGAACAATCTTTTTGATATATCCTTGTATTCTGTTTGCCAGTATTTTGTTCAGAACTTTTGCATCTATGTTCATGAGGGAGATTGGTCTGTAATTTTCTTTTTTTGTTCTGTCTTTGTCTGGTTTTGGTATGAGGGTGATGCTGGCTTCATAGAAGGAGTTTAGTATAATTCCCTCCTTTTCTATTTTATGGAAACGTTTGAGAAGCAGTGGTGTGAGTTCTTCCATGGAGGTATGGTAAAATTCACCAGTGAATCCATCTGGCCTTGGCTTTTATTAGTTGGGAGACTTTTTATAACTGCTTGGATCTCTGTACTTGTTATAGGTCTATTTAAATGATTTATCTCATCTTGATTTAATTTTGGTAGGTCATATGAATCAAGGAAATCATCCATTTCTTTCAGATTTCTAAATTTAGAGGCATACATATTCTTAAAGTATGTCCTTGTAATTGTCTGAATTTCTTTGGTTATCTGTTGTAATGATGCCTTTTTAATCTCTAATTTTGTTATTTTTTGTCTCTTCTCTCTTTCTTCTTGTCAAATTTGCTAAGGGTTTATCAATCTTCTTTATCCTTTCAAAGAACCAACTCTTTGTTTCCTTGATTCCTTGGATTTTTTGTTTCCATTTTATTAATTTCTGCACAAATCTTTATCATTTCTTCTCATCTATTGATTTTTAATCTGCATTGTTCTTTTTCCAAGTCCTTAAGGTGAAGCATTAAATTGTTTATTTGTGACCTCTGTTTTAGATGAAATGCCTGACAATGATGTCAAGAAAATGATGGTATCTATGCTCAGAGAAATCAGAGAAGAAATGAAAGGAATCAAAGAACAAAACAAAGGAATTAAAGAAGAAAACAAACTTTTGAAAGAGAATACAGGAAACCAGCTTAATGAAATAAAGGGGTCATTACAAGACATGACTAAGGAAATAGAAATATTGAAGAAAACCAGGCTGAAATCCTGGCTCTGAAGAATACAGTCAAGGAAATAAAAAACTCTGAGGAAAGTCTCTCCAGTAGAATGGTAGAAGGAGAGAAGAGAATATCTAAACTAGAAGATCAGGTGGCAGATCTAATACAGTCCAACAAAGAGAAAGAGACAAGCTAATCACAAGTTATGAATGGGAATTTCAAGATATTCAGGACACTATGAAAAGATCAAACATAAGAATTCAGGGTATAAGAGAAGGAGAAGAATTCCAATCCAGAGGTTTAGTAGGTGTTTTCAACAAAATCATAGAAGAAAAATTTTCCCAAATTGGGAAAGAAATGCCAATGCAGATAGAAGAAGCTTTTAGAATACCATACAAAATCTGGAAAGAACCTCTCCTCACCATGCTATAATTAAACTTCTAAACACACAAACCAAGGAAAATATATTGAAAGCAGTTATAGAGGAAAATCAAGTCACCTATAAAGGCAAGCCCATCAGAATACCTGCAGATTACTCAACACAAACTTTAAAAGCCAGCCAGAGGGCTTGGAATGATGTATTCCAAGTTCTGCAAGATAACAACTGCCACCCAAGATTACTTTATCCTGCAAAGCCATCTATCAAATTGATGGAGAAATAACGACATTCCACAACAAAAACAAGCTAACGGAATTTATGACAACTAAACCAGCTCTACAGAAAATTCTTGAAAGAATTCTTCATGCTGAAGAGAAAGCAAAACATATACAGGAAGAAATAGGAAAAAATAAACCACACTCAAATAACAGTTAAAACAAATGAGAAAAGGCTAAACAGGAAATACTACAAAATAAGAAGAATGGTGAGAATAAATACATACCTTTCAATAATAACTCTTAATATAAATGGACTCGATGCACCAACCAAAAGACAAAGGCTTGCAGACTTAATTAAGAGATAGTATCCTGCCATTTGTTTCCTCCAGGAAACTCATCCCTCAGTAAAAGATAGACACTGCCTTAGGGTGAAAGGATGGAGAATGGTATTTCAAGCAAATGGGCCTAGGAATCAAGCAGGGGTTGCTATCCTAATATCTGACAGGATGGACTTCAAACCAACAATAGTGAGAACAGATTAAAAATGTCATTTTACATTGATTAAAGGAACACTCCAACAGGAGGAAATTACAATCTTAAACTTATTTGTACCTAACATGGGGGTTCCCAGTTTCATCAAACAAACACCATTAGACTTAAGGTCACAGATAACAACAAACACAATTGTAGTGGGAGACTTCAATACTCCACTGTCATCACTTGACAAGTCATACAGGCAAAAATAAAAAAAGAGACATCTGAATAAAATTATATCATGGTTGTTTTTCTTTTTACATTTATTCATTTGAGAAAGAGAGAGAGAGAGAGAAAGAGAAAATGAATATAGGAAAGCCAGGGCCTCTGGCCACTGCAAATGAACACCAGCCACATGCACCAGCTTTTCCATCTGGCTTACCATGTGTTTATCCACGTTGGGTCCTTAGGCTTCCAAGGAAAGCACCTTAATCACTTCGACATCTCTTCAGCCCAAGTTACAAGCTTGAATAAAACTCCTGTATCTATTAGGGGACATCAACTCAAACAACCTCAGGTGAGTTTTGAAACTATTATTTTTGGTGTGCGAGAGGTAGGGTCTCACACTACCATAGGCTGACCTGGAACTCAATTTCTAGACCCAGGCTGCTCTCTGATACTCGCAGTGAGCCTCCTACCTTGGTATCCTGAATGCTGGGACTAAAGATTTGATCCATCACATCCATGTTTAAAAGTTTTCTCTTTAAAAGATTGCTAAGGAATCTCAATGAGTATGATTCCTTGGGTATGCCAGAAAGGAATTTAGATGACAATGTAAACACCTGTATCATAAGTGTAGCAGGAAACTTAGGATGTTTTCAGTGTAAGCAATGAAAATGTGGTGCAGAAACCACAGGCACATGGAGGACAGAACATACGTGCTTATGTAGGGGTATTTAGAAGAATTGTCTGTGGAAGGCAAAGCATACATCTTAACCTTCCCCACTGAAGAAAGATAAAAGTGGTGGTGGTTTGGAAACAAGAGAGTCAGGCAGTGATAACTGGGTATTAAAGAGAGTTCTACCAATGCTTATCTAAGTGATAGAAATCATACAGATAGTAGGCCCAGAATTAGGGAAAGAACCCCATCTAGGTTGCAAGGTAAATATGCACATGGTAAACTCAGAGACTAGAGGAAAGTCAGACAGATAATTAAGGTGAGAACTTACCCAAAAGTATAAAATCGTGGCAAGCAGAAAATCTATCCAGACCAAGCAGCAATATTCTCCTCCCCAACTCCACCCATCCAGTGTAGTTGGTGTGTGTGTGGTTGGGGAGCCAAATTCACATATATCCCTGTGACCAGATGAAAGTGAGACATAGAGAGACAGAAGGCCAAGAAACAGCCTTTATAGTCAATTGAAAATGTATTCTTTAATTAGATTCATGTATGTAAAGGGGAAGATCTGATTGATTTGTCAATTTAAACGGGCAGGCTCCAGGGGCACCCACCTGAGTCATACTAGACTGTGGGTAGCTGGAGTGGGGTATTGCACTTACTGTTGATCAGATTTGATAAGACGCAATTTCCATTCCTGAGTTTCACTGGTGCCTAGGCAGGATGGCATGTGGGATGGCCTCTCCTGGTTCTCTCTTTTGGACTTCTGTTCTTATCTGAAATTGTATAAAAGAACCTAGCTTTCTCCTATTTCTCCATCAATCTGACCAGAAAATGTGAATAAGATTACAGGGTCCTGAAACAAATGGCATGGGATTTGGGTTTTCCTTATCTATCCTTCCCTGAATGTAATTCCCTTACCCCAAAATCTGCCAGGGAAATGGAAAAAAAATATTAGGAAGTGCCTGGACAGTGCTACAGGAAAGGCTCAGTAGTTAAACAGATTTCCTCCAAAACGTAAGGACCCAGGTTCAATTTCCCAGGACCACATAGAGCCAGATGAATAAGGTATTCATGTCTTGAGTTCTGTTGCAGTTGTTAGAGGCTCTGGTGTGCCCATTCTCTCTCTCTCATTCTCTCTCTCTCTCTCTCTCTCTCTTCTCTCTCTCTCTGTCTGTCTCTCTCTGTGTGTACATGCCTGTCTCTCTCTCTCATAAATAAATAACTAAATACATAAGTGCCTGGTCACTGGTTTAGTTACCTTTCCAGTTCTGGTACAAAACACCTAACCAAAAGCAGCTGATGGGAAGAACGGATTTATTCTGTCTTACAGTCTTGAGGGAAATGTTCATAAGTGCAGGGAAAGATTGTAATTGAAGAGATACTGGACATAACACTCCTGCCACTGCTAGTAGAAAGTAGCAGCAAAAGTGTGACCCAAGCTCTGGGAAGGGGCTGTCACAACTCTAAGACCACTGACAAAGCATACCTTCTATAGCAAGGCTCCACTTTGAAAATTGACACCATCTGGAGATGGAGCAGTTAGCACACTATTCAGTAAATCCTCATAAAAGACCTAAGCAAAGTGACCTGGTCAGCTTCCTCCTTTCCAGAGCCTCCTCCTACATTATAAGAACAACTCTACATCCTTTCCTTCTCCTAAGCTCTATAATCTATAGATTTCAATTGTCAAAATTTATAAGACAAGAACCTGGTAGCCACTGACTCAGTGGAAGTTTTGTCTGGCCATGACCATCTGCCCACTAAATCCTGAGTTACAGCACAACCAAGAAATGAGAAGAGGGGTTGGAGGGATGGCTTAGCACTTAAGGAGCTAGCCTGGGAAGCCTAAGGACCCAGGTTAATTTTCCCAGGACGCACGTACGCCAGATGCACAAGGTGGCACATGCATTTGGAGTTGGTTTGCAGTGGCTGGTGGCCCTGGCATGCCTATTCTCTCTCTCTTTCCCTCTCATAAATAAATAAATAAATATAAATTTTATTAAAAATAAGTGAGAAGTGCTCCACCACTCTCAAAGTCACCCCAAATTCCCATGTCATTTCCACATGGTATTTCAAATTCACATAATAATTCCTCTTTCTCAAAGCTAGTGCATTATCAGGAAAACAGGAGGTCGGGTCCATAGGAGGTTCCTCTTCAATGGCCAACAAGCCTGTTAATTTTCTCACTAGGAACCTACCAGTACCTGCACCTTGCTCCCTTTCATATATTTTAAAGCTTAAGGAAGGGAATTGTGACATTCCCTACCTCCTTTTACATAGTATATCAAACTCTTCCTTCTTATGCCATGTGGTGTGTTTGGGGGGGGGGATTGAGTCCATGTGTATGTGACCATAGTGCATACATGGAAATCATAGAAAATCTTTGAGGTGTTGGTCCTTGTCTTTCCACTCCTTTGAGACAGGGTCCTGAAGGAGAAGCAGGAACAAGGCAGGTTTATATAGGTATTCAGCCAGCAACAAGAGCCAAAGGTAAGAAGGAGATGCCACCTCACCATTCCTGAAACACTAGCTCTCACATCTGATCCAGCCTCATCCAAAATGGCTACAAGTAATTTCTCAGCAACAGCACTTCCTGCCTCTTCCCCAGTCTAGCAAACATAGGTTGACTGGCTCCTTTGTTTCAACCCCTTGAATCCATAAGCCTATTAGGTCTCTCCCTTACACACCTGAGTCTGGTAACAAGACTCATCTTAAATGAATGTCTGACCTATATGAATGGATCTGACCTGTGCCATCTGTTTGTGGCTCTCTTAGCTATATTCTTCTGGCAACAGACTCTGATGATCTGTGCATTGGTAATCTCTTCCCCTTTATCAGTCTGGCTGAGGGAAAGGAATTTCTTATGATCTGGGAAGTTTCTTGCCTTAGTTTGGAAGCTTTCTCACCCTGAGACATGTATGAAGTTTCTTTACACCCTCAGTCCTTTACTACCTAATCACTTCACTTTCTTCCATGTAAATGTGAAGGCCTTGTGCTTTCATCCTTTAGTTCACACACACACACACACGTGTGTGTGTGTGTGTGCGTGTGTATTTCTTGTAAATCTTTTGGCCTTGGCTCTCCTGTTGGGCATCATGTGTGTGTGAGTGTGTCATTTCCACAGGCTCCTCTCGTGGAGATTTCCCTCTTTCTCCTCTGTCCCTCTTAGGCTGGGAAAATAAAAGAATTCTTTTCTTGTTTGTGTGATTTTAGTCTTTCCCTGCATACTAATTTTGCCAAAATACATTTAATTTTCTTAGAATCTGTTTTCTAAACTCATTTTTAAAATGAAAAAGAACATAAAACGTGGGGTTAAAAGGCCTAGATGTTCCCCTAAATCAAAAAATCTTGAATCACTCTCACAATTTTTTACCACAGTAGTTGTTCCCCATAGGTTTTGGAAGATTGTTGTGCCTCTGCCTACCTTCTTGCTCATAGGGATGACTGAAATTAAAATTGCCTGCTATAACCAGGCAGCATTCAACATGAGTGCTAGGGTTGCAAACTTGGGTACTCATTCTTCTGTGGCAAGTATTTAAACCACTGAATCATCTCTGTAGCCTCAGTACTTCAAATTCTAAGGATAGCTCATTGTGATGTTTTTTTCTCCTTCCTTAAAATTTGAAGCATATATACTCTCCGAGATCATTTCTACAGTTCTAATTACTACTGAAATTCCACTGAATTTGTAGGGTACTGCAAACATAGTACATCTCCTGCGTATCAAGTTTATTTTGGGTGCTGCTTTGCTAAAACTAATTTTTCCATTGATGTTTATACTTTTCTCCCTTGGAGAAAAGTAGAGAATACAGAACTTTAGAGAATTTGATAGTGTGCTCCTGTGACTAGGAAGGACAAAAGCCTGTGGCTAGAGAGGACATAGGTTCTCATGAGGAAATTACTATTGCCATTTTATTACTTGGACATGATTTCAAATTGCCTTCTAAATATTTGTTGGTTTTCCCATAGATTACTCTAGCTGATAGCTTTTGTTTTGTTTTGTTTTCTAACATCAAAGGGTCCTTACGAGCCATAGAATTAAACTAAGTTTCTTTTGAATGTCTGTCACTAAATGGTGCATCTATATCTCACTCTACAAATTCCAGGGAACATCATGGAAGAGAGGGCAAAAAGATCTTAAGAGTCACAGTCCTTAAACACTACACGTATGATCATTGTCTTCTTGAATGTTTGGCAGATGCAATTATCTTCAATAAGATCTACATAAGATTGATTCCATCAACATTCCTTCAGTAGGAAAGAAAGGCTCATGAGGACACACCCCTCCTGATGATTGATAGGTAGTTAACAGTTGCTGGAAGGGAGGGGCCCATGAAGCAACACCTTTGCCTGCACATTAATAGGCAGTTAACAGTTGCTTGAAGGGAGGGGTCATGAGACCACAGCCTCTCTGCAGATTAATAGGCAATTAAGGGTTTCTGGAAGGGAGGGGCTCATGAGGACACACACCTCCCTGCAGAATAATAGGCAGCTAACAGTTGCAGGAAGACAGAGGCCAATGAGGCCACACCTCTCCCTGCAGATTAATAGGCACTTAACCATTGATGGAAGGGAGGGGCCCATGAGTCAACACCCCCACCTGCAGATTAATAGGCAGCTAACAGTTCCTGGAAGGGAGGGGCGCATGAGTCCATACCCCTTCCTGCAGATTAATAGGCAGTTAAGTGTTGGTGGATATGGGAAGCTCATGAGGCCACACCCCTCCCTTCAAATTAATATGCGGTTAACAGTCGATGGAAGGGAGGGGCTAATGAGGCCACACACCTCCCTGCAGATTAATAGGTAGTTAACAGTTGCTAGAAGGTAGGGGCTCTTGAGGCCACACCTCTACCTGCAGATAAATAGGCAGTTAATAGTTGCTGCAATGGAGGGGGCCCGTGAGGCCACACCCCTCCCTGAAGATTAATAGGCAGTTAACAAATCTTTTTGAGTCTGCAGGCATTGACTTTTCCAATGGTTCCCTTGGCATTTAAGACATGGTCCTGGTAGAGGCCCACCACTCTTCCTCTCAGGACAGTTTTTACAAAGGTGTCACATCTGCCCACAGAGTAAGCAGGCCCTGCAAATGCCTTCTGGAAGGGCTTTTGCCTGAGTAACTATCATTACAGTAATAATCTCCTGGTGAAGTTTTTCCTATTTTTATCTTAATATCCCTTTCTGCTCTTCCTATATTCCTTTTTTGCTTTTTCTTTTCTTTTTCCTCACTTTCCTTGTCCTGGTTATAATAAACAGAAGTGCAGCCTGAAGCAATAGTTCTAAATTCTTATTTTTCCAGCTACCAATTTTTGTAACTATCTAGGTATATTAGTTGTTGACTGGGTTAAAACTTTATCCAAAAGGGGTTCGAGAATGGATTAGCAGTTAAGGCTGCAAAACCTCAGAATCAGGTTTGATTCCTTAGTACCCACATAAGCCAAATACTCAAAGTGGTGCATGAGGCTAGATTTCACTTGTACTGCTTAGAATCGCTGGTCTACCCATTCTCTTTCTCACCTTCTTTAAAATAAATAAAATAATTTAAATATAACATTATTTGAAAATATTTGTCCTTAAGAAGAGCTTCCTTCTTCTTAGCCTCTGAAGAAACATTAGTATGCTTGCTAATTGCCTCTCTGAGTTTCTGGAGAAAGTCAATGGGAAGCTCCTGTTCTCCCCATATTATTGTCAATGGTAGGTTATACTTCAAAGGCTTTAGTTGAGCTCTACAAATCCCTTCTGAAGTACAGTATGTAAAATACTGACAGTCCCATGTCCTCCATGAAGTATCCTCACCAAAGTTGGGATTAAGTCTTGGTATCGCTTCTGCCCCTATGGGACCATTGGTGTCTGAAACTCCAGAATGGATAGTATAATATTCATTCCATACTGCTCCTGTCTCTGTTTACACCCTTTGTCTTTCAACAGAAGCTAGTGCCTGATCTAACATTAACATTATATCTCTCCAAATCAGGTTGTATTGTTTAGTAAATTGGTGGAAAACCTCTTAATAGTGGCCAGGGTCTTCAGAGTAACAACCTAGTTCCTGTTATATCTGCCTTATCTCATTTATGGAGAAAAGTCTATGTATGTAATTAATCTAAAATTCTGGGCTGGAGAGATGGCTTAGCGGTTAAGCGCTTGCCTGCGAAGCCTAAGGACCCCGGTTCCAGGCTCAATTCCTCAGGACCCACGTTAGCCAGATGCACAAGGGGGTGCACGCATCTGGAGTTCATTTACAGAGGCTGGAAGCTCTGGCGCGTCCATTCTCTCTCTCTCTTTCTCTCTCTTTCCCTCCTTCTGTCTGTCGCTCTCAAATAAATAAACAAACAAAAAACATTAAAAAATATAGTTAAAATTCCACAGAGATCTCTTATGGAGGATACATGCCTTGGAGGGGGAAGTGGTGTATGTCTTCCTTCATAGCACTTTTGGCCCTTGATGGTTAAAGTCTACTGAGTATGGAGGACAATGTTCAGAAGAGTTAATGAGGGAAGTTTTGAGTATATTTTAGAAGGCTCAGAGATCTCTGAAGATGGGGTCTTGATGCCTGCAGCCATTGGAGTTTGAGGGTTTGTACCATTGTACCACAAGCAGCAGCTATAGTGATCAGATCCAACCTATGGCTAGTGATCCACTCAGGATGTTCACAGAGATGAAAGAACAACTTCCTATAAGATACCACTGTCAATTTCCCCCTTATTCTATAGAAATGATCAAGCTAGAGTTTGTATTATATTTAAAACTACACATTGGTGGCTATTTTCCCTATTATCTAGAAGATATTCTGGCCAACCTTTCTGGCAACAGAAAATTAAAGTGTTCCCCCCCCCCCAGAAACTCAGTGTATATAATTGGGCCCAGTTTGTAAGCAGTCAGGCTAATCGAGTGTTGTGAAGTCTTGGAACCTGATTGTCCTATCTGAAATGAAATGGAGGAAAGCTATAGAAGTAAACTACACTCAGGCTATGTTCCATACTGTGTTACATCTTCTAGTGCGGAGGTGGGTATCCCTTAACAACTCGGTGTGGGGGAGAGGTGTCTAAAATTATCTATTGCCTGTATAAGGCACAAATCAAACTCCCTGTTTTCCCCATCCCCAATCTAGAGGAAACATGGTACAGACTACATGTCTCCTGGACCAAGGAGGGTCAGAGCTAAGATATTGGCACTCATCCTAGTTAGCCAGTCCCTGAGCCCAACATGCTCTAGCCCTCCTTATCATTAACCCTATACATCCCAAATTATGGATGTGAGCCATATGAAAAGCAATGTAGGCCCACATATAGATTTTTTTTTACCTCTTACTCCAAGCTTGCTAGCCAATATGCCCTTATCCTGAGTCCTCTTTCAATCTCCTCTTGTAAGATCCTTGGGTTTAGGTCTACCCTGGTTTGTGAATGTTTCAGATTGTGTTAGGGAATTAATTTCTGACAGCATTCCTGATTTGATTTTGTTGATAGAACAAAGTCAAATGGTTATAGAAATTAAACTGGTAAATGTTTACTGTTAATCACAAATGCCACTGATATTTTTCCCATATTCTAGTTAAGATACACCAATGTGTGAATTACTTCCTTTCCTGTGCCCCTAGAAAGGAGGAAGAGAGCAATGATTTTATGACTTTATATTTGGGTTCCATGGGGGATGTACTCTGTCCTATGTGAGATAAGATGTCACCCTCATTTTCCTAGTAGTAGGCAACAAATCCTTTAGGTGATGAGAAATCATGCCCCCACAGGGATAATACCATTCTTCAGCTATACCTGATTTAGAGGAAAAGGAAAAAAATATACTTGGTTTTTCTATTTCCAACTCTTCTTATTCATGAGACAATCAAAAATTAATGTAATTCACGTGTTATAAACTCAGCCTTTTCAATTTCCTGACAGATAGACGTATGCGATGAGAAATTCCATGTTCCCAACTGTGCCAAGCCACTATAAGGTATTTGAGATCAGTTTTGTGGGAGAAACTGAGAAATTAACTGGAAAGGAGATGAGGCATCTTATCTCCTGCTCACTTGCTAAGACCTGTAAGCAACTCAGGACATTCTTGAGACTCCTATATTTCTTCCAGATGCAGTAGAAAATGCCATGAAAGAATCGCTTAAGAAACAGAGACAAAAATCCAGAGTTTGAATAAAAATCAGGAGACTGGAGAGGGGCTATAAGGGAGAGAAAAGAGGGGAGGATTTAAGGAGATGGTAATGTATACATCTAAGTAGAAGAACAGATTACCAGGGGTCGAGTAACCTATATGAGGTTAATGGAAGAGACTGAGTAAAGGAAGGGTGGGGGAGTGTTAATCAAAATTTAAGATATTATGAAAACCATATGGAAACCCACTTTTTAAAACAATGGTGTACCCAGAAGCCATTGATTGTTTCCAGAAATATTTCTGTGCCAAGGATGTGATAGCTCCCAGTGAGCTGTTGGCCAGGGAGTTCCCTAGCCCCCAAAACATTCAGGCCATTGGCAAGGCTCTTAGTTTCCCACCAGGCACGGTTAGGAAAGCCCTATTGCTGAAGATTCCACATGCTTCTGCTCCAAGGTCACTGTGAAATCATGTAGGAGGTGAGCTGAAAACCTCCTCCCTGTAGACAAGCTGATAGAAAGCTGGAGAAAGATACACTGCATATTTTCCAATGGGAGAGAAAAGTCTTCAGTGTTGATAAACCACCGTGGACATTGCAGAGCCCTAAGTTGGAGAAGCCAGGCCAAATGACCCAACTTGTACAATAGAGGCATACCTGTTATAGGGGAAAACAGCTGCTCTCTAATTTGACTGGAGGCCCACTCCATGGGAGGAAATACATGACTCATACTGAAAATGTACTAAAACTTATAGTGGGAGAGATCAAGAGACCAAGACCTACTGCTGTCTGTCTAAATGCATATATTATGCTTACCAAACTTACCTATAAACACTTTTGTTAGTGTTCATACACATATATTATTGCTACTCTCAATTTTGGTTAGAGCAGCTTCTTTATTTATTTATTTATTTGATAAAGAAAGAGAGTGATAGAGAGAGAATGGGTGCACCAGGGCATGCAGCCACTGCAAATGAATTCAAGACATATGTGCCAAATTGTGCATCTAGCTTACGTGGATCCTTGGAAATTGAACCTGGGTCCTTTGACTTTGCAGGCAAGTGCCTTAACTAATAAGCCATCTCTCCAGCCCCAATAAGCTTCTCTTTTAAGATAGTGGCAACCACTGGGATGACAAAAAAACACATAGTGCTGAGAAGTGACAGCAGAGGGTTCAACACTGAAACATCTCTATCATGCCTTCCAAGACTCACGGTCCTTTGTGGAAGACAGTGTAGAAAGAACATAAGAGCCAAAGAAAGGGTGGGACTGCTTAAAATGCAATCTTCCACATACAAATTATCATCAATATCCATGACTTCACCGTGACTAGTACTACCTGCACAAAAACCTCATAATAGGAGAAATATATCACAATGTCAAAATAAAAGAAAGACTACTTGAGAGGTGGAGGGAATATGATGGACAGTGGATTTTTTGAAGGGGGAAGTTGTGGCAGGAAGGGAATTATAAAGGTTTCTTTTTTATAATTGTGGAAGCTGTCAATAAAAAAGGTTAAAATACAGAGATACATACAATAAATCTAGAGTTCCCGGTCTGCCTGCCTCCTTAAACTGACAATAATGTTCCCCATATTTGACAGAGATAAGCAGCCTGTGTGGACACTCACATGTATAAGGTAATCTACAAGGAATTTTTCTGACTAATAACTTCCTGCCTCCTGAGTTATGAGGATGTTCTCTTAAAACTTCCTTATAAATTGAGAATATGCGTCCTCATAATGCACAGGGACAAAACTGGTGGCTCTCACCAGGGCACTAGAACTAAATCAAGTTCAGAGGGAATGTTTTTATTTTTCTTCATAAAATTTTCTCCAGGTATATTAAGATGATTTACCCATACTTGCACATGACAAATAATGTTTCCTGTCTTTCAGATATGGCTTACCATGTCATCAGACAACATATGTTAAATGTTAAAAAATATTATTAAGGTTTTTAATACCATATTTTACCTATATATGTTTTGTTAAATACCAAAGGTACAGATACATATTCACACTTTTCTCCTGAGTGCTTACCAACCAGAAGTAGCAGCCAAAACCAGCAAGGACATTGGGGATAAAAGGGTAGCCAATATTTTGGTCCCAGCTCATCCAGATCAAATGGCCAGGAGTTGACGGGACACTTCTTTCTAGAGGGTCCTACAACTCTTGGCAAGTCCCCTATCTTCTTGATGTGGGAAGTCAAGTAGACCCAGAGATTGGATTTCAATAAAATTGAATGTGCAGAAGGAGAATCAGAACAGAAGGGAAAACCCTCAATTCTTCCAAGGGAAGGAAAACCACATGGTCAGCATGGACGTGTACCATCCCAGAGCATGGCACAAATGCTGAGAGTGCATTAGAGCTCCTCCAAGTTCCCTAAAAGTTTCTCTTAAAGAGCCATAACTTACCATCAAAGATATCATGTAGTATTCAATTTTAGCAACCTACTTGATCTCAAGCACTTAGTAGAAATATACAACAGAGAATAAATCATATCTAAAATGTTTAAACATTACAATCCAGATTGTAACTTTAGGTAGGTGTTCTCACAGTTATGCAATGGTATATGTGCCATGTCCTGAGTTAAATGCAGTTTTTTTTTTTTTTACACAAAACATGTTTATTGGGATCATTTCCCATTCACCTTGATCAGGCTGCCTTTTGTGCTGCTTCCTCCTGAACAAACATCCTTCTGTAAGCCTTGCTTTTCCTCCTGCAGGCTGGCAGAGGACCGTGGAGCAGCCGACCCACAAAACTACTGTTTTTGCATGGCTAAAGATCCTGCTGATTTTATAGCATCCTGAGATTCTCACATCCGTGAACTAGGAATTGGGACTCTGCATCAGGTGCTTCTTATTGTGTTTCCTCTTCTCCTCCTCTGGAGTGGGGTAAAGGAGATCCTTGGTGAGAGGCATGTTCTCACAGGGAGTTCGCCACTGCAGGAAAGTCAGTATATTTATTCTTGATAATTCTGCTATTATCTCATCTACTTTATGAGAACAGGTATAGACCATGCAATTTGGCAAACAGGCTTAGAATCTGCATGGAGAAAGGGAATTATTCCCATCCTTTATGTGAATAATTCTACTCATTTTGGAATATTGTGTGCTTAGTTGTTATTTTAAACTTATATTCTTTTGTCTACACTAAACCCACACTCAGATGGACCTGTGACAAACGAACTCCATCTACCTGGCTTCCCTCATTGCTTTCCAAGCCCTGAAAATCTACACAACTGGAAATCTTAAAAAGCTCAAACTTTACCCTCCCCACTTGTCTGATTTTTCTTGCTTTTATTCTTTCCCCACCATTGTCTTTTTCCAGGATCTATAGTTGCTTCCAACACTAAAAGATCATCGATATACTTCTGGCGTCCTGTAGAAAATGCCCACTGGAGAAGCATCCAAAGTGATGGAATCTGTGTCTCCACTTGGGTTGAAGAAGTCGAAAATGTCTATTGTCCCAATTCCGTAAGGCCAACCCTGGGCTACTTCTTCAGGAGGGAGAATGATAGGACAATGAAATTGGTTTGGCATTCAGGGTAAATGAACCCCAAAAATGCAATGGCTTTTATTCCTTGATGAAAAGCCACATATGGTTGCAGAAACATGGATGATACAACCTCCAGGAAAGTTTTCTAGATTAAGTTTACACCCTAGCTAGAGGATAGAAACTCTGATCCATATCTAATATTACTGGAAAAGCTGTAAAAACTGGTCTTTCTCCATAATAACACATATAGCTGATCTTCCTCACATAACCACTTCTGATTTGAAAAATGAGGGCCTGGAGAGATGGCTTAGTGGTTAAGGCATTTGCCTGCAAAGCCAAATGACCCTGGTTTGATTCCCCAGGACCCACATAAGCCAGATGCACAAGGGGCACATTCGTATGAAGTTCTTTTGCAGTGGCTAGAGGCCCTGGCGGACCCATTCTCTCTTTGTCTTTTATATACACACACACACACACACACACACTATATATACATATATATATATATATATATATATCTGCTTGAAAATCAATAAGTAAACAATAAATGGAAAATTATTTCTTAATTAAAAAAATAAACAGATCTGTGTCTCTTTGTGGACTCCTCAAAAACTGCTCTTGCCTCATTGGGTAAATGCTCTGCTTTCTTCTCTCATGAGGTTTCTCATATCCTTTCTTGGATCCCTGGAAAAGAGCTCCAACTTGCTCCCTTCTTTAATGTTCTAGGTATAAGCCTCCTTCTCTTATTCCTCCTATATCTTTAAACTATAATAAAATCTTTCTGTACCATATCCTCTGGTCTGTGAATTTCATTTTTCAAATTCACAACAAGGATCCAGGAACACCCCAAATTACTGGTGCATCAGCAAAGAACTCAAAATTCCTGAATCAACAGGAGGTGACTTTCAAAGCTGATTAAAAGGGACTAATCCTTTATGAGTGACATCTAAGACTGCTAATACCTAATGACCTAAGTCACACCATGACCATGCATAGAAAGAGTATTTATACTAGTAAAAGAAAATTGGAAACTTCTATTATTATTTATTTATTTAATGAGCAAGAGGGAAAGAAAGGGAGAATGGGCATGCCAGGTCCTCTGGCCATCGCAAAATTAACTATAGATGCATACACCACCATGTGCAACTAGCTTATATAGTTTCTGGGCAATTGAACCTGGGTCTTTAGACTTCACAGGAAAGAACCTTAACCACTAAGCCATCTCTCAAACCCAGATAATTGGAAAATTTAGATGTTCATTAACTGAAAAATAGAACATAATTTGAAGTATATACACAAAATGGAATATTGGCAGTGAAAATGCATGTGGTGTTAATGATGCTGAAATATTAATGAACCTTGAAATTAAACTGGAAGAAGCCAAACACAAAATATTATATTGTATGTTCATATTTATGTGAAATGTCCAGAATCAGCAAATCTTTTTCTTCTGTAATTTAAATTGTTTAATCCTCATCTGGGTTGGCATAGTGGCTCATGTCTTCAATTTTTATTCATTTATGTACTTTTTCTTGAGTGAGAAAGATAAAGAGAGACAGAGATTAGGTACAGTACACGAGGGCCTCCAGCCACTGCAATTGAACTCCAGACGCATGCACCACCTTGTCAATCTAGCTTAAGTGGGTCCTGGGGAAACAAACCTCGTTTTGCTTTGTAGGCAAGCACCTTAACTACTAAGCAATCTCTCCAACCCTAGAATTAACAAGTCTGTAACAGAAACTGAATCAACAATTCAGAAAGACAATGCTTTGTTTGTGAGGTCTTTCTAAAACTATACATACAGAGTGAATTGTCCCTTACTATATCTTCTGACATTACCCTTCATATATCTGTGTCCTAGAACATATATTGCATGAAAACTTTCTGTTTATGTTTCTTGATATATTGTAAAAAAATTTTAAGTGACAGTCTGCTTTATTACTCTAATGTATCTCATATCACAGTTTCTAACAGAGTTACCAGCAATTTCATGCCTGATGACATCACAATTCACCTCATTATTGACATCATCATCTCTGAACAGGCTCTCTACCAATCAGGAGAGACCAGTCTCAGTCTCACGTGGTGATCAGGCTACTTAAGAGCTGCTCGTATGCAGGTTCCTGGTTACAAGTTCTATTGGTGTCCTCCTTCAAAATGAAATGTTTGACTGACTAGAGAAATCACCTGCCATTCTGTCAGGAAGCAAATATCTACTTTGGACTTTACACATCATCACTCCAGATGTATCAGTTTCCACAACCATCTCAGTTCTGACATCTTCACCTGTGTTCAATCTTCTCTCAAGACTGAATATCAACCATCTTTGGAAACAGCTGATGTGACCTCACAACAAGCTCCCATAGACTGTCCAGGCACTCTTATTTTGAACTGAAACTTTTTACCATGAAATTGTGAATTTGGACAAGATCTGCTCAACCAGACATTGAGATGGGTATGGGTCCCTGGGTCCTCCAGGGCTTGCCGCGGTTCCCCCCAAAGGCATCCAGGCAACCTTGGTGAGTGTGCGAAAGAATCATTTTCGGGAGACAGTCTCTGTGAACAGCTTGGTTTAATCAATAGGGAAATGAGTTTATAAGCAGTTTAAGGTCAGCACCAAGGAAAAGAAGGAAGTAAAAGATAGGTAATATAACATAGATAGAAAGAAGTGAGAGCAGAGAGAGAAGAGAGGAGAAGATTAATGTTACTCTTTATCATACCTTCTCCAGGGCCCTGTGATTCAAGTGCTCCCTCTAAGGACCTGTTGAAGGTTCATTTAGTTGGTCTTTTTGGATGTAGAATTTTATAGTAACTGTTGCAGTCAGGTTCACATTGCTGGTAGAAATCACCCAACCAAGAGCAGCTTGTGGGAAAAAGAGATTTATTTGGGTTATAGGCTAGAGAGGGAAGCTCCATGATGGCAGGGAAAATGACATGAGTATAGAGTGGACATCACCCCCTGGCCAACATAAGGTGGACCATAGCAAAATGAGAGTGTGCCAAACACTGGGAAGGGGAAACTTGCTATAACACCCATAAGCCTGCATTCAACAATAAAAACTCCAGTAGCTGGGAACCTAGTATTCAGAACACCTAAGTTTATGGGAGACACCTGAATCAAACCACCACATTCTGTCCCTGGCTCCTATGAACTGATAACCATACATGATATAAAATGCAAGGCATTCATCGAACTTTTAAATTCCCCATAGTTTTTATCAATTCCAGTGATGTTCATACATCCCATAGTCCATGATCTTTTAACTGAGTCATAACACCAAAAAATTGATCTCAAAAACCCATAATGTCACAGAATAAACATTCACACTACAAAACATGGCATTGGATATAGGAAAGAAACATTCAGCCAATACAATATTTAAAACAACCAGGGCAAACATAAAACTCTGTCACTTCAAAACCAACAACTCTAGCCAGTGACAAATCTCCAAGTCAAATAATCTAACCAGCAACAAGTCTCTGGAGTTCCAATTACACCCTTCCAGCTAGGCTGCTCACAGTCCTGGAACACTTCATTGGGGCCGACAGCGTTCCTTAGCAGCTATCTCATGGTCCCTACATGCCCACGGGGTCTCCACTGCAATCCACGGTTCATCCCCATGGCCCCATGGGTCTCCATGCAGGCAACCAACAAACCCACTTCACACTTCCCATGGCTATTTCCAAAACACAAGACCGTGTTGCAAACCCAATGACCCTCTCTTTCCTGCATTTCTTTATTTTTTATTTTTTATTTTTTGGTTTTTCGAGGTAGGGTCTCACCCTAGCCCAGGCTGACCTGGAATTCACTATGGAGTCTCAGGGTGGCCTCGAACTCATGGCAATCCTCCTACCTCTGCCTCCCGAGTTTTGGGATTAAAGGCGTGCGCCACCATACCCAGCTTGCATTTCTTATACTGCACAATATCAGGTACGGTGCCAATTTGTTAATCCATGGGGGAATGAAACAGACTTTGAAGAACAGGACACTCCTTGAGTACTTAGGTCCCTTCAAAAGAGTCTACATTCTTCCTGTTGTCCCAACACAGGTCAGCTGGCCCAGTCTGAAAGGTTGTAATCTCTCAGTTGCAACTGAATGGACAGCAGTTCACCCAAAGACTGTTTTTTTCTGTTCCACATCACTGTGCTCATGCCAGTCCATTTCTACACAAAGCAATCCTGCACAACTTCTCAGGACCCAGGCATAACAGCTAGCTTCCCACACAAACTGCTAGCCCAGTCCAAGCAAAGCTCTTTCTTACCCTCATAAGCCAAACCTCACAGTCCATAGTTCTTACTGCATTCAGGTCTTTCAACTCTGACCAGAAGAGTCCATCAAGCTGTACTTATAGCACTTCAAGGCATCTCTTGGGCCAAAGTTTCAAATCATTCCACATTCCTCTTGAAAATCAACTCCAAAAGGCCAAAGCCACACAGTCAGGTGTCTGGCAGCAAACCCACTCCTCAGTACCACTTTACTGTTGCAGTCAGGCTTGCAAGACTGGTAGAAATCACCCTACAAAAAGAAGCTTGTGGGAAAAAAGAGGTTTATTTTGGCTTACAGGCTTGAGGGGGGAGCTCCATGATGGCAGGGAAAACAACGACATGAGCAGAGAGTGGACATCACCCCCTGGCAAACTTAAGGCAGACCAGAGCAACAGGAGAGTGTGCCTAACACTGGCAAGGGGAAACTGGCTATAACACCCATTAGCCTGCCCCAAACAATACACTGCCTGCTGGAGGCATTAAATCCGAAATCTCCATCAGCTGGGATCCTAGCATTCAGAACACCTACATTTTTGAGGGACACCTGAATCAAACCACCACAGTACCATTGCAATTTGGGTCGAGTTTTGAGTCCCCCACCCTCACCCTTAGCCTGCTTTCCTGCCCCACCCTCCCTATTCTCTTGTTTGTGAGATGCTTATTAGGTATGTCAGCATGTTGGGCAGATTCCGGTTTGGAGCCACAGATGAGTGTGATTGGATGAGTACAATGATAATATTTTAAGATTTCCAAAGCTCATCTTCCCATGTATTTTGTTAACACCAGGTTTAAAACACAGGCATCTTTTAAAATTACTGATTCTTTACAGTAGGCTTAATATCTTGCAGGATATGTTCTGAAAATATCTTCTTTTTCTCCAGAATGATATGCTTCTGATCCTTTGCTCTTAGGTATTAATTGAAGAATCATCTTTGGTAATATTTTATTTATTTTTATTCATTTTTTGAGAGAGAGAGAGAAAGAGAGAGAGAGAGAGAGAGAGAGAGAGAGAGAGAGAGAATGAGTTTCCAGGGCCTCTAACCACTGTAAATGAACTCTAGATGCATTCACCACAATGTGCATCTGGCTTACTTGGGTACTGCAGAATTGAACCCAGGTCCTTAGGCTTTCAGGTAAGTGCCATAATCACTTAACCATCTTTCCAGCCCAAGAATCATCTTTTGATGTTACTCAAAAAATGCTTGTGGGGTTTTGATTAAAAGCACATAACTTCTATAAATAAGTGTGGGCAGAATCATGCGCTTTATAACATTTATTTTTTTATTTTTATTTTTTAAATTTTTTGTTATTTTTATTTATTTATTTGAGAGTGACATACAGAGAGAGAAAGTGGCAGAGAGAGAGAGAAAGAGAGAGAATGGGCGCTCCAGGGCCTCCAGCCACTGCGAACGAACTCCAGACGCGTGCTCCCCCTTGTGCATCTGCCTAACGTGGGTCCTGGGGAATCGAGCCTCAAACCGGGGTCCTTGGGCTTCACAGGCAAGCGCTTAACCACTAAGCCACCTCTCCAGCCCTATAACATTTATTTTTATCTCTCCATTTATCTATGTCATTTATTCCTCAATGAAATTTTGCAATTTTCTCCACTCTACATGTGCACATCTATTCTTTTCAGATTTATTTATATGTACTTCCTATAATTGTTGGGAAGAACATTAAATTTCTTTTATTCCCAGCTTATCCTAACTGTAAAAGAATCCACTTCCTTTACCAGTCCAGGCCTTCCGCAAACAGAAATGCTTTTCTGTACCTTTTTCAGGTCTTCTGAGGACACAGACCCTGGCAAATATCCTCATGTTATCAGCAAAGAGCTGCTTCATGGAGGCTCAGTAGTCGGCCATGAGCAGTTGGCAGAAGACAATGGACACACAGTTGCTATAGGATGCAGTGAGGAAGGAAGCTTTACCACACACAAAGTAATGGCCCCTGTCCCCTCTATAATCCCCTGGGGACCCATAACCTCAAGTTCCAGATGAGGACATTTCTCCCTCACCCCACAATTCTTAAGGGGTGTGTGTGTGTGTGTTTCATAGTGACGGCAATTTTTCCTTAATTGAACAGATGAGAAAAATAACAGTGGGAAGCAGCTACCCTCTGTTGAAAAGAGGAAGAGGAGAAAGGTGGGGAACTACAGTGTGTGCCATTTTCACTGATTCTCTGGATACTGTGGGAGTTTCCTAGGTCTTTCCAGGGCAACATGTGATACTTTTGGGGAATGGAATGCATTTATTTCCTATTTGGAATGAAATTTATAATGCAAATTTTTGGGGGGCAGAAGCTGGCATATCCACAGACATCATAAAAACAAAAGTAGAAATGTCTTAATATATGCATGGCACAATGCTGTAATCCCTCTTTCCTTCTTTTTTTGATATACATTCTTTGATTGAAATACTTTATGACAATAATGCCATCATGGAGCTTCCCTCATGTATGTAATGAAAGTAGACACTTTTCTCCCAGACACTGCTCTTTTTTTGAGTGTTTTCTGCCAGCAGTGTGATGCTGACTGCAACACAGAAAGTAGAGAAAGTGAGGCTCACTCTGTTTAACACTGGTTAGGGACAATTTGGAGCATGCATATCCTCATGTGCAGGTAGTATTGCTATTGTTGAGGCTGCTTTAGTTGGACACTCCTTTTGTTTTTATTTTCTTATTGTTATTGCTTTTTTAAATACTTGTTGAGCAGAAGTGTAAAATGTCCACCAAAAACTCAAGTTTTTGAAAACTTATTTCATCAGCTGATTGCAGTGTATGGGGAGGTTGTAAAATTTTCAGGTGATAGAGCATGGTGGGAGGAACTGAGTCTCTGGAGTAAGTCTCTAAGATTTAGTACCTGGCTCCACTTCCTGTTTTCCCTCTACTTCTCAGCTGAAATGTGAAGAACTAGCTCCATGTTCTTTCTACCATGTCTTGCCTGCTAACATTCTCTCCCTTGATACTGAAAGGTACAAAACAAACCCTTTTCTTCCTTATGTAGCTTCTATGTAGGTGTCTATAACTAGTAATAAGACTATAAGTAATACAGAAAATTAGTACAGGGAGTGAGGGCCAGTACTGTGACAAACCTGAACATAATTTATAAGCCTTTGAAATGGATTGCGTAAATAACTAGGAAGAGTTTGTAACTTTGAGTCAAGGAAGATTTACAATATTTTTAGCTGAGCTTAATGGACTATTCTGGTAGCAGTTTGAAATATCAGAATGATGAGGTGAACATGGACAGTGTAGGCTTGACTCATGGGGTTTAAGAAGAGACCAAGACTCTAATAGGAACTGGGCTAGAGGACATTCATCTGATATTATGGTGAAGAAACTGGACAAATTCTGCCCATGTTTTGAGAATTTAAATTAGGCTAAGTTTAAAATTAAAGGCCCAATGTGTTTGGAGTGGAAAATTTAAGGCAGAATAGCATTGAGTCTATGATATTGATGCTGTTGTCTGCTCTTTTTCACATCAACAGAGAAAGAGCACAACATTAAGAGTAGAAAGATATTTAAAAATGTTTTTAGGAAAGGAACAAAATGTAAAGGAATTCTGGACCTTATAGCCAACAAAGAAGCTGTAATTGTTAAGGAGTTTCCTGCTCTGCTTTGGGACAATAGGAACGATGCATTAAGGCCAAGACTTCATCTATTAAAATTTCTGTTTGTAAGAACACAGTTTATTTTGCAATTAAAAGACCTAAGAGAGTGAAACCCTACCTCGAAAAACAAATGCTTTTTTTTTAAAAGAAAAAAATGAAAACATACACCACTGTGATGAGTAGATACAAAAAACTCAATCAGATTCCCTGAAGCTGCTAAGCACTCAATATTAAAATAGACATAAAACAGTCTGTAATGCTCATGAAAATGTGTAGAAGAGGAGGTTGGAAGAGAGTGTCAAAGCAGTAATAACATGTGATGTGTACTTACGAATTTTATTCTGATATAAAGAAAATAAATAAATGCTCAAAACAAACAAATCAGAAACTGAAAAACCTATGTGTTGGGGTTCAAACTTCAAGTATGACTCCTACTGCCTTTGTCCCCAGGTAGAAATAAAACACTGCTCCTTGTAAACAACAACAACAAAAAAAGACCTAAGAGAAAATGACAGAAAAAGTGCTCTCTATTTAAAAACAGCTGCCTAAGAAAGTCTTTTTACTGATTCAGCAACCAAAAAAGTATACAGAGGCCACTAAAATTATGGTCCATGGGAGCAGGCTTCATTCTACTAGTAACAGAACTTGGAAGATTATCCATGTAATATTGGGTTAAGAGCCATGAAAGATAAGAGATTGAGGTAGCTGCAGCATCTTTCCGCAGGGTTACTTTGAATCTAGTCAATGTATGTGAGGGTTGGAACCTCTGCAGGAAGGCCCACAGAGAACATTGTGTGAAGCTATGAAAATGAATCCTAAGTTATAATGGAGACTTTAAGATGTTGGAGCTGTTGATGCAGAGTAGGAGCAAAGTCACTTTCTATAGGTAGTCAGCACCTGACAGAGCACAAAGGAGACACCACTGGCAATACTAGAACCACTGTCTGAAAAAGTGTCCTCTAAGATGACTACACATATCAATTCATGTGACAACTTCTTGTTGCTTCATCAGTTTTTCTAGCAATTGCTTATTACACCTGTAGGCTGTCCCCCATCTGAGTTCTCCTTTTGAGCCCACCAGCCCAGCAGCTCTCTTCCTTAAAAAAACTACATCTGATGTTTTGGCTCATTCTAACTTAATGTTTTCCCATAAAAATCTCATAAACCTTGTATGTAAAGCTTTCTCATTCTTCTGGCCTCGGCTCTCTCTGATTTGACTGGAGGCCTGATCCATGGGAGGGAATGCATGTATGGTACTGAAAGTCTAGTCAAAATCCTATGACCTTGGACGTTGTAAGACCTAGGGGGTAACAACTATTTTGTGGTTAAATACATATATTTTATGCACAAACAGCCTTTTACACACTAATATTTATGCCCTTGCACTAATGTTACTCTCAATTTGGTTAGAGAAGCTTCTGTGTTCAGATGACAGTGACCAATGAGGTGACTGAGAACTTACTATAGTTCTGAGAAGACTTGACAGTGGTGTGTTCAGCACCAACTGAAACACCTGTTTCATAATCTCCAAGGCTCAGGCACCATTGAGGAAGTGGTGCTAGACAGAATTTAAGAGGCAAAGGAAGGGTTGGTCTGCTTACAATGCTGTATTTCAGACACAAAGTTTACTTGATATTCATGACCTCATAGAGGCTGGTTCCATCTACAAAAGATCTTCATAATAGGAGAAAAATGATGTCATTGACATAGAAGAGGGATTAGTTGGAAAGAAAAATGGATTCAATGCTGAAGGAAAAGAGGGTGGTGAAAAAGGATTATGATCAATATAGAAGAGAGATTAGTTGGAAAGAAAAAATGCATTCAATGCAGGGGAGCACTTGTGAGTAAGGAAAAGATGGTCGTGAGAGAGGATTATGATATGACATATTTCTCAATAAATAGGTGAAATAAGAGTTCAAGATACTGAATATGAAAACTCACAGTTCGGTGTTTGCTTTTCTGGGTACCAGTGTTGCCTTGAGCTAATTGTTCTTTGCAATGCACCCATTCATCTTCATCTCCCACTTTCTGGATTAAATGTAAAATGTCCTCCATATATTAAGTTTTGACACTTAATTTTCAGTTGCTGGCAATGTTCTCAAAGACTGTGGAACCTACATGAGATAGATTGTTGTTCTAGGAAGTATGTCATTGGAGTTAGGGTGGGGTAAGCCTTGAGGTAATAAAGCTTAGCCCAGATTGCTCTCTACTTCATCTATGCTTATTTGATGATGTGACACTACTTTCATGCTCCCTCTGTGTTTTTGAATTATAAGCCTAATTAAACACTTTCTCGTCCATAAGTTTCCTCTTGTTGGGTATTTTGTGTCAGTAATGAGAAAGTCACTGATAAAATAATATAAAATGGTCTTCCTTGTATGTATGGTATACTGGGTGCCATTGCTAGACTGGTCAAACTCACACCATAAATGAAAGAATACAAAATTCTCGAAAATGGTCTGCTGTCATATAAATTGTTAACACTAGCTAATGATATCCTAATCATATTTTTTTTTAGCTTCCATGACTTCCACGAAAAATCACTGTAAGTCTTCTGAAACTTAGTCTATAGGATTTGTTTAGATTGTGGTGCTTATGTTTAGATAGCTACAGTAATTACCACAGTGTCATTTTTCCTTTTGATTTTAGATGTCCTTGCATCCTTTCTCTCCCCTCCTCCTTCTCTCTCTCTCTCTCTCTCCCACTCTCTCTCTTTCTACCCCCTTCCCCGTGTGTGGGTGTAAGTGTTTGTGTGTATTTTGGGCAAGGGTAACACCTGTAAATTTACAATAATTCTTTCTCATCATTCAGCCGAATTTCTACCCATAATTAAAGACCCACCTGGCACAATGCTTTGGTTGTGAGGTCCTTTCTAAAACTATACATACAGAAAGAATTGCTCCTTACTATGTCTTCTGACAGTACCCTCCATATATCTGTCTCCTAGTACATATATTGTATGAAAACTTTCTGTTTATATCTCCTGATATATTGTAAAACATCTTAAGTGACAGTCTGCTTTATTACTCTAATATATCTCATATCACAGTTTCTAAAAAAGTTACCAGCACTTTCTTGCCTGGTGACATCACAATTCACCTCATTATTGACATCATCATCTCTGCAAAGACACTCTACCAATCAGGAGAGACCAGTCTCTGTCTCACGTGGTGGTCAGGCTACTTAGGAGCTGATCTTACACAGGCTCCTGGTTACACATTCCACTGGTGTCCTCCTTCAAAATTAAATGTTGGAGCAACAAGAGAAATCACCTGAAATTCTGTTAGGAAGCAGAGTATCTACTTTGGACTTTATACATCATCTCCATTCCAGATCCATCGTTTCCACATCCTTCTCAATTCTGATGTCTTCAACTGTGTTCAATCTTCTCTCAAGACTGAATATCAACCATCTTTGGAAACAGCTGATGTGACATCACAACAAGCTCCCATGGATGGTCCAGGTACTCTGATTTTGAACTACAACTTTTTACCATGAACTTGTGAATTTGGACAAGATCTGCTCAACCAGACATTGAGATGGGTGTGGGTCCCTGGGTCCTCCAGGGCCAGCCGTGGTTCCCCCGAATATGTCCAGGCAACTGTGGAGAGCAAGTGAAAAAATCACTTTTGGGAGATAGTCTCTGTGAAGAGCTTGGTTTAATTAATAGAGAAATGTGTTTATAAGCAGTTGAGGGTCCTTAGGGGATTGGATGTATAAGGTTGCTTGCTGATGCCTATTTAGTTTATGGGAACATACATTCCAGCACATAATCAATGCTAGGGTACAGAGGGATGTGTTGTGCAAAGGTTGCAGTCTGATACCATATAAAGAGTTTCCTAGGCAACTGGCCAAAGGTCACACAGCAAAGCCTAAGTTCAGGTGTGCTGGGCTTTCAGAGGGAGTGGCCTCCTGTAGCCCGGCAGTCCTTACCCTTGCCTGGAAGCTCAGGCCCATCTACTGAAGGCTCCAGCCTGTGCCTGGCAATGTCCGGCAATTCCCCTTTAGATTTATAATTTTTTCATAATTTACCATAGGTCCAGATAGAATCTACATGGTGCATGATGACCCGATTAGTTGAAACCTTAGCAATATTAGTTATTTGTTATTTGAGAAATTTCATGAGACAGGGAGGTGCAAGCAATAGGTTTCCTATAGCATGAGGGCTAAGGAGTGGGAGAAGCCAAGTAACTAAAGGGTTAGAGAACCAGGTGGTGGGATCCTCAGGCTTGTCATGGTCAAGCAGCAAAAAAAAAAAAAAAAAAAAAAAAAATTGTCCCAAGACCACATATATTCCAAGTTCAGCGGTAATGAGGTCTAAGGCTAGACAGTTTTGAAGTACCACACTCCTGGCAGAGTTCAATTGAATCTGGAGAGATTTCAGTCAGTTGGTCACCTGAGGCAACCAGAGACAGCATCATGCTGAAGCCCACCAGCAGAGGGTTGAAAATCTCTCTGTGTTGACACACATGGAGTTTGTAGGCTGCTTTTTTCCTTGTGGAAGTACACCTGTGAAACAATCAAGACTCAGGAACAAAAATGGGAGGGAATATATTTATGTATGGTGTGGCTACCCCTCTGCATCAAAGGATATGGACGTCTTGACACAAGTGGTCCTGGTTATGGAAATATTGAGCAGGTATTCAGCTCTATACAGCTTAGAGCTGGACAGGCAGAGAGACGTAACTTGACCAGCATCAGAGGGCAAGTCCTGTCCTTTGTAGAGCCAGGCATGGGGAGCACATATGGAAAACCTTTTCTTTGGAACTGGGCAACAGATAAGAAAACCTGTGTTTCCCTTTTACCTTCAGGAGTCCAGTCAGGCTAACTCTACTCCCCAACCCTTTATTTCTCCCTCTCATGAGAAAACATTCCAACTGCTGTTAGTGGACAAGGTACACAAAGAGGTCAGATACTTACTACCTCATGCAAGCACCCTCCTGCTCCTCATGCCCTTTCCTAACCATGCTGGCAGTATGTGAGAGATGGCTACACAACTTGTCCACTTGCCCACCCCACCCCACACTGCCATCTCTGATAACTGTGGTTGATGCCTGTAAACTCTCCAGTTCCACCCACCATTCACAGTCCTTACAGCCTGGGCTGCCTGTGTGAGTTCAGCACTCCCCTCTGCTGCTCAGCACACTCTGCCCTCCACTTGTACTGCCGTCCTGTGTGTTCAGCATTGTGTGTGTGAGCGCAGTCGTTGGCCACTGCCCTCAAGCAAGTGATTTAGGCTCAGTTTCCTATTCCATACAGATGTCTCCCTACCCCAAACCCCTGCATAATACAAACACCCTGGCCTGAAAGTTGAACTGAGTTGCCATCACCTTCCTCATCGAGGAAACACCACCAACAACTTCCACAACTGGACTTCAAGAAATGCTGGGCTAAGCAATGACAAACTATGATAAAATAATACCAATCACCCATCCAAACCCTAACTTAACATAGGGGTGCCAGAAATATTTGACCAATACATTCTACAGTACTGATTAATCCTCAGGCACCATGTGACCTCCATTGCAGTACGACATGAAATTTACAGGGGTAACCAAGAGTTCTATGATTGACACAGCGGCATCCTCTACATGAGGGAATACATGCATGGTACTTAAATCTAGATGAAAAGCACACAGCTAGGGAGAATGTTGGCCCTAGGAAGGACCTACTATTGGTGTATGGATAAATAGTCATGTGGACAAATTGCCTCTCAAGTATTAATATCTATATCTATAACACAGTTCTTCTATCAGCCTCCCCAAACAGAAAAGCTTTTATTTTTTAATGCAGTAGGTGGTGGTCAATGCAAAGAATCATTGCAGCTAATTTGCTGAAAATTAGTGACTGATAACTGCATAACCTTTTAAAATTTTTTATTGACTTCCATAATTGTAGACAATATCCCATGGGAATTCCCTCCCCCCACAATGTTGCACTCCTCCTTTCAGTCAGTTGCTCTTTTATTCTGATGTAATGATCTTTTACTCCTATTATGATGGTCTTGTGTAGGTAGTGTCAGGCCCGGTGAAGTCATGGATATTCAGGCCATTTTGTGTCTGTAGGAGTGAGCTGTAATGAGTCCTACCCTTCTTTTGGCTCTTAAATTCTTTCCACCATCTCTACTGAAAAGGTCGCTGAGAGATACTTGGGTGCTGAACAGTCCTCTGTCACTTCTTCTCAGAACCATGGTGCCTTCTGAGTCACCCTAAGGTCAGTGATATCTGAAAAGAGAAACTTCTTTAACCAAAAATGAGAGTAGCATTAATATATGGGCATGTACATTAAGAGAAGTACTTACCAGGCAGTTTTGTGAGCATAGTATATACATTTAGCCAGACACTAGTAGATATTACATCCCTAGGGCTCATGACTATCATTGTTGTAGGTTTTCAGTACCAGAGATGTATTACCTCCCATGCTGCGGGCCTCCAGTCCAATCAGAAAGCAGTTGTTTTCCCCACAGCAGACATCCACTATTGCACCCATTGGCTCATTTAGACTGGCTGGTCAAATTTAAGGCTGAGTGCACAGCCTTCAATGAGACATAAAAATCATTTCTTTCATGGCTTAGACAACAATATGGAAGATGAAAATGAAAGAATGTCTGAACTGTTGGGTCTGGAAGAGTGCTGTGGCACACTAGCATCCAGACATTACAAGGCCATGAAATATCCACACATGTGGTTACATGCTTAACACATGCAAAAATAGGACATATTCAATATTCTGTTATAAATAGTGGAGGGTATTTCCAATGAAATGATCACAGGCTTATGTTGATTGTCAACATAACAGGACCTCGTGTGTTTCAAGCTTTGGCTATGACAAATGAAGCTATTGTACAAACTGTGCAGAATTCTTAGTGTGGACATATGACTTGAATTTTCTGGAATGAAATGCATTTATCATGTTGCATGCATATGCCTAATATTTGAAAAAATGACTAATTGTTTCCCTAGTGGTTCATTTCTTTTACATTCCTGTCAGTATAAGGGACTTCCAATTGTTCCAAAGCCAATAAATTAATAAGATCAGTCTTTTAAAACTTTACCCATCCTAATCCATGTTTGGTCATATATTCTATTGTGTTTTGAGTTGATTTTCTCATGAGTACCTGTAAACTTTTTGTGTTTACATATGTTGGAAATAAGTCACCTATATTATTTGTGATTTATAAATATTTGTTCCTCATCCACATTTGCACACACATACTAGCATCCAAGCACATACACATGTTTACCACACACACATACAGAGAGATCTATCTTTGCTGAGTATAGTGGTGCATGCATGTAATACCAGATCTTAAAAAGCTGAAGCAGGAAATTTGCCATGAGTTTGAGACCAGCCTGGGCACTGTTAGATTCTGTCGCAAAAATATGATAAAAACAAACAACAAAAAGTAAAACATAGGCAATTAAATAAAAAACAAACAAAAAATAGGGACTGGGGAGATGGTTCAGTGTCTCGTGGCACTGGCTTGCAAAGCCTGCTAGCCTGGGTTCAATTCCCCAGTCACCACGAAAAGCCAGATGAATAAAGCGGCACAAGTACACAAGCCTCTATAGTAGGTGTAAAGTGGCAAGAGACCCTGATATGCATATACCCTCTTTTTTCTAGAAAATAAAATTTTAAGAATACAACCAAA
Organism: Dipus sagitta; assembly: GCA_036346955.1. Taxonomy (NCBI): domain Eukaryota; kingdom Metazoa; phylum Chordata; class Mammalia; order Rodentia; family Dipodidae; genus Dipus; species Dipus sagitta. Next base: position 126,928,127 of record CM070776.1, read on the forward strand.
TAGAGTTAAAATTTTAAAAAGATGCAGAAATCCATCTTTCTGTGGGATTTGAATGATGCTTTGTTTGTATACTGCCTCTTCATCTGCTGTTGTGGAGTATTTTTTATTCTATTTCTTTTTTAAAATTTTCTGGCAGGTATCACTCTTCTGGGTTTTGCTCTAACTTCTTATTTAAAATTTTGGAACATGCATATAATTTTGATCATAATCCCCTAACATTATTTCTCTTGATCCTTCCCCCACATCCTTCCTCTGAACCCCTTCTTCCTCACTAGTTACTCTTCTATGTTGTTGCCTTTATTCTTATGGTTGTGTCTAAGTATATGTGTGTCTGTGTGACCTGATGAGTTTAATTAGAGTTGCCTGTGTGAACATAAGTGGGGGATATTGACTCGAGCACATGGAAACTCCCAGTTGCTACACTAATAATGAAAAAGTCTCTGTTTCCCCCAGCAGCCGTCAACTACCAAGCAGTCCACAGTGGTGGATGGGGACCTCATTCCCTCCTCCACTATATATGATGGAATGTTCATGGTCTGAAGTTGTGCAGGTCTTGTACAAGTTAGTTATGAGAATCTCTTTGTGATCATGATTGCAGTAGCCATGACATGCCCAGTAGACAGCATCCATAGCACTCCTCATCCTCATCCTCATCCACATCCTCACATTTCTCACATTCTTCCCGCTCCCTTCTGCAATGCACCTGAGGCTTGGATGGAGTGATATAGATGTATGTCCTGTTTAGCACTAGACATTTCACAATCAGGTTTTCTGAGCATTGTGTTGAATGTTGAACTCTCTCTTGAGTCTTTACAAAGAATTTATGTTAATTAAAGGTGAGAACAGCATTCATCTATATGCATTATTTTTTGAAAATTCTTTCACCAGCACTGTGTAATTTTACCATAGACATATTGTATATATTTTGTTAAAGGTGAATCTTTAATTTTTTGTACTTCCAAAGCCCATCTTCCCACACAATCTTGTTAACACCTGGTTTAAAACAAATGCATCTTTTAAAATTACTGATTCTTTACAGTAAGCTTAATATCTGGCAGGATATGTCCTCAAAATATCTTTTTCTCCAGAATGATATGCTTCTGATATTTTGCTCTTAGGTACTAATTGAAGAATCATCCTTGTTAATATTTTATTTTTATTAATTTTTTGAGAGAGAGAGAGAGAGAGAGAGAGAGAAAGGGAGATACAGAAAGAGAGAGAGTGGGTTGTCAGGGCCTCTAACCGCTGCAAATAAATTCTAGATACATTCACTACTATGTGCATCTGGCTTACTTGGGTACTGAGGAATTGAACACAGGTCCTTAAGCTATTCAGGTAAGCCCCATAATCACTAAACCATCTCTCCATCCCAAGAATCATCTTTTGATGTTACTCAAAAAGTGCTTCTGTGGTTCTGATTAAGAGTATGTAACTTCTATAGATAAGATTGTGCAGACTCATGCTCTTTATACCATTTTTTTTTTTTTTTTGCTTTTTTGAGTTAGGGTTGCACTCTAACTCAGGCTGACCTGGAAATCACTCTGTAGCCTCAGGGTGGCCTCGAACTCATGGCAATCCTCCTACCTCTGCCTCCCAAATGCTGGGATTAAAGGTGTATGCCATCACGCTTGGCTATAACATTATTTTTATCTCTCCATTTGTCTATGTCATTTATTGCTCAATTAAATTTTGCAATTTTCTCCATTCCACATGTGCACATTTTTTCTTTTCAGATTTACTTATAGGTTCTTCCTATATTTGTTGGGAAGGAAGTGAGATTTCTTTTCTTCACAGTTTATTCTAACTAAATGAATCCATTTCCTTTACCAAATTGTTTTCTAATTTCTCTTGAAATGCAGAGAAACTAAGATGGCATATTCTATGATGCTAAGTGAGGTGGAACAGTAGAGGTGAGACTGAAGTATAGAATGTCTTACACAAAAGCTGCAAAATGAGCATATGACAAAAGCCAGTTGGCAAAGTGTGAGTGTGGAAATCCCCTGGTGGAGACCTACTAGAACTGACTACTGCCTCTGGTGAAGACACATTCCATAGTGTCTAAAGGTGACTGGTGACTTACTACAATACCAAATGCACATCTCTGGATGAAGATTTAAGATGTTAATGAGATATGCAATTTCTGAAGTTGTATGTAGAGCTACATGTAACAGGTTGAGCATGTGCTCTATGCAAATAACCTCAAAAGCTATTTGACATATATTTTAAAAGAGAAACTGACACAAAACAATTATATTAGCATTCTTTATATATTACTTATAAATGTATTTCACATAATCTACTTAGGTTAGCATGATGCTCTTTATGTTCTGACATTTTCTGTTATCATTGAGCATTTAAAAATTGAATAAAATTTAACATCTTTTTAGAACAGTTTTAGAAGAAAATGCTTATCAATACTTATTTAGCCAATATAAAATTTCATCACTTAACAAAAGTTTTACACTTAATGAATGTTATTTGACATAAAGAGAAATATCCAGAAAAGGTATTTTAAATGCTATTTTTTTTATTTGAGAGAGAGAGAAAGAGACAGACAGAGAAATTGACAATGGGCATGCCAGGGCCCCTATCCACTGCAAACGAGCTCCAGATGTGCGTGCCACCTTGTGCATCTGGCTTACGTGGGTACTTGGGAATTGATCCTGTGTTTTTAGGCTTCAAAGGTAAGCTCTTTAACTACTAAGTCATCTCTCCAACCTCCAAAACAGTATTTTAGATCCTCAATGTCACCCTAAGAAGAAGGAGGAAGAGGGGGGAGGGGAGGGAAAAGGAGGAAGAGAAGAAGGGGAAAGAAGGGGAGGAGGAGGAGAAGGAGGAAGAGCAGCATGATGAGGAGGAGAAGAGGAGGAGAAGGAGGAGGAGGAGGAAAAGAAAACTTGAGAATGTATCCTGCAAGATATTAAGCTTACTGTAAAGAGTCAGGAATTAAGAAAGATGTATGTGTTTTAGACCTGGTGTTGATGAAATCTGAGGAAAGAGAGACTTTAGAAGAATAATAAATTATATAAAATATAAAATTTAATGAAAATACTATCTACTTGAAGTGAGAAAGGCCACAAGAACATACAAAATAACCAAAGCTGTACGCTTCTGCTACCTCTGAGCCTTCACTTCGCCATGTACTTTTTATCAGTTTGGTGCCTTTTCACGCTGAGCCAGCTTGACCTGGACCTGTCCCACGCAAGGGCTCACACTCATATCCAGCCAAGCCTTAGGCACCGCAGCCCTTGGCCCTGTCCTTGTAGTTCAGGCCTTCAGCAAGCAGCGCCAGCTTCTTGCTTTTCTATCCCTTTTTCAAGTCCTCTGAGGATATAGAACCCAGGAAATATCCTCGGTTAATCAGCGAGGAACTGCTTCATGGAGGCTCAGTGGTCAGCCATGAGCAGTTGCCAGAAGACAGTGGGCACACACTTGCTACAGGATGGATGCAGCGAGGAAGGAAGCCCTGCCACACACACACACAGTGATGGCTCCTGTCCCCTGTCCCTCTCTATTTCACTGGGGACCCATAACCTCAAGTTCCAGATAAGGACATTTGCCCCTCACCCTGCAATAATTGACATAGGTGTATGTGTGTGTGTATCTCTCTCTCTCTCTCTCTCTCTATATATATATATATATATGTGTGTGTGTGTGTGTGTGTGTGTGTGTGTGTGTGTGTGTGTGTGTTCCTGTGTTTCATACTGATGGCAACTTTTCATTAATTGAGCAGATATGAAAAATAACAGTAGGGAGCAGCCACACTCTGTTGAAAAGAGGAAGATGAGAAAGGTGGGGAACTGCAGTGTGTACCATTTTGACTGATTCTCTGGATACTGTGGGAATTTCCTAGGTCTTTCCAGGGCAACACGTGGTATATTTGGGGAATGGAAGGAATTTGTTTCCCATTTGGAATAAATTTTATAATGCAAATTTTGGGGAGTTAGAAGCTGGTATATCCACAGACATTATAAAAACAAAAGTAGTAATGTCTTAGTATATGCATGTCATAATGCTATAATCCCTTTTTCCTTTTTATTATTATTTATCTATTTATTTTGCAGAGAGAAAGATGAATAGAGAGAGAGAGAGAGAGAGCTAGAGAATGGGTGCACCAGGGCCTCCAGCCACTGCAAACGAACTCCAGATGCATGTGCCATCTGGTGCATCTGGCTTACGTGGGTCCTGGAGAAATGAACCAGGATCCTTTGGCTTTGTAGGAAAACACCTTAACCAGTAAGCCATCTCTCCAGCCTTCCCTTTTTTTTTTTTTTTTGCTATACATTCTTTGATTGAAATGCTTTATAACAATAATGCCATCATGGAGTTTCCCCTTGTGTCTGTAATGAAAATAAACACTCTCTTCCCAGAAACTGCTCTTTTTTGAGTGTTTTATGCCAGCAGTGTGAAGCTAATTGCAACAGTGTGTGTGTTTGCAGTCATGCCAGGCTCTCATGCATCTGAAAACAAACAACAGAAACTTGCACTACATTTTTCATCTGGCTTACATGGGTGGCCTGGAAACTGAACCCAGGCCAGCAGGTTTTACAAGTAAGCATGTTTAACTGATGAGCCATCTTTCCTAGCCCCTCTTTTTTAACAAGAAAAATGACAAGTACTCACAGTTATCCTGCTTCTGTGTCCTCAGTGCTGAGATTATGAACATACACCACTATGCCTGGCTTGACTTTCTGTACAGCATTTTTCCATATATTCCTGACAGATGAAAGAGATTGGTTTGAATAGGTGTTGATGACAACTAATCTGCACTTAGGATTTTTTTAAAATTTTTTGTTCATTATTTATTTATTTATTTGAGAGTGAAAGACAGGCAGAGAGAGAAAAAGGCCGAGAGACAGAGAGAGAGAGATAGAGAGAGAATGGGTGAGCCAGGGCCTCCAGCCACTGTAAATGAACTCCAGACACGTGCGCCCACTTATGCATCTGGCTAACGTGGGACCTGGGGAATCGAGCCTTGAACTGGTGTCCTTAGGCTTCACAGGCAAGCGCTTAACCACTAAGCCATCTCTCCAGCCCCTGCACTTAGGATTTTATGCATATATAAATGGAATCATATTCCACAGATAAAAGTTTGACTTTATATACTATCAATATAGCTTCCCCTACATATTCCACACCGCTTCCTTATTAGAAGCCAGAGAGAACATTCACATTTCAGGATACCTCCTGGCTCACGTGTCCTTATGATACAGAAAATGTCAACACAATGGACAATATAGGTGTTCTTTTTACAGATAATAGATGTATTCTACTATTTTATAAGATCTGCAATTCATGCAGAAAGAACATTTAGAGAAAATAACACCCATTCTCATTAAAACTTTTGTTTATTTTTATTTTTTTTTAAATTTTTATTAACATCTTCCATAATTATAAAAAATATCCCATGGTAATACCCTCCCTCCCTCACCTTCCCCTTTGAAATCCCATTCTCCATCATATCCCCTTCCCTTCTCAATCAGTCTCTCTTTTATTTTGATATCATGATCTTTTCCTCCTCTTATGATGGTCTTGTGTATGTAGTGTCAGGCACTGTGAGGTCATGGATATCCAGGCCATTTTATGTCTGGAGGGAGCACGTTGTAAGGAATCCTACCCTTCCTTTGGCTCTTACATTCTTTCCGCCACATCTTCTGCATAAGACCTTGAGCCTTGGAAGGTGTGATTGAGATATTATTCAGTACTCCTGTCACTTCATTCCAGCACCGTGATACTTTCTGAGTCGTCACAAGGTCACTGCCATCTGAAAAGAGAAGATTCTCTCCCCAAAGTGAGAGTAGCATTAATATAAGGTTATGAATACTAAGAGAAGTGCTTACTGGGCAGTTTGATAAGCATAGTATATACATTTAGCCAGACAACAGCAGATGCTACACCCCTAGGGCTCATGACTACCCCTGGATTAAGTTTTCTGTATCAGGGATGTGTTCCCTCCCATGGAGCGGGCCTCCAGTCCAATTAGAGGGCAGTTGGTTTCCACAATAAAACTTTTGTTTTTGAGGTAATGTCTCTGTCTAGCCCAGGCTGACCTGGAATTCAGTCTGTATTCTCAGGCTGGCCTCAAGCTTATGAAAATCCTCCTACCATGGCCTCCCCAGAGATTGGATTAAAGGCATGCACCACCACATTTGGCCTACATTAAAACTTTTTGAGCAAATGGTTAGTTCAGGAATATTGTGAGTTTATAAACTTAATAAGGTCCATCTAAGAGAATCTGTGGTTAACACTATATTTCGAAACTCAGGTAGAAGGTAAAAAACAGCTTCTCTTAAGAACATCCTAGAAGCTCATTCTTAGCATTAAGGCAATAAAAAGATGAAAAGCAAGGCTGAGGCCAGGAGGAAATTAATTTGTCCTTACTTGCACATGATACGACTTCACAGAAAAATCTCTAGAAATATATCCAGGAGTATTTTAAGCATTGTTAAATATATTCATCAATGTCTCAAGATGCTTATACACTGTTATTAAACAGGCAAAACAAAAGTAAAATATGTACTATATTAAATTGCTAGAAAAGTCAAATATTGAGGTATGCCCTTTAATTATGGACGGGATCTATATGCTAAATGTTCACAAAGCTGGTACAAGAATTTTCAAGAGATAAAGAATATAGATGTGTGATGATGTCACCTTTAATTAGAGTAACTTCTTTGTACAAACTCCTGAGGAAGTTCAAAAGTTGTCTCAATGCTGAGAATCCCTGATCATGTAGTATCTAGCACTAAATAGGACATATATCTATATCACCCCTCCAAGCCTCAGAGGCATTTCTGAAGGGGGAGGGGAGAATTTAAGAACTAGAGCATGAGGAGGAGTGTTCTGGATGCAGTCTACTGGACATGCCAAGATCACATAGAGATTGTTATAAATAACTTGCACAAGACCTCCACAACTTTACAGCCATGAACATTCCACTATACATAATGGAGGAGGAAATGAGGTTCCCATCCACCCCTGTGGAATTATTGGCAGTTAATAGCTGCTTTTGGAGCCAGAGATATTTTCCTTAGTACTTTAGCAACTGGTAGGTTTTTGTGAGCTCTAGCCAATAATCACCACCTATGCTCATGCAGACCACCCTAATTAGATATACTGGATCACAAGGACACACATATAGTTTGCCACACCCATGAGAAAAAGGTAACAATGTAGGACAGAAATGAATTATGAAGAAAAATGGGGTTCATTGGATGGAAGTGGGGAGCCATGTCAAGAGAAACTAGTGGAGGAGGATTATGAGCAAAAGTATATATGTGGTTAAAAATGTCAATAAAAAAGTTAAAGAAAGCCTGGCATAGTGGTGCATGCCTTTAATCCCAGCACTCAGGAGGCAGAGGTAGGAGGATCGTCATGAGTTCAAGGCCACCCTGGAACTTCTTAGTGAATTCCAGGTCAGTCTGAGATAGAGTGAACCCTACCTTGAATAAAACAAAACAAAACAAAAAGTTAAAGAAAAAACCATAAGAGTTAAACCTACCAGAAAACTCCTTCCCCCCCCCAAAATAACTACTCAACAGCAAATGAAGAGACAGTGTACAAGCAATGTCTCATTCAAATCCCAGAGAAAGTTAGATATCTGCATCTTTTTTGAATTTTAATTCTATTTGATTGGTACTTTTTAAAATTTATTTTGGGGGCTGGAGAGATGATTTAGTAGTTAAGGCACTTGCTGGCAAAGCCAAATGACCAAGGTTAAAATCCCCATTAACCATGTAAAGCCAGATGCAAAAGGTGGTACATGCCTCCAGTTAATTTGCAATGGCAATAGACCATAGCATTCCCCCGTCCTCTCTTTTCTCTCTTTACAAATGAAAAAAAAAACATATATCTTTAAAAAAAATTATATTCTGCCAGAAAGAGAATATAGGCATGTCAGGGCCTCTTGCCACTTGAAACTAACTGCAGATGCTTGTGCCACTTTGTTTCATCTGGTTTTACATAGGTTCTTAGAAATTGAAACGAGGCTGGCAGGCTTTGCAAACCAGTGTCATTAATCACTGCACAATCTCCCCAGCCCCTATTTTGGCTTTTATGGGGTTTTTGTTAGTAGCTTTTTTTTTCCTTTTGGTTGTTTGATTATCATATTTTTGAGACAGAATCTCATATTAGCCCAGACTGCCCTCTGGTTGTACATGCTTGTACCACTATACCCAGCAAAGATGGATTAATTTTTATGTGTGTGTGGTGAACATGTGTATGTATATGCATGCTAGTATGTGTGAGTGCATATGTGGTTGAGGAGTAGATATTGGAAAATCATAAATATGATAGGTGACTTGTTTCCAAAATATGTAAAGACAAAAAAAATAAAGATATACCCATGAAAAATTCAACTCCAAATACAATAATATATATGTCAAAACACAGATTAGGATGGATAAGATTTAACGACGGAACATATTAATTTATCACAAAACATTGGAAGTTCCATATACTCCTGAAAGAAAGGTAAAATGAAAGCACTAATATGACAAAAATTAGCCTTTTTTTCAAAAATTAATCATATGCATGTAATATGATAAATGCATTTTACTCCAGAAAAAAACTCCAAGCTTTTATGCAAACTAAAACTTCTGGACACCAGGCATGGTGGCACATACACTTAATCCCAGCACTTAGGAGGCAGAGGCAGAAGGATCACCATGAATTCGAGGTTACCCTGAGACCTCACGGTGAATTCTAGGTTAGTCTGACAAGAATGAAATTCTACCTTGAAAACAAAAACAAAAACAAAACAACTTCTGGACAGTTTTTACAACAGCTTCATTTGTGATATACAAAGTTTAAAAGACACTATGTCCTATCAATATAAGCCTATGATTGATTCATTATAAATCCCCTCCACTATTTATAACAGGATGTTGTGTGGGTCCCATTTTATACATGTCTTAAGCAAGCATATAACCACATCTGTTGTGATTTCATGGCCTTGTGATGTCCAGAAGCTAGTGTCCCACAGCACTCCTCCAGATCCTCCAGGTCTGACATTCTTTTATTTCAATATTCCATGCTGTTCTCTAAACCCTAAAGGAAATGATGTGTATGTGTCATTAAAGGCCGTGCATTCATTATTCACTAATTTTTCACACTTCAACTGTTATGATTTTCTGAATTGACAACCACTAACTGTAATAAAAATAAAAGCTTTTCTGCTTGGGGAGGATAATAGAAGAAATGCTCTGTGGATATAAACATGAATACTTAGGAAGCAGTTTGACAACACAACTTTTTAGCCATATACCAATGGCAGGTTCTTCCTATGGCCTATGTTCTCCCCAGCCTTGGGTTTCTCATATAGTTTTCAGTACCATGCGTGTATTCCTTCCTTTTAAGCAGGCCTCTATACAAATTTTAGAGCTGTCAGTTATGCCTGTAAGTTTCATGTCATATTGCAGTAGATGGCACATCTTGTCTGAGGATCAATCAGTACTATAAAATTCATTGATCAGGTATTTCTAGAACACCTATGTTAAGTTAGTACTTGGATGGGTGATTGGTATAATTTTATTGCTGTTTGTCTTTGCCTAATTCATCATTACTTGAAGTTCAGTTGTGGGAGTAGTTGGTGCTGATTCCTGGATATGGTATGCTCACAAGGAGATGGGGAACCTCAGTTCAGCTTCCAGGCCAGGGTATTTCTGTTATGCAGGTGTGGTGGTTTGATTCAGGCGTCCCCCATAAACTTAAGTGTTCTGAATGCTAGGTTACCAGCTGATGGAGATTTGGGAATTAATACCTCCTGGAGGGAGTGTATTGTTGGGGGTGGGCTTACAGATGTTATAGCCAGTTTCCCCATGCCAGTGTTTGGCACTCTCTCCTGTCGCTATTGTCCTCCTTATGTTGGCCAGGGTGTGATGTCCACCCTCTGCTTATGCCATCATTTTGCCCTGCCATAGTTGAACTCTCGAACTTGGGACACTTCTGTGTGTCTGCTGCCTCAAACAGACGTCAGTACTCCGGCTAGAAAGGGGCTCAGGACTCATAGGTAGTGTCTCACTTCACCTGTAAGCTCTGCATGCGCATGTGACCACTTAAGTCGCCTGTGTGTCAGGGACCTCCTTTCCCTGGTGCACAGAGATTCCCTGCATGTTCGTGGCATTCTGTCGGTCTGAAAAGCTCCCGATCCCAGCCTAGGTTAGGGAATCGGCTGTCTTCAGAAAATGGGTCAGTTTTATCCCATCCACAAAGGCGGCTGAGGCAAGGACATATGCCTGCCCGACTGGCTGTTGCTCAAATTGAGCAATTTTTTCGGGTTCACCCCCTCACGTACAAGTGTTGAGCCTACTGGAATGGGGATGTCTGAAATGTGAGGGAGCAGGGCCCGGAGGGTGTGTTTCTCTGGGAATAAGAGAGCTCCAGAGTATCCTTTAATTGGCTGAAGGAGGAGGGCCTCCACGAGTGCGGGGCCAGCTGACAGAACAGGTGAGGCTGCCTCACACATCAAACATTCGGACATTTGAAAATCGTCGAGAACGCCTGAGTCCACTCGCGTGGACTGCCCACTTTCCCCTGTCCCTGGTGATGATGAGGTGTCCCCTTTTCTAAACCGTGCAGGGATGCTGGTCCAGCTTTCTTGAGAGAGAGGCTGACAACTCCAGGACTTCTAAGGAGCGGTGCTTTGCTTCCACCCAATGACACAGGCGGCAGGAGTCTTGCTTCTGGGTGGAACGCCACTCACATAGGTTCTTCAATTCCTTCTGGACGTGTTTGGAATAGGATTAGAATCAGAATAAAATTCCTAGGTACACATGACAGGTGCTGGGCAAGGAGGCCGTCACTCTTCAGTAACCTGTGTTGAGCACATTGACGTCCCCCCACCCCCAAAAGGAAAAGAAAGTATTTTACTTCTTTCAATGTGAGAGAGAAACAGACAGAGATAGGGAGGAGAAAGGGAGAGATAGAGGGAACTGGCACACCGGGTGCCCTACCGCACATGAGCGCCCCCTTGTGCATCAGGCTCGCATACGTCCCGGGGATTCGAACCGGGTTCCTTTGGCTTCCCAGCAAAAAGCTCTAACCGCCTGGCCATCTCCCGGTTCCCACAGTGCCCGTGCCTGGTCTTCTTTCCCTTGCTTTTTCCAGTTATTCCTGAGCTCCAGTAGCGGCTGAACTGGAATTCAGGACGTAGCCTGAATTTGTCATCATTGTGAGGAGCAAGTGAGGCCACAGCAAAGTAGAACTGTGTTCCCAGTGGAGCCTGTGTTACGTCCTTACCGTATTTTCCTTGATGTGTGTGAACATTGCTCAGTGAACCAGGGGCAGGTCCGTGATTTTCCAATACTTACCCTTTGGTCCTTCATTCCACCTGCACACACTGTCGGGTCACGATGGCTCTCTAGAGCCTGCGAATGCGTGAACAAACCCTCAGAGTACACGTTGGGAACCCGACACTCCTAAGCCTTCCTGGCCTGGCTTCAGCAATTTTGCCCTGGGCCTATAAGGCATGAAGAATGTGCATACTTGCATACGGGTTTTACTCATATTCTGTTTGCCCTCTCGAACTTGGGACACTTCTGTGCGTCTGCTGCATCTAACAGACGTCAGTCCTCCGGCTAGAAAGGGGCTCAGGACTCATAGGTAGAGTCTCACTTCACCTGTAAGCTCTGCATGTCGCATGCGCATGTGACCACTTAAGTCACGGGTGTGTCAGGGGCCTCCTTTCCCTAGCGCACAGAGATTCCCTGCATGGTCGTGGCATTCTGTCAGTCCGAAAAGCTCCCGATTCCCTAACCTAGGCTGAGAGCAAGGCTCTCAGCCTAGGTTAGGTAATCGGCCGTCTTCAGAAAATGGGTCAGTTTTATCCCATCCACAAAGGCGGCTGAGGCACGACCATATGCCTGCCCGAGTCGCTGTTGCTCAAATTGAGCAATTTTTGGGGGTTCACCCCCTCACGTACAAGGGTTGAGCCTACTGGAATGGGGATGTCTGAAATGTGAGGGAGCAGGGCCCAGAGGGTGTGTTTCTCTGGGAATAAGAGAGCTCCAGAAAGTATCCTTTAATTGGCTGAAGGAGGAGGGCCTCCACGAGTGCGGGGCCAGCTGACAGACCAGGTGAGGCTGCCTCACACATCAAACATTCAGACATTTGAAAATCGTCGAGAACGCCTGAGTCCACTCAAGTGGACTCCCCACTTTCCCCTGTCCCTGGTGATGATGAGGTGTCCCCTTTTCTAAACCGTGCAGGGATGCTGGTCCAGCTTTCTTGAGAGAGAGGCTGACAACTCCAGGACTTCTAAGGAGCGGTGCTTTGCTTCCACCCAATGACACAGGCGGCAGGAGTCTTGCTTCTGGGTGGAACGCCACTCACATAGGTTCTTCAATTCCTTCTGGACGTGTTTGGAATAGGATGTGAATCAGAATAAAACTCCTAGGTACACAGGACAGGTGCTGGGCAAGGAGGCCATCACTCTTCAGTAACCTGTGTTGAGCACATTGACGTCCCCCCGCCCCCACAAGGAAAAGAAAGTATTTTACTTCTTTAAATGGGAGAGAGAAACAGACAGAGATAGGGAGGAGAAAGGGAGAGATAGAGGGAACTGGCACACCGGGTGCCCTACCACACATGAGCGCCCCCTTGTGCATCGGGCTCGCATGCGGCCCGGGGATTCGAACCGGGTTCCTTTGGCTTCCCAGCAAAAAGCTCTAACCGCCAGGACATCTCCCGGTTCCCACAGTGCCCGTGCCTGGTCTTCTTTCCCTTGCTTTTTCCAGCTATTCCTGAGCTGCAGTAGCGGCTGAACTGGAATTCAGGACGTAGCCTGAATTTGTCATCATTGTGAGGAGCAAGTGAGGGCACAGCAAACTATAACTGTGTTCCCAGTGGAGCCTGTGTTACGTACTTACCGCATTTTCCTTGATGTGTGTGAACGTTGCTCAGTGAACCAGGGGCACGACCGTGATTTTCCAATACGTACCCTTTTGGACCTTCATTCCACCTGCACCCACTGTCGGGTCACGATGGCTCTCGAGAGCCTGCAAATGCGTGAACAAAACCTCAGAGTACACGTTGGGAACCCGACACTCCTAAGTCTTCCTGGCCTGGCTTCAGCAATTTTGCCCTGGGCCTCTAAGGAATGAAGAATGTGCATAATTGCATACGGGTTTTACTCATATTCTGTTTGCCCTCTCTAACTTGGGACACTTCTGTGTGTCTGCTGGCTCAACCAGACCTCAGTCCTCCGGCTAGAAAGGGGCTCAGGACTCATAGGGAGTGTCTCACTTCACCTGTAAGCTCTGCATGTCGCATGCGCATGTGACCACTTAAGTCACGTGTGTGTCAGGGGCCTCCTTTCCCTAGCGCACAGAGATTCCCTGCATGGTCGTGGCATTCTGTCGGTCCGAAAAGCTCCCGATTCCCTAACCTAGGCTGAGAGCAAGGCTTTCAGCCTGGGTCAGGGAATCGGCTGTCTTCAGAAAATGGGTCAGTTTTATCCCATCCACAAAGGCGGCTGAGGCACGGCCATATGCCTGCCCGAGTCGCTGTTGCTCAAATTGAGCAATTTTTTCGGGTTCACCCCCTCACGTACAAGTGTTGAGCCTACTGGAATGGGGATGTCTGAAATGTGAGGGAGCAGGGCCCGGAGGGTGTGTTTCCCTGGGAATAAGAGAGCTCCAGAAAGTATCCTTTAATTGGCTGAAGGAGGAGGGCCTCCACGAGTGCCGGCCAGCTGACAGACCAGGTGAGGCTGCCTCACACATCAAACATTCGGACATTTGAAAATCGTCGAGAACGCCTGAGTCCACTCGCATGGACTGCCCACTTTCCCCTGTCCCTGGTGATGATGAGGTGTCCCCTTTTCTAAACCGTGCAGGGATGCTGGTCCAGCTTTCTTGAGAGAGAGGCTGACAACTCCAAGACTTCTAAGGAGAGGTGCTTTGCTTCCACCCAATGACACAGGCGGCAGGAGTCTTGCTTCTGGGTGGAACGCCACTCACATAGGTTCTTCAATTCCTCTGGACGTGTTTGGAATAGGGTTTGAATCAGAATAAAACTCCTAGGTACACATGACAGGTGCTGGGCAAGGAGGCCGTCACTCTTCAGTAACCTGTGTTGAGCACATTGAGGTCCCCCCGCCCCCACAAGGAAAAGAAAGTATTTTACTTCTTCAAAAGGGAGAGAGAAACAGACAGAGATAGGGAGGAGAAAGGGAGAGATAGAGGGAACTGGCACACCGGGTGCCCATCCGCACATGAGCGCCCCCTTGTGCATCGGGCTCGCATCCGTCCCGGGGATTCGAACCGGGTTCCTTTGGCTTCCCAGCAAAGAGCTCTAACTGCCAGGCCATCTCCCGGTTCCCACAGGGCCCGTGCCTGGTCATCTTTCCCTTCCTTTTTCCAGCTGTTCCTGAGCTCCAGTAGCGGCTGAAATGGAATTCAGGACGTAGCCTGAATTTGTCCTCATTGTGAGGAGGAAGTGAGGCCACAGCAAAGTATAACTGTGTTCCCAGTGGAGCCTGTGTTACGTACTTACCGTATTTTCCTTGATGTGTGTGAACGTGGCTCAGTGAACCAGGGGCACGTCCGGGATTTTCCAATACTTACCCTTTTGACCCTTCATTCCACCTGCACCCACTTTCGGGTCACGATGGCTCTCTAGAGCCTGCGAATGCGTGAACAAACCCTCAGAGTACACGTTGGGAACCCGACACTCCTCACTCTTCCTGGCCTGGCTTCAGCAATTTTGCCCTGGGCCTATAAGGCATGAAGAATGTGCATACAAGCATACGGGTTTTACTCATATTCTGTTTGCAATCTTGAACTTGGGACACTTCTGTGTGTCTGCTGCCTCAACCAGATTTCAGTCCTCCAGATAGAAAGGGGCTCAGGACTCATAGGGAGTGTCTCACTTCACCTGTAAGCTCTGCATGTCCCATGCTATTGTGACCACTTACGTCACGGGTGTGTCAGGGGCCTCCTTTCCCTAGCGCACAGAGATTCCCTGCACGGTTGTGGCATTCTGTCGGTCCGAAAAGCTCCCGATTCCCTAACCTAGGCTGAGAGCAAGCCTCTCAGCCTAGGTTAGGGAATCGGCCGTTTTCAGAAAATGGATCAGTTTTATCCCATCCACAAAGGCGGCTGAGGCACGGCCATATGCCTGCCCGAGTCGCTGTTGCTCAAATTGAGCAATTTTTTCGGGTTCACCCCCTCACGTACAAGTGTTGAGCCTACTGGAATGGGGATGTCTGAAATGTGTCGGAGCAGAGCACGGAGGGTGTGTTTCTCTGGGAATAAGAGAGCTCCAGAAAGTATCCTTTCACTTGCTGTAGGAGGAGGGCCTCCACGAGTGCCTGGCCAGCTGACAGCCCAGGTGAGGCTGCCTCACACATCAAACATTCGGACATTTGAAAATCGTGGAGAACGCCTGAGTCCACTCGCTTGGACTGCCCACTTTCCCCTCTCCCTGGTGATGATGAGGTGTCCCCTTTTCTAAACCGTGCAGGGATGCTGGTCCACCTTTCTTGAGAGAGAGGCTGACAACTCCAGGACTTCTAAGGAGAGGTGCTTGGCTTCCACCCAATGACACAGGCGGCAGGAGTCTTGCTTCTGGGTGGAACGCCACTCACATAGGTTCTTCAATTCCTTCTGGACGTGTTTGGAATAGGATTGGAATCAGAATAAAATTCCTAGGTACACATGACAGGGGCTGGGCAAGGAGGCCGTCACTCTTCAGTAACCTGTGTTGAGCACATTGACGTCCCCCCGCCCCCACAAGGAAAAGAAAGTATTTTACTTCTTTCAATGGGAGAGAGAAACAGACAGAGATAGGGAGGAGAAAGGGAGAGATAGAGGGAACTGGCACACCGGGTGCCCATCCGCACATGAGCGCCCCCTTGTGCATCGGGCTCGCATGCGTCCCGGGGATTCGAACCGGGTTCCTTTGGCTTCCCAGCAAAGAGCTCTAACCGCCAGGCCATCTCCCGGTTCCCACAGGGCCCGTGCCTGGTCATCTTTCCCTTCCTTTTTCCAGCTATTCCTGAGCTCCAGTCGCGGCTGAACTGGAATTCAGGACGTAGCCTGAATTTGTCCTCATTGTGAGGAGGAAGTGAGGCCACAGCAAAGTATATCTGTGTTCCCAGTGGAGCCTGTGTTACGTACTTACCGTATTTTCCTTGATGTGTGTGAACGTGGCTCAGTGAACCAGGGGCACGTCCGTGATTTTCCAATACTTACCCTTTTGGTCCTTCATTCCACCTGCACCCACTGTCGGGTCACCATGGCTCTCGAGAGCCTGCGAATGCGTGAACAAACCCTCAGAATACACGTTGGGAACCCGACACTCCTATGTCTTCCTGGCCTGGCTTCAGCAATTTTGCCCTGGGCCTATACGGCATGAAGAATGTGCATACTTGCATACGGGTTTTACTCATATTCTGTTTGCCCTCTCGAACTTGGGACACTTCTGTGTGTCTGCTGCCTCAAACAGATGTCAGTCCTCCAGCTAGAAAGGGGCTCAGGACTCATAGGGAGTGTCTCACTTCACCTGTCAGCTCTGCATGTCCCATGCGCATGTGACCACTTAAGTCACGTGTGTGTCAGGGGCCTCCTTTCCCTAGCGCACAGAGATTCCCTGCATGGTCGTGGCATTCTGTCGGTCCGAAAAGCTCCCAATTCCCTGACCCAGGCTGAGAGCAAGGCTCTCAGCCTGGGTCAGGGAATCGGCTATCTTCAGAAACTTGGTCAGTATTATCCCATCCACAAAGGCGGCTGAGGCACGGCCATATGCCTGCCCGAGTCGCTGTTGCTCAAATTGAGCAATTTTTTCGGGTTCACCCCCTCACGTACAAGTGTTGAGCTTACTGGAATGGGGATGTCTGAAATGAGAGGGAGCAGGGCCCGGAGGGTGTGTTTCTCTGGGAATAAGAGAGCTCCATAAAGTATCCTTTAATTGGCTGAAGGAGGAGGGCCTCCACGAGTGCCGGGCCAGCTGACAGACCAGGTGAGGCTGCCTCACACATCAAACATTCGGACATTTGAAAATCGTCGAGAACGCCTGAGTCCACTCGTGTGGACTGCCCACTTTCCCCTGTCCCTGGTGATGATGAGGTGTCCCCTTTTCTAAACCGTGCAGGGATCCTGGTCCAGCTTTCTTGAGAGGGAGGCTGACAAATACAGGACTTCTAAGGAGCAGTGCTTTGCTTCCACCCAATGACACAGGCGGCAGGAGTCTTGCTTCTGGGTGGAACGCCACTCACATAGGTTCTTCAATTCCTTCTGGACGTGTTTGGAATAGGATTAGAATCAGAATAAAATTCCTAGGTACACATGACAGGAGCTGGGCAAGGAGGCCGTCACTCTTCAGTAACCTGTGTTGAGCACATTGACGTCCCCCCGCCCCCACAAGGAGAAGAAAGTATTTTACTTCTTTCAATGGGAGACAGAAACAGACAGAGATAGGGAGGAGAAAGGGAGAGATAGAGGGAACTGGCACACCGGGTGCCCTGCGGCACATGAGCGCCCCCTTGTGCATCGGGCTCGCATGCGTCCCGGGGATTCAAACCGGGTTCCTTTGGCTTCCCAGCAAAAAGCTCTAACCGCCAGGCCATCTCCCGGTTCCCACAGTGCCCGTGCCTGGTCTTCTTTCCCTTGCTGTTTTCCAGCTATTCCTGAGCTCCAGTAGCGGCTGAACTGGAATTCGGGACGTAGCCTGAACTTGTCATCATTGTGAGGAGCAAGTGAGGCCACAGCAAAGTATAACTGTGTTCCCAGTGGAGCCTGTGTTACGTACTTACCGTATTTTCCTTGATGTGTGTGAACGTTGCTCAGTGAACCAGGGGCATGTCCGTGATTTTCCAATACTTACCGTTTGGGTCATTCATTCCACCTGCAACCACTGTCGGGTCACGATGGCTCTCGAGAGCCTGCGAATGCGTGAACAAACCCTCAGAGTACACTTTGGGAACCCGACACTCCTAAGTCTTCCTGGCCTGGCTTCAGCAATTTTGCCCTGGGCCTATAAGGCATGAAGAATGTGCATACTTGCATACGGGTTTTACTCATATTCTGTTTCCCCTCTCGAACGTGGGACACTTCTGTATGTCTGCTGCCTCAAACAGACGTCAGTCCTCCGGCTAGAAAGGGGCTCAGGACTCATAGGTAGTGTCTCACTTCACCTGTCAGCTCTGCATGTCGCATGCGCATGTGACCACTTAAGTCACGTGTGTGTCAGGGGCCTCCTTTCCCTAGCGCACAGAGATTCCCTGCATGGTCGTGGCATTCTGTCGGTCCGAAAAGCTCCCAATTCCCTGACCCAGGCTGAGAGCAAGGCTCTCAGCCTGGGTCAGGGAATCGGCTATCTTCAGAAACTTGGTCAGTTTTATCCCATCCACAAAGGCGGCTGAGGCACGGCCATATGCCTGCCCGAGTCGCTGTTGCTCAAATTGAGCAATTTTTTCGGGTTCACCCCCTCACGTACAAGTGTTGAGCTTACTGGAATGGGGATGTCTGAAATGAGAGGGAGCAGGGCCCGGAGGGTGTGTTTCTCTGGGAATAAGAGAGCTCCATAAAGTATCCTTTAATTGGCTGAAGGAGGAGGGCCTCCACGAGTGCGGGGCCAGCTGACAGACCAGGTGAGGCTGCCTCACACATCAAACATTCGGACATTTGAAAATCGTCGAGAACGCCTGAGTCCACTCGTGTGGACTGCCCACTTTCCCCTGTCCCTGGTGATGATGAGGTGTCCCCTTTTCTAAACCGTGCAGGGATCCTGGTCCAGCTTTCTTGAGAGGGAGGCTGACAAATACAGGACTTCTAAGGAGCGGTGCTTTGCTTCCACCCAATGACACAGGCGGCAGGAGTCTTGCTTCTGGGTGGAACGCCACTCACATAGGTTCTTCAATTCCTTCTGGACGTGTTTGGAATAGGATTAGAATCAGAATAAAATTCCTAGGTACACATGACAGGTGCTGGGCAAGGAGGCCGTCACTCTTCAGTAACCTGTGTTGAGCACATTGACGTCCCCCCGCCCCCACAAGGAGAAGAAAGTATTTTACTTCTTTCAATGGGAGAGAGAAACAGACAGAGATAGGGAGGAGAAAGGGAGAGATAGAGGGAACTGGCACACCGGGTGCCCTGCGGCACATGAGCGCCCCCTTGTGCATCGGGCTCGCATGCGTCCCGGGGATTCAAACCGGGTTCCTTTGGCTTCCCAGCAAAAAGCTCTAACCGCCAGGCCATCTCCCGGTTCCCACAGTGCCCGTGCCTGGTCTTCTTTCCCTTGCTGTTTTCCAGCTATTCCTGAGCTCCAGTAGCGGCTGAACTGGAATTCAGGACGTAGCCTGAACTTGTCATCATTGTGAGGAGCAAGTGAGGCCACAGCAAAGTATAACTGTGTTCCCAGTGGAGCCTGTGTTACGTACTTACCGTATTTTCCTTGATGTGTGTGAACGTTGCTCAGTGAACCAGGGGCACGTCCGTGATTTTCCAATACTTACCGTTTTGGTCCTTCATTCCACCTGCACCCACTGTCGGGTCACGATGGCTCTCGAGAGCCTGCGAATGCGTGAACAAACCCTCAGAGTACACGTTGGGAACCCGACACTCCTAAGTCTTCCTGGCCTGGCTTCAGCAATTTTGCCCTGGGCCTATAAGGCATGAAGAATGTGCATACTTGCATACGGGTTTTACTCATATTCTGTTTGCCCTCTCGAACTTGGGACACTTCTGTGTGTCTGCTGCCTCAAACAGACGTCAGTCCTCCGGCTAGAAAGGGGCTCAGGACTCATAGGTAGTGTCTCACTTCACCTGTAAGCTCTGCATGTCGCATGCGCATGTGACCACTTAAGTCACGTGTGTGTCAGGGGCCTCCTTTCCCTAGCGCACAGAGATTCCCTGCATGGTCGTGGCGTTCTGTCGGTCCGAAAAGCTCCCGATTCCCTGACCTAGGCTGAGAGCAAGGCTCTCAGCCTAGGTCAGGGAATCGGCTGTCTTCAGAAAATGGGTCAGTTTTATCCCATCCACAAAGGCGGCTGAGGCACGGCCATATGCCTGCCCGAGTCGCTGTTGCTCAAATTGAGCAATTTTTTCGGGTTCACCCCCTCACGTACAAGTGTTGAGCCTACTGGAATGGGGATGTCTGAAATGTGAGGGAGCAGGGCCCGGAGGGTGTGTTTCTCTGGGAATAAGAGAGCTCCAGAAAGTATCCTTTAATTGGCTGAAGGAGGAGGGCCTCCACGAGTGCCGGGCCAGCTGACAGACCAGGTGAGGCTGCCTCACACATCAAACATTCGGACATTTGAAAATCGTCGAGAACGCCTGAGTCCACTCGCGTGGACTGCCCACTTTCCCCTGTCCCTGGTGATGATGAGGTGTCCCCTTTTCTAAACCGTGCAGGGATGCTGGTCCAGCTTTCTTGAGAGAGAGGCTGACAACTCCAGGACTTCTAAGGAGCGGTGCTTTGCTTCCACCCAATGACACAGGCGGCAGGAGTCTTGCTTCTGGGTGGAACGCCACTCACATAGGTTCTTCAATTCCTTCTGGACGTGTTTGGAATAGGATTTGAATCAGAATAAAATTCCCAGGTACACATGACAGGTGCTGGGCAAGGAGGCCGTCACTCTTCAGTAACCTGTGTTGAGCACATTGACGTCCCCCCGCCCCCACAAGGAAAAGAAAGTATTTTACTTCTTTAAATGTGAGAGAGAAACAGACAGAGATAGGGAGGAGAAAGGGAGAGATAGAGGGAACTGGCACACCGGGTGCCCTACCGCACATGAGCGCCCCCTTGTGCATCGGGCTCGCATGCGTCCCGGGGATTCGAACCGGGTTCCTTTGGCTTCCCAGCAAAAAGCTCTAACCGCCAGGCCATCTCCCGGTTCCCACAGTGCCCGTGCCTGGTCTTCTTTCCCTTGCTGTTTTCCAGCTATTCCTGAGCTCCAGTAGCGGCTGAACTGGAATTCAGGACGTAGCCTGAACTTGTCATCATTGTGAGGAGCAAGTGAGGCCACAGCAAAGTATAACTGTGTTCCCAGTGGAGCCTGTGTTACGTACTTACCGTATTTTCCTTGATGTGTGTGAACGTTGCTCAGTGAACCAGGGGCACGTCCGTGATTTTCCAATACTTACCGTTTTGGTCCTTCATTCCACCTGCACCCACTGTCGGGTCACGATGGCTCTCGAGAGCCTGCGAATGCGTGAACAAACCCTCAGAGTACACGTTGGGAACCCGACACTCCTAAGTCTTCCTGGCCTGGCTTCAGCAATTTTGCCCTGGGCCTATAAGGCATGAAGAATGTGCATACTTGCATACGGGTTTTACTCATATTCTGTTTGCCCTCTCGAACTTGGGACACTTCTGTGTGTCTGCTGCCTCAAACAGACGTCAGTCCTCCGGCTAGAAAGGGGCTCAGGACTCATAGGTAGTGTCTCACTTCACCTGTAAGCTCTGCATGTCGCATGCGCATGTGACCACTTAAGTCACGTGTGTGTCAGGGGCCTCCTTTCCCTAGCGCACAGAGATTCCCTGCATGGTCGTGGCGTTCTGTCGGTCCGAAAAGCTCCCGATTCCCTGACCTAGGCTGAGAGCAAGGCTCTCAGCCTAGGTCAGGGAATCGGCTGTCTTCAGAAAATGGGTCAGTTTTATCCCATCCACAAAGGCGGCTGAGGCACGGCCATATGCCTGCCCGAGTCGCTGTTGCTCAAATTGAGCAATTTTTTCGGGTTCACCCCCTCACGTACAAGTGTTGAGCCTACTGGAATGGGGATGTCTGAAATGTGAGGGAGCAGGGCCCGGAGGGTGTGTTTCTCTGGGAATAAGAGAGCTCCAGAAAGTATCCTTTAATTGGCTGAAGGAGGAGGGCCTCCACGAGTGCCGGGCCAGCTGACAGACCAGGTGAGGCTGCCTCACACATCAAACATTCGGACATTTGAAAATCGTCGAGAACGCCTGAGTCCACTCGCGTGGACTGCCCACTTTCCCCTGTCCCTGGTGATGATGAGGTGTCCCCTTTTCTAAACCGTGCAGGGATGCTGGTCCAGCTTTCTTGAGAGAGAGGCTGACAACTCCAGGACTTCTAAGGAGCGGTGCTTTGCTTCCACCCAATGACACAGGCGGCAGGAGTCTTGCTTCTGGGTGGAACGCCACTCACATAGGTTCTTCAATTCCTTCTGGACGTGTTTGGAATAGGATTTGAATCAGAATAAAATTCCCAGGTACACATGACAGGTGCTGGGCAAGGAGGCCGTCACTCTTCAGTAACCTGTGTTGAGCACATTGACGTCCCCCCGCCCCCACAAGGAAAAGAAAGTATTTTACTTCTTTAAATGTGAGAGAGAAACAGACAGAGATAGGGAGGAGAAAGGGAGAGATAGAGGGAACTGGCACACCGGGTGCCCTACCGCACATGAGCGCCCCCTTGTGCATCGGGCTCGCATGCGTCCCGGGGATTCGAACCGGGTTCCTTTGGCTTCCCAGCAAAAAGCTCTAACCGCCAGGCCATCTCCCGGTTCCCACAGTGCCCGTGCCTGGTCTTCTTTCCCTTGCTGTTTTCCAGCTATTGCTGAGCTCCAGTAGCGGCTGAACTGGAATTCAGGACGTAGCCTGAACTTGTCATCATTGTGAGGAGCAAGTGAGGCCACAGCAAAGTATAACTGTGTTCCCAGTGGAGCCTGTGTTACGTACTTACCGTATTTTCCTTGATGTGTGTGAACGTTGCTCAGTGAACCAGGGGCACGTCCGTGATTTTCCAATACTTACCGTTTTGGTCCTTCATTCCACCTGCACCCACTGTCGGGTCACGATGGCTCTCGAGAGCCTGCGAATGCGTGAACAAACCCTCAGAGTACACGTTGGGAACCCGACACTCCTAAGTCTTCCTGGCCTGGCTTCAGCAATTTTGCCCTGGGCCTATAAGGCATGAAGAATGTGCATACTTGCATACGGGTTTTACTCATATTCTGTTTGCCCTCTCGAACTTGGGACACTTCTGTGTGTCTGCTGCCTCAAACAGACGTCAGTCCTCCGGCTAGAAAGGGGCTCAGGACTCATAGGTAGTGTCTCACTTCACCTGTAAGCTCTGCATGTCGCATGCGCATGTGACCACTTAAGTCACGTGTGTGTCAGGGGCCTCCTTTCCCTAGCGCACAGAGATTCCCTGCATGGTCGTGGCGTTCTGTCGGTCCGAAAAGCTCCCGATTCCCTGACCTAGGCTGAGAGCAAGGCTCTCAGCCTAGGTCAGGGAATCGGCTGTCTTCAGAAAATGGGTCAGTTTTATCCCATCCACAAAGGCGGCTGAGGCACGGCCATATGCCTGCCCGAGTCGCTGTTGCTCAAATTGAGCAATTTTTTCGGGTTCACCCCCTCACGTACAAGTGTTGAGCCTACTGGAATGGGGATGTCTGAAATGTGAGGGAGCAGGGCCCGGAGGGTGTGTTTCTCTGGGAATAAGAGAGCTCCAGAAAGTATCCTTTAATTGGCTGAAGGAGGAGGGCCTCCACGAGTGCCGGGCCAGCTGACAGACCAGGTGAGGCTGCCTCACACATCGAACATTCGGACATTTGACAATCGTCGAGAACGCCTGAGTCCACTCGCGTGGACTGCCCACTTTCCCCTGTCCCTGGTGATGATGAGGTGTCCCCTTTTCTCAACCGTGCAGGGATGCTGGTC
Source organism: Dipus sagitta (assembly GCA_036346955.1). Classification (NCBI taxonomy): domain Eukaryota; kingdom Metazoa; phylum Chordata; class Mammalia; order Rodentia; family Dipodidae; genus Dipus; species Dipus sagitta. The sequence goes on from CM070776.1 coordinate 126,951,749, forward strand.
CAGCTTTCTTGACAGAGAGGCTGACAACTCCAGGACTTCTAAGGAGCGGTGCTTTGCTTCCACCCAATGACACAGGCGGCAGGAGTCTTGCTTCTGGGTGGAACGCCACTCACATAGGTTCTTCAATTCCTTCTGGACGTGTTTGGAATAGGATTTGAATCAGAATAAAATTCCCAGGTACACATGACAGGTGCTGGGCAAGGAGGCCGTCACTCTTCAGTAACCTGTGTTGAGCACATTGACGTCCCCCCGCCCCCACAAGGAAAAGAAAGTATTTTACTTCTTTAAATGTGAGAGAGAAACAGACAGAGATAGGGAGGAGAAAGGGAGAGATAGAGGGAACTGGCACACCGGGTGCCCTACCGCACATGAGCGCCCCCTTGTGCATCGGGCTCGCATGCGTCCCGGGGATTCGAACCGGGTTCCTTTGGCTTCCCAGCAAAAAGCTCTAACCGCCAGGCCATCTCCCGGTTCCCACAGTGCCCGTGCCTGGTCTTCTTTCCCTTGCTGTTTTCCAGCTATTGCTGAGCTCCAGTAGCGGCTGAACTGGAATTCAGGACGTAGCCTGAACTTGTCATCATTGTGAGGAGCAAGTGAGGCCACAGCAAAGTATAACTGTGTTCCCAGTGGAGCCTGTGTTACGTACTTACCGTATTTTCCTTGATGTGTGTGAACGTTGCTCAGTGAACCAGGGGCACGTCCGTGATTTTCCAATACTTACCCTTTTGGTCCTTCATTCCACCTGCACCCACTGTCGGGTCACGATGGCTCTCGAGAGCCTGCGAATGCGTGAACAAACCCTCAGAGTACACGTTGGGAACCCGACACTCCTAAGTCTTCCTGGCCTGGCTTCAGCAATTTTGCCCTGGGCCTATAAGGCATGAAGAATGTGCATACTTGCATACGGGTTTTACTCATATTCTGTTTGCCCTCTCGAACTTGGGACACTTCTGTGTGTCTGCTGCCTCAAACAGACGTCAGTCCTCCGGCTAGAAAGGGGCTCAGGACTCATAGGTAGTGTCTCACTTCACCTGTAAGCTCTGCATGTCGCATGCGCATGTGACCACTTAAGTCACGTGTGTGTCAGGGGCCTCCTTTCCCTAGCGCACAGAGATTCCCTGCATGGTCGTGGCGTTCTGTGGGTCCGAAAAGCCCCCGATTCCCTGACCTAGGCTGAGAGCAAGGCTCTCAGCCTAGGTCAGGGAATCGGCTGTCTTCAGAAAATGGGTCAGTTTTATCCCATCCACAAAGGCGGCTGAGGCACGGCCATATGCCTGCCCGAGTCGCTGTTGCTCAAATTGAGCAATTTTTTCGGGTTCACCCCCTCACGTACAAGTGTTGAGCCTACTGGAATGGGGATGTCTGAAATGTGAGGGAGCAGGGCCCGGAGGGTGTGTTTCTCTGGGAATAAGAGAGCTCCAGAAAGTATCCTTTAATTGGCTGAAGGAGGAGGGCCTCCACGAGTGCCGGGCCAGCTGACAGACCAGGTGAGGCTGCCTCACACATCGAACATTCGGACATTTGACAATCGTCGAGAACGCCTGAGTCCACTCGCGTGGACTGCCCACTTTCCCCTGTCCCTGGTGATGATGAGGTGTCCCCTTTTCTCAACCGTGCAGGGATGCTGGTCCAGCTTTCTTGACAGAGAGGCTGACAACTCCAGGACTTCTAAGGAGCGGTGCTTTGCTTCCACCCAATGACACAGGCGGCAGGAGTCTTGCTTCTGGGTGGAACGCCACTCACATAGGTTCTTCAATTCCTTCTGGACGTGTTTGGAATAGGATTTGAATCAGAATAAAATTCCCAGGTACACATGACAGGTGCTGGGCAAGGAGGCCGTCACTCTTCAGTAACCTGTGTTGAGCACATTGACGTCCCCCCGCCCCCACAAGGAAAAGAAAGTATTTTACTTCTTTAAATGTGAGAGAGAAACAGACAGAGATAGGGAGGAGAAAGGGAGAGATAGAGGGAACTGGCACACCGGGTGCCCTACCGCACATGAGCGCCCCCTTGTGCATCGGGCTCGCATGCGTCCCGGGGATTCGAACCGGGTTCCTTTGGCTTCCCAGCAAAAAGCTCTAACCGCCAGGCCATCTCCCGGTTCCCACAGTGCCCGTGCCTGGTCTTCTTTCCCTTGCTGTTTTCCAGCTATTGCTGAGCTCCAGTAGCGGCTGAACTGGAATTCAGGACGTAGCCTGAACTTGTCATCATTGTGAGGAGCAAGTGAGGCCACAGCAAAGTATAACTGTGTTCCCAGTGGAGCCTGTGTTACGTACTTACCGTATTTTCCTTGATGTGTGTGAACGTTGCTCAGTGAACCAGGGGCACGTCCGTGATTTTCCAATACTTACCCGTTTTGGTCCTTCATTCCACCTGCACCCACTGTCGGGTCACGATGGCTCTCGAGAGCCTGCGAATGCGTGAACAAACCCTCAGAGTACACGTTGGGAACCCGACACTCCTAAGTCTTCCTGGCCTGGCTTCAGCAATTTTGCCCTGGGCCTATAAGGCATGAAGAATGTGCATACTTGCATACGGGTTTTACTCATATTCTGTTTGCCCTCTCGAACTTGGGACACTTCTGTGTGTCTGCTGCCTCAAACAGACGTCAGTCCTCCGGCTAGAAAGGGGCTCAGGACTCATAGGTAGTGTCTCACTTCACCTGTAAGCTCTGCATGTCGCATGCGCATGTGACCACTTAAGTCACGTGTGTGTCAGGGGCCTCCTTTCCCTAGCGCACAGAGATTCCCTGCATGGTCGTGGCATTCTGTCGGTCCGAAAAGCTCCCGATTCCCTGACCTAGGCTGAGAGCAAGGCTCTCAGCCTAGGTCAGGGAATCGGCTGTCTTCAGAAAATGGGTCAGTTTTATCCCATCCACAAAGGCGGCTGAGGCACGGCCATATGCCTGCCCGAGTCGCTGTTGCTCAAATTGAGCAATTTTTTCGGGTTCACCCCCTCACGTACAAGTGTTGAGCCTACTGGAATGGGGATGTCTGAAATGTGAGGGAGCAGGGCCCGGAGGGTGTGTTTCTCTGGGAATAAGAGAGCTCCAGAAAGTATCCTTTAATTGGCTGAAGGAGGAGGGCCTCCACGAGTGCCGGGCCAGCTGACAGACCAGGTGAGGCTGCCTCACACATCAAACATTCGGACATTTGAAAATCGTGAGAACGCCTGAGTCCACTCGCGTGGACTGCCCACTTACCCCTGTCCCTGGTGATGATGAAGTGCACGGCCATATGCCTACCCATGTCGTTCTTGGTCAAATTGAGCCAGCACTGCAGATGTTGCTAGAATGCCTTGAGGCTTCCTGAGGAACCGCTGGGTTTTGATCCATGGGGGTCTTCAGTTGATGCTGGTCTTCGTCCTCAGTGGTCTTCTATCCGCGCTTGAAGGTAGCAAGCAGCTCTTGCAGCCACCTGGAAGGAAAGGCGGAAGGAAGGAGGGGCTCTTTTTACCAGAGCTTCCTAGTATCTAATCCCCCCTCTGTCAGTGCCGCCTATTCTGTGGGAAGTGCTCACCCTGGGGGAAAGACTTCCTCCTTTAGTTGATCCTTACTTGAAGCAACCTATGGATTACTAAGCAGATCAAGTTGACAACACCTTTACTATCACAGACTGCATCCCAAAGAAAGAACAAAAAAAACCACGGTGCTTGTAGCACAATACCTGAGGTCGTCCTCTTGCCCCCACATGCATGTACACACATGCATGCATGACCACATATATGTATATCCACACATGCAATGAATAAATGAGAAGCCACCTTCACAACTTTGGTGCTAGTGTGAGCAGTTCAGAGACAAGTTTCAAGAAGTGAGAGAGAAGACAACTGAAGGGATAATGTATAAATTATTTTTTAGACATAATGAAGTATGATTTGTCCTTAGGTATAAAGATCACTGATGGTATGATAAATACAAGTTCTCTGACCTCCTACAGCATGGTGGTAAAATTCCAAACCTTTCACCTGTCTACAACACCCTTCCTCCCATTTCCTGCTCAGTCTGCCCCCCCAACTACAATGGTTTAAAAACAAACAAACAAAAAAAAAAAAACTAAAGGAAAGAAGTGAAATTATCAGACAGAAATAAGTCCTCCAAGCATCGAGGATGGCAGTTTCCATGCTGGAAGATATTGGGTGCCTGGCTATGTGAGGGAAGGGATGGTAGACAAGTGGCTAAAATGGGATGCAGTGGGATATTGAAGTTGGAAGACGCTGGATAATAGGGAAGGCTAGAATCCACAGGCCTCATGGGTTGGTTATTGGTGGAATTTGGAAGGTTTTTGTCTGAAGGCAGTTACCTTTGTTTGAGTTTATTCAAATTTTCTAATTGTGACTCAGTATGAAGGAGGTTCACGTATTCTAGGATTTTGTCCGTAGCACTCAGATCATCTGATTCATTGAGGTACAGTAATTCATAGGATGGGGTCTCTCTCTCTCTCAATGTCTCTCCTTTTTTTTTTTTTTTTTGAGGTAGAGTATCATTCTGGCCCAGACTGACCTGGAATTCGCTATGTAGCCTCAGGGTGGCCTCAAACTCATGGCGATCCTCCTACCTCTGCCTCCCATGTGCTGTGATTAAAGGCGTGTACCACCACGCCCGGCCTATTTTTAATTTCTGGTTATACTGAGTCTTTGGCAATAAATGGAACATTTGGGAAGTTTTTCCGATAACAAACTTTCATGTTTCCTGATTTCTCAACTTTGTTTCTCTCTAAGTTTACTTTTTTTCCCTACTGCTAGATTTAAGTTGTTGCAGTCAGGATCGCATTGCTGATAGAAATCACCCAACCAGAGCAGCCTGTGGGGGGGGGCGGGGGGAGAGGTTTATTTTGGCTTACAGGCTCAAGGGTGTAGCTCCATGATGGCAGGGAAAATGATGGCATGAGCAGAGGGTAGACATCACCCCTGACCAACATAAGGTGGACAATAGCAACAGGAGAATGTGCAAAAAACATTGGCAGAGTCGGGTGTGGTGGTGCACGCCTTTAATCCCAGCACTCAGGAGGCAGAGGTAGGAGGATTGCGGAGAGTTCGAGGCCAGCCTGAGACTACACAGTGAATTCCAGGTCAGACTGGACTAGAGTGAGACCCTATCTCGAAAAAAACAAACAAACAAACAAAAAAACACTGGCAGAGATCAAAGGGTGCCCATACATGGACATGTAAATAAAAAGGAAAAAGCGGGGAGGGAGGAAGGCTGGAGAGATGGCTCTGTGGTGAAAGGTGTTTGCCTGCAAAGCCGGGTTCGATTTCCTAGTACGCACAATACAGCCATGTGTACAAAATGGTGCGTGCATTTGCAGTGCATTTGCAGTGCCTGAAGGTCTCTCTCTCTCTTTCTCTCTCATCACTCTTAAATAAATAAACAAATATAAAATTTAAAAGAAAAAGTAGTGTATGTGTCTGGCATGAAGTGATCCTAGGGTGCTCTTGCATTCACATGTAAAAAAAAAAGGAGTTGGGAGTGGTGGCGCATACCTTTAATCCCAGCACTAGGGAGCCCAGAGGTAGGAGGATTGTCCTGAGTTTGAGGCCACCCTGAGATTACACAAAGAATTGGACTAGAGCAAAAGCAGAGATCCAAGGTTGCCCATACATGCACATATAATTAGAAAAAGAAAAAAGGGCGGGGAGAGGAGGAAGGCTGGAGAAATGGCTCCATGGTGAAAGGTGCTGGCCTGCAAAGGTGGGTTCGATTTCCCAGTACCCACAATACAGCCATGTGTACAAAATAATCCGTGCATCTGGAGTGAATTTGCAGTGCCTGGAGATCCTATGGTGTCCATTCCCCCACCCCCACCCCCTGGTCGCTCTCTCTCAAATAAATAAATAAATAAATAAAAATTTTAAAAGAAAATGTATGTGTCTGGCAAGAACTGATCCTAGGGTGTTCGTACATGCACGTGTAAATTAAATAAATAAATAAATAAATAAATAAATAGTCACGCGTGGTGGCCCATGCCTTTAATCCCAGCACTCAGGAGCCCAGATTTAGGAGGACTGTCCTGAGCTCGAGGCCATCCTGAGACTACACAAAGAACACAAGGGTGCCCAAACATGCACATGTAAATAAAAAAGAAAAAGGGTAGGGGGAAGGAGGAAGGATGGAGAAATGGCTCTGTGGTGAAAGGTGCTTGTCTGCAAAGCCAGGTTCGATTTCCCAGTACCCACAATACAGCCATGTGTACAAAATGGTGCATGCATTTGCAGTGCATTTGCAGTGCCTGGAGGTCATTTTGTGCCCATCTTCCCCACCCACCCCGACTCTCTCTCCCTCTCCTTCTCTCTCTTTCTCTCTCTCTCTCTCAAAATAAAAATTGAAAGAAAAAGGAGTGTATGCATCTGGCGACAAGAGATCCCAGGGTGTCAAAACATGAACATGTAAATAGAAAAAATGAAAAAGAAAGAAAGAAACAGGAGGAAGGCTGGGGAGATGGCTCCATGGTGAAAGGTGCTTGCCTGCAAAGCCAGGTTCCATTTTCAAGTACCCACATTCAACCATGTGCACAAAATGACGCATGCATATGGAGTGCAATGCAGTGCCTGGAGGCCCTGCTGTGCCCATTCTCTCTCTCTCTCTCTCTCTCCCTCCCTTGAATAAAAATAAAATTTAAAAGAAAACGTACTATGTATATGTCTGGTGACAAGAGATACTAGGGTGCCTACACATGCACATGTAAGTAAAAAAGGAAAAGTGCCAGACATGGTGGTGCATTCCTTTAATCCCAGCACTTGGGAGGCAGAGATAAGGAGGATCGCCATAAATTTGAGGCCACCCTGAGAACGCAGAGTGAATTCCAGATCAGCCTGGGCTAGAGTGAGATCCTACAAACAAACAAAAACTGAAGGAAGGGTTGAGAAAGGACTCCGTAGATGATAAAGGTGCTTCCTTGAAAAGCTAGGGTCAAAACCACTTCCCTCCACAGGTGAGCTTTTGGATTTTGAGTTGGTCTGTCTTGTTCTAAAAAGAACATATTTTAAAGTTTTATGAGTTTTATTTTTCTTTCTTTGAAATGTCTGCCAGCTCCATAGCTTTTTGTGTGTTTTTGTTGTGGTTAACATCAAACTCACTATGTAGCCGGAAGCTAGCCTGGCACTCCAAGAGCTCAGAGCTGGGTGTGGTGACACATTCCTTTAATAGCAGCACTCAAGAGGGGCGCAGGGACATAGGAGGATCCCCAAGAGTTCCAGCCCAGCCCAGGCTAGAGGGATCGATATTCTGCCTTGGAAACAACGACAGCAGCAACAAGAAATGTGGAGGCTATCCTGAGCTAGAACGAGGTGTACCCGTTCGCTTCCTTCGGAGTCGTTCCTCAACCCTTCCTTCACTTTTTCTTTGTAGGATCTCACTCTATCCCAGGCTGAACTGGAATTCACTCTGCATTCTCACAAGGCCTCCAGGCACTGCACATACACTCCAGATATTTGAGATTTTGTGCACATGGGTAGGATCACGGGCCGGTGACCGCGGTTTCACCGGGCTCGGAGCTCGCGGGACGAGCTGGGGCCGCCCCCCAAGGGGAAGAGGCGGGCATGGGCGGATGGGCAACCGCAGCGTCCCGCAGTGCCGCCCGCCGGGGCGTGCGCCCCTGAGGGGGGAGAGGCGGGGCGGGAGAGGCGGGCCCGCAACGAGGGGACCGACCACCGGTGGGACGGCGGGCACGGGGCGATGGGGCTGCAGCGGGCCCTCGGCCGTGATACGCACGCGGTGGACGCGGCTCCCATTCTGCGGGGTCGGAGGCCGAGCACCCGGAAGCACGCGGACAGGCCCAGAGGACGGGGCTGCAGACCGGCTGCAACCGGCGGCCAGCGGGCCTGGGAAGGGAGGCGCCCCTCGGAGCCGACACGACCGACGTCGCTCGGGACACGCGCGGGTATCTCACCACCGGCACCTCCTCTGCGCCGCGATGGGCCCAGGCGACCCCAAGGACGGAGCCGGCTGAGCAGAACCCCTCAGCAGTGCCTCCACAACCGGCAGGCTGACGCCCAAGTGGAGCCGAGGCCCGCACCGCGTGCCGCCGCAGTCGCGGACGGCCGAGCCCCTCCAAACGTCTCTCCCGCCCGCCAGGCGGACCAGAACGGCCCCCGGGTGAGAAAACCACGAGCGCGCGCCAGCAAGACCCAGGAGACACCCAGGGTCGGCGGCACGGCCGGTACGGTCGAGCGACAGGGAGGAGGGCCTGGTGTCAGGCGGGGAGGGGGACGACACGGCGGGCCGGGGCCGGGCGACACGGAGGGCGAAGGGAAACCCCACGGCAAGACCCTCCACGGCCAGCCACGCGGCCGGGCCGACAGGTAAAGCGGTGGATCACACCGCCCACAACACCGAGGGGCGGTCCCACCACGCCTGCGACGCCGAGCCGGTCCCCCCTTAAGGGGGGACCAAAGACCGTGGAGAGAACCAACCGGGGGAGACCCGACGCCACCCCGCGACGCCGACCCTCACGCGACAACCGCCGACGTCCAGCGACCCGCCGGGGCAACGCATCCACACCTCAGAGGCCATCCGCGGAACCCCGACGACCCGGGTCCCGCTCTGAGAAGGGGAGAGCCGGCATCCCCTGTGGACCACGACCGGGACCAGGCGGCCCGGCACCACACGTGCCCGCGCGCACGACAGCCGGCAGCCCCGCGGCACGGGAGGCGAGCGGGAGGGGGAGGGGACGGCGGGAGCCCCCGGGAGCCCCCAACGCCCAAACCCCCTCCTTCAAAGACCCGCGACCACCGGGTGGGAGGAAAGGCCATCGCGCGCGCACACGGGCGCTAACGCGGGGACCCACCGACAGCACCCCCACGACACACCAGATGCACAGGATGGTCCATGTGTCCCTTTTGCAGTGGCTAGAGGCCCTGGCATGCCCATTCTGTATCTACCTCTCAAATAAGTAAAAATAAAAACATTTTAATTTTTTTAAAAAAGAGCATCACTGTAAGTTCGAGGCCAGCCTGAAACTACAAAGTAAGTTCCAGGTCAACCTGGGCTACAATGAGACCCTGCCTCGAAAAAAACAAACAAACAAAAAATTGAGTTCATCTACAGATTTATATGGACAATGGAGGAGGGCAGAAATAAAACTTATCAAAATAGAATAAGGTAGGCTGGGCATGGTGGTGCACGCCTTTAATCCCAGCACTTGGGAGCCATCTCTACAGTACAATGCGGCATGGTTTGTACACATCTTGGTAGATGAGCTCAGGCAGGAAGTGGGGTCAGGTTGTAACCCTCCAACCTGTCCTCAAGTTCCCTACATCCACACGGCACCACCAGCTACGGAGTGTTCAAACACACCAGCCCGTGGAAGACGTTTTCATCCCAAGCCATAACAATGTGTCTGCTCTCGTGAAACTACGCCTGTGTCCTCAGCAGGCTTGGTCCTCCATGATGCCTCAGCCTCAAACCAGAGAGAAAGAAGAGATGATTTGCAAGTTTGTGGTGAGGAGGGAATGGATACATAAAGAGTAACATGGCCGCACGCCCTGTTCCATGTACTTCTTACAAAGCTCTTGGTCACAGAATCGGTAAATATGAATGCAAAGATAGACTGGCAGGCTGTGTCCTTGTACAAGCCAGGGTACGCAAGTCCAAGGGGAATAGGACCTGGCCCCCGGGCCTCATGTGTGTCTTCAGGCGCCCAGCTCACACACTGCCCATGCTGCTCTGACTGCTGGCCTATGAAACTCACTAGCAGAGGCCAGTAAGCTAGAAAGGGGATATATAAAGAGAACAGAAAGGGAGGGAGGGGGCACTTAATAGGATAGTATTCTATATATGTAAGTAGAAGAACAGATTAATGGCAGTGAAAAGGCCTAAGTGAGGTCAGGGGATGAGACTGAGTAAAGGAAAGGTGGAGGGAGGGCTAATCAAAATCTAAAAGGGTATAAATAAGTCATATGGAAGCCTAGTTTTTTGGACAATGGACCACTCAGAAGCCATAGAATGTTAGTAGAAATTTTTCAGTTGCCAGGGATGGGATACTTTCCAGTGAGTTGTTGGCCAGGGAGGTCCCTGATGCCCCCAAAACATTACAGGCCATTGCCGAGGCTCTTGGTTTCTGACCAGGAATATATGGTAACACCCTACTGCTGAAGACTTCACATACTTGGGCTGCAAGGCCACTGAGAAATCCTGCTGGAGCTGAGCTGAAAACCTCCTCCATGTAGATCAGCTGACAGAAAGCTGGAAAAAGCTGAAGTTCAATGGGAGAAAGAAAGAGAAATAACCAATGGAGATACTCAACAGTGGGCACTGCAAGCCTTAAGTTTGGCCAGTGAGAGTAAATGAGCCAATGGGTGCAATAGTGGCATATCTGTTATGGGGAAAACCAACCACTCTCTAATCAGACTGGAGGGCTGCTCCGTGGGAGGGAACACACCCCTGATATTGAAAACCTACAACAGGGGTAGCCATGAGCCCTAGGGGTGTAACGTCTGCTGCTGTCTGGTAAATGTATATACTATGCTCACCAAACTGCCCAGTAAGCACTTATCGTAATGTTCATACCCATATATTAATGCTACTCTCACTTTTGGTTAGAGAATCTTCTCTTTTCAGATGGTAGTGTCCTTGGGATGACTCAGAAGGCACTATGGTGCTGAGAAGAAGTCACAGGAGTGCTCAACACTGCAATATCTCTATCACACCTTCCAATACTCAGGGTCCATTGCAGAAGAGGTGGTGGAAAGAATGTAAGAGCCAAAGGAAGGGTAGGACTCCTTACAACTTGCTCCTCCAGACACAAAATTGCCTGGATATCCATGGCCTCACAGTGCCTGACACTACCTACACAAGGCCATCATAATAGGAGGAAAAGATGATATCAAAATAAAAGAGAGACTGATTGAAAGGGGGTGGGATATGATGGAGAATGGAGTTTCAAAGGGGAAAGTGGGGGGACGGAGGGAATTACTATGGGTTATTGTCTACAATTATGGAAGTTGTCAATAAAAAAAATTAAAAATGACCTTGGGATGACTCAGAAGGCATCATGGTGCTGGAAAGAAGTGACAGGAGTGCTCAGTATTGCAATATCTCTATCACACCTTCCAAGGCTCAGGGTCTGTTGCGGAAGAGGCAGTGGAAAGAATGTAAGAGCCAAAGGAAGGATAGAACTCCTTACAACATGCTCCCCTCAGACACAAAATGGCCTGGATATCCATGACCTCACAGTGCCTGACACTACCTACACAAGACCACCATAAGAGGAGGAAAAGATCATGACATCAAAATAAAAGAGAGACTGATTGAGAGGGGGAGGGGATATGATGGAGAGTGGAGTTTCAAAGGGGAAAGTGGGGGTGGGAGAGTATTACCATGGAATATTTTTTATAATTGTGGAAGTTGTTTAAAAAAACATTTGAAAAGAAAAAAAAATAAAAAATAAAAGACCCAGGAAGGGAGACGGGTGCCAGGGGGAATGACAGTGACTCTTTGCTTTCACAGTCACTGTCTACCCGTGGGGACTTGGGCAGGATGGCTCCTGCTCACAGGGGGAAACAACAGTGGTAGCTGAGGAGCCTGGTGGGCTGGACACTGGGATCAGGAGGAGGTGTCACTATGAGGAAGAGAGCCTGGTGCATCCTGCGGACTCACTCCTCCATAAACATTTGTTGAGTTGAACTGAGTGGAAATACACATGTTAAGAACATGATCACTAACATGTGCCTGAAGGTCCGTGAAGGAAGGTTTCAGGGTTGTGGAGGTATTGGAGGGATCCTGGCTGCTGCAAGGCCTCTGAGTAGGGCATCTGGAGCCGAAACCACAGTGTGAGGAGTGGAGAGGAGATCAGAGGCCTCCAGGCCTCAAGGTTCAGAGATTAGGACAGCACCCCAGAGAGACAGGCAGGGTGTGACAGCTGCTGAGAAGATGATGGGCTGAGAGGTAATGGGTGGTAGACAAAAGAGAGGGTTGGGAACCTTGTGGTCATTGTGCTAAGAGCAACTGGAAATCACTGGGATGCTATGAAGAGGCATGGTCAACCTGGTGTCACATTTTCTTTCTTTTTCTTCTTTTTAAAAAAATTTTTTTAAATTTATTTGATATATATAGAGAGATACAGAAGTAGGCAGGTAGAGAGAGAGAGAGAGAGAGATAGAGAATGGATGTGCCAGGGCCTCCAGCCACTGTAAATGAACTCCAGCTGCATGCACCCTCTTGTGCATCTGGTTAACGTGGGTCCTGGGGAGTCAAACCTGGCTCCTTTTGCTTTGCAGGCAAGCTCCTTAACCACTAAGCCATCTCTTTATCCCTCTTTTCTTTCTTTCTTTCTTTTTTTTTATTTTGAGGTAGGGTCTCACTCTAGCCCAGGCTGGCCTGGAATTCACTCTGTAGTCTCAGGCTGGCCTCAAACTCACAGTGATCCTCCAACCTCTGCCACCCAAGTGCTGGGATTAAAGGCATGTGCCACCATGCCTGACGTCTACTTTCTTTTCTTTTTTAATATTTTTATTTATTTCAGAGAGAGAGAGAGCGAAAGAAAGCACAAAAGCATGCTAGGACATCTTGCTGTTGCAAACCAACTCCAGACACATGAGCCACTTTGTGCATCTGTCTTTACATGGGTACTAGGGATTTGAACCCAGGCCAGCAGGCACTGCAAGCAAGCACCTTTAACTACTGAGCCATTTCCCAAGCCCCAGATTTAAAGTATTAAATATGTACATATATATGTATGGGGAGGTAGAGAGAGAAAGAGGCAGATAGAGAGATTGGGCATGCCAGGGCCTCCAGCCACTGCAAACCAACTCCAGACCACCTTGTGCATCTGGCTTTACATGAGTGCTGGGGAATCAACCCGGCTCCTTTGGCTTCACAGGCATGTGCCTCAACTACTGAGTCATCTCTCCAGCCCTTTAAACTCTTATATTGAGAATGGTGGAGCAATGAGACACAGGAGTCCTATAATAGACCCTTAGTATTACATGAGAAATTAATACTTGCCTTCACTGATTAGGTCATTATGATTTTGGTTTTTGTTTTTTTGTTTTTTCGAGGTAGGGTTTCACTCTAGCCCAGGCTGACCTGGAATTCACTATGGAGTCTCAGGGTGGCCTCGAACTCACAGCGATCCTCCTACCTCTGCTTCCAGAATGCTGGGATTAAAGGCGTGCACCACTACACCTGGCTAAATTGGGCTTTTAATACTTGTTTGTTTGTTTAGAGGTAGGGTCTCACTCTAGCCCAGGTGACCTGGAATTCACTATGGGGTCTCAGGGTGGACTTGAACTCCAGGCGATCCTCCTACCTCTGCCTCCCGAGTGCTAGGATTAAAGGCATGCACCACCACGCCCGGCCCATTACAAGTTTGGATGTTTCAGTAGCCAAGCCAGTACCTGGTACCCGCCTCATATACAACCCATGCATGCAGTCTCATCAGGGGGACGTAGGCCACATGCACAGCCAGCGGTTGGGGGAATGTGACTGAGAAAGAGCAGACAATAGAGAGACCACCAGACCCCACCCCTGATGGAAAGATAACAAGAATGACCACAGTTCTCTGTCCTCATAGAAACTGCCCAGCTAGCCTGAGAACCAGCATGAGAAGCATGAGATGGCTAATGGGCCACACAGCTGGCTTAAGACTCAGTACAGACTCCTCCCAAGCCAGCTGATCTCCAAACAAGCTTCCTGGTCAGGCAGCATCCACAAAAGAACTTACTGGAAAGGCAGACTATCCCAAAGTACAGATACTCGGAGCTGGCCAGCAGTCTGTGTTTGAGTAAGGCTCCATGGGATACAATGTGTGTCCCAGTATGACAGAGACAGCTCCAAGGCAGACCTGAAAATGGCTCTCTGCTGGTCCAACAAAGCAGATAGAGGAGAGAGAGAGAGAAAAAAAAAAACAAAAACAGGCATGCCAGGGCCCTGAGCCGCTGCAAATGAACTCCAGATGCATGCGTCACCTTGTGCATCTGGCTTTACATGGGTCCTGGGGAATTGAACATGGGTCCTTTGGCTTTGCTGACAAGTGCCTTAATTGCCAAGCCATCCCTCCAGCCATTCCTCTTTTTTTTTTTTTTTTTTTTGAAGCAGGGTCTCATCCCACATAACCCAGAATGCACATGGTGACACATGCATCTGGAGTTAATTTGCAGTGGCTGGAGGCCCTGGTGTGCCCAACCTCTACCCCCTTTTGCCTCTTTCTGTCTCTCTCTTAAATAAATAAAACTTAAATAAAATAAAATGAAAAAAAAAAGAAGGGTCTCAGGTATTTCAGGTTGGCCCCCAACTCACTATTTTGCACCTGGCTTATGCGGGAGCTTGGAAATTGGGTCCTGGCTGGCAGGCTTTTGCAAGCAATTGCCTTTAAGCACTGAGCCATCTTCCCAGCCCCTGAGCTCCTCTTGATATGCTCTAACTCATCTTTTTTTTATTATTTGAGAGAGACAGACAGAGAGAGAAAGAGGCAGAGAGAGAGAGAGAGAGAGAGAGAGAGAGAGAGAGAGAGAATGGGCGCATCAGGGCCTCCAGCCACTGCAAACCAACTCCAGATGCATGCACCACATTGTGCATCTGGCTTACGTGGGTACTGGGGAATCAAGCCTCAAACCAGGGTCCTTGGGCTTCACAGGCAAGTGCTTAACCACTAAGCCATCTCTCCAGGCCATAAGTCATCTTCTCCAACCTGGGAAGGAGCTACTGTTACATGTGAGGGGGAAGAATCCGAGGCACAGGGAGGTTAAAACGACTCACCTGCTGTCACTCAGCCCGTGAGCTGGGGAGCTGGCCTCCACATACAGACAGGAGGGCTTCAGTGTCCATGCCCATTAAACTAGTCAGGCTTTATTTATTTATTTACTTTGATTTTTGAGGCAAGGTCTCACCGTAGCCCAGGCGGACCTAGAATTCACTCTGTAGTCTCAGACTATTAATAGCAAATAAATACGTTTACACGGCTTTTTATATCCCAGGCACAGAAGTACACTGTTCTTGCCTTAGGAACAGTCAGGTGCTTCCAGAACACCCTCAGCATTGGTGGGTTGGACATCTGTGGCTAGGGTGTTTTGTTTTGTTTTGTTTTTGAGACTGTGTGTGTGTGTTTGTACAAGCCTGTGTGTGACCCAGCAGAAAAGGTGAGGATAGAGGCTGCTACTCTGCTCCTGGGTTCTGCTCTGAAATGAACCTACACATCACACTTGTGTCTCCCTGGGGATAATAACACAACCCCACGAGCAGTCAAAACAATATTTGCGCTGCTCCATATTAACCTCTCGAGAGACCTCCTCTCCTCTGGCCAGCTGAGGGCACTTGGCCCTTGGCTCACTCCTTACCAGCCCTCGCACCCCCAGGGCCTCCTTCCCCAGAAGCCTCCCTGGCCTGCCCTGACCTCTGCCATGGGTGGGATGGAGCACTCTCTAGACCTCTGGGTCTGTCTGTCCCTCTGTGATGGACATTGATTGCTCATTTATTTATTTTTGCTGGGTGGTTTTAATGCTTGGTTTTGCTGTCCTGGGGATGGAAGCCTTGTGCGTGATATGTAAGCTTGACCCCTGAGCCACATCTCCAGCCCTTCAAGAACACACACACACACATACCTCTCTCCCTTCCTTCCTTCCTTTCTTCCCTCCTTCATTCCTATTTTCCTTTCCTCTTCCTCCCTCCTTTCTTTTCTCCTTTTTCCTCTTTCTCTATGACAGGCTCTGGTATAGCCCAGGCTGGCCTCAAACTTGCTATGAAACTGAGGATGACCTTGAACTCTGGATCTTCCTGTCTCCACCTCTCAAGTGTTGAGATTGTAGGCATGGGCCATCACACCCAGCTACCTGGTGCTTCTTATTTTTATTTAGTTATTTTTTGACACATGGTCTTTCTCTAGCCCAGGCTGACCTGGAATTCATCATGTAATCTCAGGCTGGCCTCGAATTTACAGTGCTCCTCCTACCTCTGTCTCCTGAGTGATGGGATTAAAGGTGTGTGCCACCATGCCCAGCAATTTTTTTTGAATGAAAGAAGCAATTTTATTTGATTGGACTTTTTATAATTTTATTATTTATTTGTAAACAGACACAGAGAGAAGAGAGACAGAGAAAGAGAGAGAGAGAGGAAGAGAGAGAGGGAGGAAGAGAGAGAGGGAGGAGGGAGAGAATGAGCGTCCCAGGGCCTCCAGCTGCTGCAAATGAACTCCAGGTGCCTGTACTACTACTGTGTATCTGGCTTTATGTTGGGTACTGGGGAATTTGCAGGCAAGCACCTTAACTGCTAAGCCATCTCTCCAGCCCTCTCTATGCACCCTTTGTATAGTGCTGATTTTCATGACCTCATGACCCCTTTCAGTGTGTCCTTGGGAAAGGGTCATCCTTCAAGGACCTGCCTGTAGACCTACCCCTGTCACGCATAAATCCAAAATGGAGCTTTGAGTGTGTGTGTGGTGGGGGCATTGGGGGGACAATTATCCCACTGTTCCCAGAATTAAGGGGGGATGGGTTCTTGGTCATGGTGCTTTCTTAGGACCGTTCCAGTGCCCCGGCCAGCGGGGAGTTAAACAAGGACCCGAGGGGAAAAATAACCTGGATGAGAGACAAGAGACACAAAGAAGGAGACCAAGTCTAGAGTCTGATCAAGGTCTCAGATTTATTCAGGCAAGCACAAGCTTATATACAGAAAACAAAACTTTTCAGACAGTGCCTACGTGCCTAAAGTCTGCTCCACAAATGCCTCTGTGTCTGAAGATGTTTGCCAAGGCCATACGACAAGGTCTCTGTGCCCAGAGATCCCAAAACAACTGCAGTTCTCATGGTCAAAGAGCAGCCACGGCTCCCAACATCTCCTCCCTTCTTTTATACGAAAGATGGGGAGACCCGCTGTTCAGCGGTGGGCTTTAACCAACTGGAGGAGTATTGACCTGACTCCTCCCGTGGGCTGTCATTTTTTGTCCCACAATTTTGGCCCTTGGTACCTTTTGGGGAGGGGAGGCAGGGCCTATATGATCATAATAAGTGTGGTACCAACCTCCATGTAAGTCAGGTTTTTCTCTCAGGGAATTCAGAAACGGTCAGAAAGGGACCTTCCCTTGCGGTGCTTTGCCTCGCACCCATGTTGGTGCCCATATCACACTCACTTTATTGTGAGCTGATATGCATAGGTCTGAATCCTATGCAGCTCCAAAAGGAGGGGAGTCAAGGACGTATTCTATAGTGCATAGCTTGGACCTCTGCACGAACAGTCACAATAGACTTCATTAGACACTTGAAGAAAATAGGCAACAGGCATAAGAGAAGCAGAAGGCAAACTCCCACAGCTGCAAAGCTGCCTATCCAGGAACTCAGAGAGTCCCAACCAGGCAACACAGACTTAATTGCAGCAAGTAAATCATTAGCAGCCTTAGTGGCATCAAAATCAAGATGACTGTTTTGTATCCAAATAGAAATTCTGCTTGTTTGGACCTGCTTTATTTTTTTTGTACCTTGTACATGCTCTTGTACATGCTTTACAGTAATGTTTCTTTCCTTATTTTCAAAACATCCCACTCTGCTAGTCTTAGAAAAGCATAGTGGAATACCTAGACCACGCCCTGAATATGAACTCATAATTATTTGATGTAATTCTATATTTTTACTAGATGGCATACTTAGCAACCGAGTGTTATTGACTAGAACTATGATTTCTTTTTCCTCCCAAGTCACTGGATGTAATATAGGAGGATCAGGAACATAGGTCCAGTAAAGTTCACTGTAAGCAAGATGTAGATGACTCCATATTATCAGGATCAGCAGTGTCCTCTTGTTTGATCTCGTGGCCTGCATGCCGCACCAAACGTTCTGGCAACCATCTGGCTCCATTTTCTTTCTGTGAAAAAATACAAACAGATCCTCGTCCCCATATTAATACAGGGTCGGGTCCATTCCATTTGTTAGTCAATGGATCTTTCCACATGGCTTTGGCAAAGGTATTTTTTGTATTTGTGTGCCAAAAGCGATCAGCAACTGAATTTCCCTGAGTATCAAGGGTTAAAAAGTTTAGGACAAACAAGGCATGATGAAGGATATTTCTTGGAGAGCCCTTTATGGGGTACAAATCCCCCATTTTTTATTTTTGGAGTGTATATTTAATAGTTTGATGGGCTCGCTCAACAATTCCTTGACCTTGGGGATTGTATGGTATGCCTGTAATATGTTTAATTTGTAATTGATGACAGAAATTTTGGAATTTTTTTCCAGTATATCCAGGACCATTATCAGTTTTAATAATTTGGGGCTTTCCCATGACACCAAGGCAATTGAGTACATGAGCAATGACATTTTTTGAAGCTTCTCCAGCATGGAGGCTGGCAAAGATGAATCCACTAAAGGTATCCACAGTAACATGGAGGTACTTAAGATTACCAAATGAGGGAACGTGTGTTACATCCATTTGCCAGATCTCATTGGGAATTAAACCTCTAGGATTCACGCCTAGGTGGGGAACTGGTAGGAGGGTGACACAGTTTGTGCATTGTTTGACTATCTGGCGAGCTTGTTCCCTAGTGATTTTAAAAAGAAGACGCAATGTTTGAGCATTAAGGTGATGTATAGAGTGAGCTGCTTTGGCCTGGGCCACAGGATCAAGTTCAGCAAGGAAGGCAAACTGGGTGGCTTTGTCAGTCATGGAATTGCCTGTGGCTAGAGGCCCAGGGAGTCCAGAATGAGCACGAATATGGCCTATATAAAAAGGATGTTGTCTAGAATGTATGCATTGTTGAATGGAGGAAAAGAGAGGAGTGGCGTTTGTAGTGGGTTTTATGTATGGCACAGTTTCTAAGAGGGGGATGGAATGAGCAATATAAGCACTGTCAGTATACAGATTAAAGGAAGTATTTGAGAGTTGTTGGAAAACCTGTAAAACAGCAAAAAGCTCCACCAGTTGAGCAGAGTGGAATGGGGATTGTAGGGAAGTGGTTTGATTGTTTACAGTGAAGGCTGCCACTCCATTAGAGGAGCCATCAGTGAAAACTAGGGGGACATGGGGAAGGGGTCGGGGAGAGGTCAATGTAGGAAAAACAAATGGTTGAATTTTTAGAAAGTGAAGAAGCTTGTTAGCAGGGTAATGATTATCAAGGGATCCCTGAAAAGAGGTGCAAGATATTGCCCAGTCGTCATCATTTTGTATTAACCATTGTATTTGGGTAGTGGAGTAGGGTAGAATTATTTTATCAGGGTCCTTACCAAATACTTTTCTACTTTGATCACGTCCAATTTTTATTAATTCTGCCACCCACGAGGTGTAAGGGGTAAGGACTTTTGGTGGTGAAGCGGGTAAATGGACCCAGAAGAGGGGCCCCTTTTGCCAGAACACCCCGGTGGGTGTAAAGTCAGTGGCACAAATGACCAAGAGAAGAGGCTCCTCATAAGAGATAAAAGTGACCCTTTGGCTCAGAATTGCAGCCTCCACTATCTTCATGGCCTCTAGGTCAGGGGCCGTTAATGAGCGGCTGGAGGCAGGGTCTGGGTCTCCTTTGAGGATGTCAAACAAGGGTTTAAGCTCTCCAGTAGTTAACTTAAGATAAGGCCTGAGCCAATTGATATCTCCTATGAGTTTTTGAAAATCATTTAAAGTTTTTAGATGATTAATTCTAAGTTGAATCTTTTGTGAAAGAATTTTGTTATGAAAAAGTTCAAAGCCTAAGAATAAGTAAGGGGGTTTTAATTGGATTTTATCAGGAGCTATTTGAAGACCAGCTCTGGTAAGGGCCCTAGAAAGCTCTTGAGAGCAAGTAAGGAGTTCAGTGGAATCAGGTCCGGCCAAAAGAATGTCATCCATATAATGAATAATATACAAGGAAGGCCATCTACATCTAAATGGATCTATAACTTGGGCCACAAATTTTTGACACAGCGTAGGGCTGTTGGCCATCCCTTGGGGCAAGACCTTCCATTGGAATCTCGGCATAGGGCCTTTAAAATTTATCACAGGTAAACTAAATGCAAAATGCTGCCGATCCTCAGGGTGCAAGGGAATTTTAAAAAAGCAATCCTTTAGATCAATAATGATTTTACAATATCCTGCAGGAATTGCCACTGGAGTGGGGAGGCCTGGTTGTAGGGCTCCCATAGGTACCATGGCCTTATTAATTTCTCTAAGGTCCTGGAGCAACCTCCATTTTCCAGACTTTTTCTTTATAACAAAGATAGGAGTATTCCAAGGAGAGGTGGTAGGTTCAATATGGCCTGCAGCAAGTTGTTCCTGCACTAACATCGTGGCTGCAGTTAATTTTTCAGAAGTTAAAGGCCATTGATCAACCCACACAGGTTTTGTTGTTTTCCAGGATATCTTGTCTGCATGGGGTACAGGCATGTCAACAGCCATTAGGATAAATTTTCATAGCCTATTCCAGCATGATCAGTCTTTATAGTAACTGGGATTGGCTCTTTTGTTCCCTGAGAATATTTGCCCAATCCTTGTCCTGGGCGAAAGCCTTGATTAAGCATTTGGCAAGCTACCAACTCATCAGGGCTGCACATAATGAGTTTCATTTGAGAGAGGAGGTCTCGGCCCCAGAGATTAATGGGCAGGCCTGTGACCACATAAGGTTGAATGGTGCCTTGATTGCCCTCCTCATCCTCCCATTGAATAACTTCAGAACTTTGTAAAGGGTTAGAGGCCTGTCCAATTCCTTTAAGATGGGTCATGGAAGCGGTGAGAGGCCAAGATGCAGGCCAGTTTTTACTGGAATTAATTGTGGCATCTGCACCAGTGTCTATAAGACCTTCAAAGATTTTTCCTTTTAATTTTAATTTAAGAAGGGGTCTTGTTTGACTGACTTTTTGTGCCCAATAAATATCTGATGACCCAAACCCATGGGGGCCTCTCTTTTGTTTTTGGCAAGGCGCCTTATCATTGAGGGGCAATAGTATTAACTGAGCAATTCGTTGGCCAGGAAAAATGGTAATAGGCCCCTGAAGGGCAGTAGCCATTAATTTAATTTCCCCAGTATAGTCATTGTCAATGACTCCTGGAGAAATGGTGAGGCCCTGAATAGTTGAACTGGCACGTCCCAAGATAAGGCCAAAAGTATCCTGAGGTAGGGGGCCAAAGACTCCCGTAGAGAGGATTTGAGTTCCCATCTCAGGTGTTAATATTAATTGGGAGGCGGAACAGAGGTCCAGTCCTGCACTACCAGCGGTTGCCCGGGAGAGGGCAGTGATGTCACATTTTGGGCCAATTGAGGGACGAACCTGAAAACCCCAGGGTTCTGTCCGGTATGGGTCTTGGGGCCCTGGGGCGGGCCCCATAAGAAGTTTCCCTGCCTCTGGGGTAGAGGTTTACCCTGTATATCAGTTTTGGAGCGGCATTCAGAGGCCCAATGCTTGCCTCGCTTGCATGGCGGGCACAGAGAGGATGGGAGCAGCCGCTCAGCCTTAGGGGCTGTGCATTCTCTGGAAAAATGATCTGGTTGTTTGCAATTAAAACAAGTTCTGAGCTTGTCCCACTGGGTAAAATCTTTAAGAGCCACTCCTATGGCTAATGCAATGCTCCGGGACGCAGGGTCTACATCAGCACAGAGTTTGATAAAGTCAGAGATATTTTTGCCACAGCGATGGGGGCGTATAGCCGCTTGGCTGGCAGAGTTAGCATTCTCAAAGGCAAGATGTCTAACAAATTCATTATCTGTTTCCTCCTTTCCCATGAGCCATTCAGCGGCCTCTGTAAGGCGGCAGATAAAATCACTATTAGGCTCTTGTGGACCCTGTCTGAGTTTAGCAAGAGAGGTGACAGCTGACCCTTTAGAGGGAAGGCTCTTCCAGGGTTTGAGAGCTGCATGTTGAATTTGTGTAAGCAATCCTGGAGGAAATTTGGTTTGTTTTTCATTTGTATCATAGGGACGGTTGCCCAAAAGTTTATCTAGCGTCCAGGATTTGGAGGAACTACCAGCGGCCAAATTACGGCGGGCAGCATCCTGGCACCTCTCAGTGTAGTCAGCTTTCCATAGAAGAAAGTCACCCCTAGTTAAAGTAGCTTTAGTTAACATAACCCAATCATTAACAGTAAGTAAGTCTTCACTTAGAGATTCTAACAGCGAGATAGTGAAAGGAGCAATAGGACCATATGAAGTAACTGCATTTTTTAACTCTTTTATATGTTTAAATTTAAGGCGGCGATATCGCTGGGCTTTAGTAAGTAAAGTGTCATCCCTTTCTTCATTCTCAGTGCTTTCTGACCCAGCAGGTTCCTTTGTTTCAGATCCTCCCTCCCCCTCTTCTGGGCTATCTGGATCCTGCAGCTCAGCCTCATTAGATTTTCCTTCAGTAGGTTTAACTTGGGAGCGAGTTACAGGAAAGGCGTGGAGAGTTTTACTTTTAGTTTTAGTTTTCTGAACAGGGCGAGTGGAGGGGGAGCGTATTTCTAAATCAAGGTCACGTAACTGCTTGAGCAGGTGTGACTTTTCCTTTTTGGCTTGGAGGAGTGTCTTAAGAGATTGTGCCTCCCGGGAAAGTTTAGTAATTGCATGTCTAGTTATTTCTTCTAGATCAGAGGGAGCGTCAAGCGCCGGGGCAGAAGAAGGAGGTGCTATGTTATAGGGTGGTGACCGTGTACCCAAAAGTGTCTGGGGGGCCCAATCAGAGTTATGATATTTAATAGCTTCATCCTCAGGGGGTGGGGGGAATGAGTCATCATCAGGGTTGGTGGTTTTTAAATCAGACAGAACTGGATAGGTAGATTGTGGGAGAGGGTTACTAGGCGGGGAATCATCAGCATTTTCTGGCATAGGAATGATGATAGAGGGACAATTAGAGCCAGGGGAGAAGGGGCTGGTTGTTGGCCCGCCTGCAGCACTGCGAGAGCCGGGGCGGGCGGGGTAAGGATTCTCTGGGACTTCATTCTTATGGAGGGAGGTCTGACTACCAGTGAATTTATTTTTAAGAAAATTCTCACTATCTGTAACTACTTTTGAAACATCAGGGTGATAGTGGCGGACCTGTAATACATCATTTATGAGATTCCAATAAGAAAATGCCTGCACTGGAACCCTTTCAGGACCATAAGAGCGGTAGTAGTCATTTAGACAGTCACCAACACGGCGCCACCACTTTTCATCTATAGTTCCTTCTTGGGGGAACCAAGGACAGACATCCTCTAAAAAGACAAAGAATTTCACCAAATCTTTTTTCTTAACCCGTGTTCCTCGTGTCTTGAGAGAAGCTTTAAGCCCTTCAACAAACAATTCATGCTTACTTAATGCTTGTCCCATAATTGCGTCGCTTTTCTTACCTCCCCGGATCTGTATCACAGGTGGGCACTCCTGCGGTGATCACTGTGCAATCTGTATCACAGGTGGGCTGCCTGTGGTGATCTCTATGCGGATCTTCACTCACCAGTGAGGTGGCGATCCAATGGGGGACGGCCGTCCACTGGAGCGACATCCAGGTCACACTTCGTACCTCGAGCCCCACGTTTGGGCGCCACTTGCCCCGGCCAGCGGGGAGTTAAACAAGGACCCGAGGGGAAAAATAACCTGGATGAGAGACAAGAGACACAAAGAAGGAGACCAAGTCTAGAGTCTGATCAAGGTCTCAGATTTATTCAGGCAAGCACAAGCTTATATACAGAAAACAAAACTTTTCAGACAGTGCCTACGTGCCTAAACTCTGCTCCACAAATGCCTCTGTGTCTGAAGATGTTTGCCAAGGCCATACGACAAGGTCTCTGTGCCCAGAGATCCCAAAACAACTGCAGTTCTCATGGTCAAAGAGCAGCCACGGCTCCCAACACTTGGTCATGGTGCTTTCTTAGGACCGTTCCAGGAAAGCTGGGACACATCTATCTTGCCAAGGAGAGGTGACAGGCCCAAAGCTACACAAGAGTGAGGACAAGACCGGGAGGGGACCCAGGGAGGCAGTGACACCAGCTCAGCACAACATACCCCACTTCACTTTGGTCATAGAAAGCCAGACGGAGCTCTAAGCTTCTGGGTCTTTCCTTTGTGCAATAAGGACATGTGTGGCTGAGCCCGGATGTGGCCAGAGGCAGATGAAAAGGTTCTAGTCAGATTCGACGGCTCTGAAGCTGGTGGAGGAGGAGTTCCAACCGGGGCTTGGCCTCTGCCCTTGTCTCTCCTTGGCATGAGGTCAGGGGTCCCGCAAGCCTTTTCCCCCCTCCTGCTCCCGTGCCCAGCCAGGTAGAGGCAGAAACTGGAATGGCTGGGCTGTCACTGTCTTGCTGTTGCCCCGAGGGAGGGCTGGAGTGACTCCTGGGCCAGCGAGGCTGTTAGCTCCTGCGTGATCCTCCATCTCCCCAGCTCCAGGTCAATGCAGAGCCGGGCCCGTGGACATGGCAGGACCTTGCAGGAAGCAGCTGGCCCTTTCCCAGCATGCGTAAAGGGGACATAATGAGCAAAGAAGCCATGTCCAGTGGCTGGGCAGCTCTGAGGGTGGCGTGGCTCGCAGAGACTCACAACAGTGGGGATCCTTATTTGCAGCTGAAAGGGTTAGGGAAAGACCAGTTATCAGCACCCCGCCCAGCCACTACCCTGGGAGAGGGACCACTCAGGCAGACAGCTTCCTCGAAGCAAGGTGCACAGCTCCCGACAAAGCCAAAGGCTTGGGCTGCAGAGATGGCTTAGCAGTTAAGGCGCTTGCCTGCAAAGCCAAAGGACCAAAGTTCGATTCCCAGCACCCACATTAGCCAGATACACAAGCTGGTGCATGTGTCTGGCATTCATTTGCAATGGCTGGAGGCCCTGGCAAGCCCATTCTCTCTATCTGCCTCTTTTGCCTCTGTCAAATAAATAAATAAAAATAAAGAATGATGGGCTTGAGAGATGGCTTAGCAGTTAAGGCGCTTGCCTGCAAAGCTGAAGGACCCAGGCTCGATTCCCCAGGACCCACGTTAGCCAGATGCACAAGAGGGTGCACACGTCTGGAATTCATTTGCAGTGGCTGGAGGCCCTGGCACACCCATTCTCTCTCTCTCCCCCTCTCCCCTTTCTCTGTTAAATAATAAAAATAAAATATTTAAAAAAATAAACAATGACATTTTTAAAAAGTGAGCAGAGGCTTCAGGGAGAGGGGCGATGGATCCACTTGACATCGGATCTGTGGGGAGTGCAGTGAGAATCCTTGAACTCCAAACCCTGGGTTCAAGTTTATATCTAACTGAAGAATTGGGCACACCAAACTGAGAAGGATAATTATTAAATTATGATATTTATTTAGGGAAGAATAAAATCAAGTGAAGGAAAGTAGATACGCCCGCATGGTCTGACAACCCACGCGGTGGGCCTGGAAGAAACATGCAAAGAGAGCGAGGAAAGGAAGGAAAGTGACGAGAGCTCCTGCCATGGGGGCGGCGGGGGGTGGGGGGGCAGAGAGCCCACGCGGGAGTAGGGGTCTGGGGTTTTATTTTCCCCCTTGTCTCAGCCCAGCTGGGCCAAGATGAGGGGAAACTCACCAGAGTCAGGAGGTTCAGGAGTGATGGTCAGGCAGCCAACAAGGAGTTTGTCCCCTGGTAAGGATTTCTATAATCTTACTATAGGGGTCTTGACCTTCCAGCTCAGGTGAGCCAGAGTGAGGGGTGATTGGTCTGGGCTTGGGGCTGGCTCAGGAAGAGTCTGGCCATGATTCCAAGTTCTGGGGGCTGAACTTGACCAACCACAATGTCAGCATTAGATTTAAATTCAAGGAAAGGGGACCTCCCTCCCAGGAAGAGTTCAGGTTGTTTATGGAAACACCAAGATCTAGGGAACTCCTTTGGTCAAGAGATAAGAAGTCAGATCATTCTTTCATTGTTTTCTTCTTCTTCTCCATCATCATCATCTTCTTCTTCTCCTTCTCCTTCTTCTTTTTTCCAAGGCAGGGTTTCACTCTATCCCTAGCTGACCTGCAATTCTCTATGCAGTCTCAAGCTGGCCTTGAACTCACAGCGATCCTCCTACCTCTGTCTCCCATGTGCTGGGATTAAAGACATGCACCACCACACCCGGCAGATCATTCTTTGATCTTTAGCAAAGTGGAAATTTCAGGGACATTCCTGCCTTTACTTTTGGGGCTCAGTTACCTTAAACTACCTAACAAAGCTCCCTGACTCCCCAGTGATATCTGAGATTGCAGATAGAGTCTTGTGTACAAACATCATTGATGTCACAACAGTCATTCGAATAACCAAGTCAGGGCTGGAGAGATGGCTTAGCAGTTAAGGTGCTTGCCTGCAAAGCCTAAGGACCCATGTTCGACTCTCCAGGTCCCACGTAAGCCAGACGCAGAAGGTGACGCAAGCCCGTGAGGTCACGCATGAGCACAAGGTGGCACATGTGTCTGGAGTTTGATTGCAGTGGCTGGAGGCCCTAGTGGCCCAATTCTCTTTTTCTCTCTCAAAAAACAAAACAAAAAAAGAACTGTCCCAATAACCAAGACAGGGATGAAGTGACTAACAGGTGGGTGGCATTTGTGGAGAGGGTATACTGGGCAGAGGAAGAACTTATGTTCTAGGTAGGTCAGAGGGTGGCATGGAGAATTGGTCAGAATGGTGTGGTTTTCATGATGTGTTAGTACTGTGGGAAAGAAGGCACCCGTTCTGATTGAACATCTGCTCCAGGCTCCGGCTGAAGCCTCGGGATTGGAATGAGGGTTTTTTTTTTTTTTTTTTTGGCCTGAGGGGTGATTTTACATAGCCAGGAGGTTGGCCAAGTGAAGACCTGGGACATAGCCCTGTGTGTCTGTGTGGTGGTGGGGAGAAGGTTGGAACAGAGGCCTGGGTGGGTGGGGGAACCGCCCTGTGGATGGACTGGAGAGGGCGGAGGTCAGCAGGCCAATTTCAGGACAGTGAGGTCTGGGCCTGGAGCCCAGGGTGGGGATCTGGTGAGATAAGGAGCCTAGGGCTTTGGGGATGAGGAATTTCAGCCCTCTGACTTCACTGAGCCACATCTTCCTGTGGTGTGGCTCCTCTTGCAAATGGATACCCTAGTATGGGCTAGAGACCTTGAGAGTGGAGGAGAGAGAGACAGACACAGGCCCTGGGGCCACCTCCCGTTTCACAGGTAGTGAAACTGATACACAGAGGAGAGTGGTTAGTCACGACCACACAGGGCTTGAAGGAAGTCTCTTCTCACTTCCTAAACCAGAGACTTTTTCTTCCTTCTGTGCTCATAGGATCTATCACTGAACTACATCCCTCTTCTCTTCTCTTCTCTTCTCTTCTCTTCTCTTCTCTTCTCTTCTCTTCTCTTCTCTCCTCTCCTCTCTTCTCCTCTCCTCTTTTCTTCCTTCCCTCCTTCCTTCCTTTCTCTCTCTCTCTCTCTCTCTCTCTCCCTCTCCCTCTCTTTCTTTCTTTGTGGTTTTTAGAGGTAAGGACTTGCCTTAGCCCAGGCTGACCTGGAATTTACTATATAAACGCAGGGTGGCCTTGAACTCACGGTGATCCTCCTACCTCTGGTGGGATTAAAGGCATGCACCACCACACCCTGCTCTCTTCATTTAAAAAAATAATAAAAATTTTATCTATTTATTTGCAGAGAGAGACAGAGAGGAGAGAGAGAGAGAATTGGCACGCTAGGGTCTCCAGCCACTGCAAATGGACTCCAGATTCATGCACCACTTTGTGCATCTGGCTTTATGTGAGTCCTGAGGAATCAAACTCAGGTCATGAGGATTTGCAGGCAAGCTCCTTAATTGCTGAGCCCTCTCTGCAACTCTCTTAATTTTCTTTCTTTTAACTACACTTTCTTTTTTTAATTTTTGTTTATTTTTATTTATTTATTTGAGACACAGAGAGAAAGAGGCAGAGAGAAAGAGAGAATGGGCGTGCCAGGGCCTCCAGCCACTGCAAACGAACTCCACATGCGTGTACCACCTTGTGTCTCTGGCTTACGTGGGTCCTGGGGAATGGAGCCTCGAACTGGGGTACTTTAGGCTTCACAGGCAAGCGCTTAACCGCTAAGCCATCTCTCCAGCCTCAGTTTTTTTCCTTTTGAGTCAAGGTCTTGAGAAGCTGCCCAGCCCAGCCTTGAATGTACTGTGTAGCTCAGACAGGCCTGGAACTCACCATTCTCCATCCTCAGCCTCCCAAATTCCTGGGCTTATAGGCCTGTGCCCCCACATCTGGTCCTCGCAGAGGGCTATGACCATAAACAGTGGTGTAGGCCTGTAATCAAAGAACTCAGAAGGTAGAAGCAGGAGGATCAGGAATTCAAGTTAAGGAGTTGGAGGATGGTGTGGAACCCATGTCTCAATAACAAAACAAAA
The DNA here is from genome assembly GCA_036346955.1 of Dipus sagitta. Classification (NCBI taxonomy): domain Eukaryota; kingdom Metazoa; phylum Chordata; class Mammalia; order Rodentia; family Dipodidae; genus Dipus; species Dipus sagitta. Next base: position 126,979,901 of record CM070776.1, read on the forward strand.
CAAAACATAAGATATTTTCAGGCTGGGGGAGCTGGCTCAATGTTAAAGGCATTGCTTGCAAAGCCTGCCGAACTGGGTTTGATCGCCCAGTCCCCACTTAAAGCCAGATGCACAAAATGGCATATGCATCCGGAGTTCATTTGCAGTGGCAAAAGACCCTGGAGTGCCCATACTCACTCTCCCTGCCCCTCCTCTCTCTCTCTGCTCTGTAAATAAAAAGAAAATAGATCCTTTCAAGGGACCCATGCAGAGAGGACAAGTTGGCTGAGTGTGTGGGTCTCGTGGAAGCCACGCAGCGTGACAAGCAGTGCTGGAGGAAGGGCTGGCTTCAGGGCACATCCAGGGAGCAGCCATGGCCAGTCACACACTTGGCCCCCACTCGCTTGTCTCTGCCTCGAAGTTCCCCTGTGAGTCATGAACGTCGGGACTTTTCGCCCTGGCTGGCCATGCGATGCTATCAGCCTGAGGCCCTTCCAAGGGCAGAGCCTAAGTTTGCCCTACGTCACCACTTGTTCAAGCCCAGCTGCCTGGGCCAGCCAAGGAAAAGTCAACGGAGGGGCCACGTCAACCACTGGCCAGCAGAGTGTCCGCTCCGCCCACTCTGGTCCCAGGGGCTGTCTGGGACAGCTGAGGCATGCGCATGACCAACTCTGAGCTGACCCTTGGTCGCACATGAAGTTCTGTGCATGTTTAGTCATCTGTCATGGGAGACATTATCTCTGGGTCCGTTGTGGAGGGCAGCTGAAGGATTTGCCTGGGGTCACAGAGCCAGCCAATCAGGGGGCTGATCCCAGGACACTCCTCCCCTGCAGGTCTTTGGTGACTGCATTTGAGGCTTTCCATGAACATAGGGTGCTGGTCCTTTGCAGAAAACAAGTTGGCCCGCAGCCTTTCTGTTCCTTCCCTCACTTCTTGTGCAAAAGAACCCTCTCTCCTTTCCATTGGCTTTCTTTCTTTCTTTCTTTCTTTCTTCCTTCATTTCTTTCTTTCTCCCTTCCTTTCTTCCTTGTCTCCTTTCCTCCCTTTCTCCCTCCTTCTTCTCCCTTCCTCCTTCCTCTTTCCTTTCTCTCCTGTGTGTGTGTGATGCATCATATATGCAAGTGGACTGTGTGCATGCCTGCATAGTATACGCACGTGTGTGCAGATGCACGCGCCTCGCATGCATGTGTGCAGAGGTCAGAGGAAGACATCAGGTGTCCTCATTCTTTGGTTTTATTTCCCTGAGATGGAGAACCTACATTGGCCTGTTTTTGGCTAGACTGGCTGGTCAGGGAGTCCACCTCCTGCAGTGCTTCCATTCCCAGCTCCCTCATTCCTGCCTTTTTACGTGGGTGCTGGGGATCCAATGCAGGTCCTCACGCTTGGATAGCAAGTGCTCTTACCCACTGAGCCATCTCCCCAGCCCTCTCGGTTCTTTTTAACGTATAATCTATTTAAAAATTTTTTATTACTATTATTTTTTTTTGAAGGTAGAGTTTCACTCTAGTCCAGGCTGACCTGGAATGCACTATGTAGTCTCAGGGTGGCCTTGAACTCACGGTGATCCTCCTACCTCTGCTTCCTGAGTGCTGGGATTAAAGGCGTGTGCCACCACGCCCGGTTTTATTTTTAAAAATTATTTATTTATTTATTTATGAGAGTGAGCGAGAAAGTGTGGGGGGGGGGGAATGGACATGCCAGGGCTTCTAGCCACTGCAAACAAACTCCAGATGCATGTGCCACCATGTATATCTGGCTTCTGTGGGTACTGGGGAATCAAACCTGGGTCCTTAGGCTTCACAGGTAAGTGCCTTAACCATTGAGCAATCTCTCCAGCCCATATCATCCATTTAAAAATATTTTATTTATTTATGAGAGAGAGAGAATGGGCACACCAGGGCCTCCTGCCACTGCAAATGAACTCCAGATACATCTGGCTTCATGTGGGTACTGGAGAATGGAACCTGGGTTGTTAGGCTTTGTAGGTAAATGCCTTCACAGCTGAGCCATCACTCCAACGCCCCTTCTTTTTTTTTTTCTGTTTGTTTATTGAGACATAGTCTCCTGTAGGCGAGGCTGACCTTGAATTCCTGATCTTCCTGTCTCCACCTCTGGAGTGTTGGGATTCCAGGCACGCACCACCATGCCCCACTTCTATCTGGGCAGGTTTGGACTTCAGGCTTCCAGCCACTCTGCGCATCCGCTGGGCAGCAGACGGCTGCAAAGAGCTAGCCAATCGGTGGCCTTCCCCTGGGCCACCTCCTCTGCCCCAGTTTGTCTGCGACTGTGGGAGTACTTCTGGACATGAGGGTTGGGGAGAGCAAGAGGTCAAAGACTTAAGGCCAGCTAAACCTGGAGATCCTGACAGCTAGTCTAGCAGCCTCACCTCTCTCTCTCTCTCTCTCTCTCTCTCTCTCTCTCTCGTATTGAATTGACAGGTCCTGTTTGGGGGGCCGGGGAAGTACCAAGGGCAAACTCTAGTGCCTCTTCCTGCCTGATTCCTCTCCTCAGCTGGAGTGTGGTGGGGGGGGGTGTCTCTGGAAGGAGACCAGGGCCCTGGCCTTTACTGTGTGGTGTTGCTCTGGGCCTGTTTGGCCTTGGCTCACCTAGGGACAGATACCATGGTGCAAACAGGCTTTCTTGTCTAGAAGGCTGCCCTGATCCAATTCCAGAAGGCCCCGGGGCTTGTACACAGAGGGCAGACATCCCCATCAGTGGAGTGGAGGGAGTCAAGTTCATAGGTGCCCACCAGAGAGAGCCAAGAACCCAGTTATCCCTAGCAGACCTCAGGGTGCTGGCAAGTTCTACAGGGACTCCCGGGTGGGCTCGGGGGCCCTGAGTATGGGTGGGTTGGGTTGCTGGAGAGGGGACGTGACACGGCTCCGTGCTGCTGTGGCAGCAGCCCTGAGTGAGAGACAGAGACGCTGAGGCTTAGCTGGGGAGATAGCTCAGTGGTTACAAGCACTTCCTTGCAAAGTCTGACAACCTGGATTCAATTCCCCAGTACCCATGTAAAGCCAGATGCACAAAGTGGCACATGCATCTGGAGTTCGTCTGTAACCACAGGAGACCCTGGCATGTCCATTCTCTCTGTCTCTCTCTCTCTCCCTCTCTCTCTCTCTCTCTCTCTCTCTCTCGTAAGTAAAAACAAAAAATTCACTATGTAGTCTCAGGGCGGCCTCGAACTCACATTCTCCTACCTCTGCTTCCCAACTGCTGGGATTAAAGGTGTGCGCCACCACACCTGGTAATTTATTTTTTAACAGTCCTAAGAGTCAAGGGATGGGAGGTGGGGGACACGGATAGATGCCATATGACTCCGTGGGTGCTGGGCCTTATTTTAGCCTTATTATGTCGGGTGTGGACAGCGACCCTGCAGTGTTGCGCAGTGCCCCACCTATGCAACTTTATGTAACAGTCCCGTCTGGACAAGGGAGACAGAGAAGGGAAGACAGCTCCAAGAATCATTCTCTGGGCTGAGAGCAGGCGTGGCTCTCCAGGCTACTGACCCCAGCTCTCTGTGGTCACATCGTTCTGCTGTGAGGGTAGAGGTGGGAACATGACCCAGCCACTCCTTCCCAAGCCATGGCCTTGCATTCAAGATCAGGGAGACCACGCAGGGGCAGTTGGAAGCCCCAACATGAGACCCCTCTTTCTGTTCCAGGAGAGGCTTGGGGAATGGAACCTTGCATCTACAGTCTAGATGGTGGTGGTGGATTCTTAGTGACCACTGAGCCAGACCCTTCACCTTACAGACAGGGACATTGAGGTCCAGAGAGGGCCATGGGAGACAAAGAACATGAATTTGGGCTGGAGAGATGGCTTAGCGGTTAAGGTGCTTGCTGGCAAAGCCAAAGGATCCAGGTTCGATTCCCCAGTACCCACATAAAACCAGGTGCACAAGATGGCACATGCATCCGGAGGTGGTTTGCAATGGCTGGAGGCCCTGGTGCGCCCATTCTCTCCCTCTCTCTCTCTCTCTCAAATAAATAAAATATTAAAAAAGAGAAAACGGGGCTGGAGAGATGACTCAGCAATTAAAGTGCTTGCCTGAGAAACCTAACAACCAAGGTTTGATTCCACAGTACACATGTAAAGCCAGATGCACAATGGCACATACATCTGGAGTTCGTTTGCAGCAGCTGGAGGCCCTGGTGTGCTCATTCTCTCTATCTTTCTCTCTGTCTCTCTCTGCTTGCAAATAAAAATAAATAGAATATATACATATATATGGGCATATATATATGTATATACATATTTGGTTTTTCGAGGTAGGGTCTCACTCTATCTCAGGCTGACCTGGAAATCACTATGGAGTCTCAGGGTGGCCTTGAACTCATGGCGATCCTCCTACCTCTGCATCCCAAGTGCTGGGATTAAAGGTGTGCGCCACGATGCACGGCTTAAATAGAAATATTTTTAAAGAGAAGTTTTGTTTTTTTTGAAGAACATGAATTTTAGGACCAAACAGATAAGGATTTGTGTGTCGCCGTGTTAATCACAGGCAGGTGGCTTGGCAAGATGGGAGTGACACTCTGGGCTGCTGGCTGAGTGAGTGGCTTGTCACCTTAGCAGAGCCTCATCTCCAGGCTGGGGGCTGTCACAAAGAAATATAGGGTGGCCCTCATCCTCGCTCTAAGCCGCAGGTCTGTGGGAGAGTGTGGAGCCCCTCCCGAGGCCAGCGTGGTGGTGGAGTTCCCCATGGCTATGGCTCCTGTTGGGTGTTTGAATCTTCAAGGGTGAGCAAGAGAGGGCATACCTAAATTGGCTGGGCCAGCCACCCCCGAGGCTGCAGGAACTGTCGCTCTGCTGCCGCCTAGTGGGCCTCTGCCTTTGCTGTCTTCTTCAAGGCCAGGGGGGCCTCTGGGGTGCATGTGTGGTCTGTGGTGGGCAGTGGCCACTGATTGAACCCTAGTTTGGGCCCTCTTTATCAGCTCAAAGCTTGGATAGTTCCCCCCCACCGCCGCCCACTGGGGACAAGGGGAGACAAGGGTTGCAAGAGTCCCCTGACCCCCTGACCCCCTTGGCTGATGTGTTCCATAGGGCACTGGAAGGTGATGGATGCAGGAAGGCTGGGGGCTGCTTGTCCTTGCAAGGCTCTGCGATGGCCACGTGGACAGGAGAGGCCTTAGCTCAAAAAAGGGCACAGCCAGCCGGGCGTGATGGCGCACGTCTTTAATCCCAGCACTAGGGAGGCAGAGGTAGGAAGATCGCCATGAGTTCGAGGCCACCCTGAGACTCTACAGTGAATTCCAGGTCAGCCTGGGCTAGACTGAGACCCTACCTCAAACAAACAAACAAAACAACAACAAAAGGGCACAACCAACTCAGGCCACATCCTGCGCATCCTGGCTTGAGGTACCCAGCCGATACCCACTGTGGGTGCCCAGGCAGCCTCCCCCATGCCACTGGCCACGGCCACGACTCTCACCGATCACGTAGTCACTGAAGCCCACGGTGCTGAGGGTGATGAAGGCGAAGTAAAAACTCTCCATGTAAGTCCAGCCCTCGACGTGTGAGAAGAGCAGCGGGGGCAGCAGCAGGAAGAGCAGGAGACCTGAGGACACTGCCACGGAGCCCGCCAGCCATCGCGCCCGCGCGGGGTCCTGGGGGGGGGCACGGAGTCCACCTGGGGGGCACTGCTTGGAGCTCAGCAGCCGTGGGACAGATACTCGGGCGGGTGTGGTACTGAGCTGGAGGCAGTAAGAAAGCGGTGCCCCAGGTCCACTGGCTTGGGACTCCCCCCTGCTGTGAGCCCATAGTAACTTTGGTACCTCTTATCCGCCAGGTCCCACCTTGACCCACCATAAGCACCCTTCTACTGACAGAGATCCCATTCCAGAAGAAAGGGGCTGTGGTGACATCCCCCCCTCCCGCTTGCTGGTCATGCATCCCATGCCCACCATAGTCCCTCCCTTCTGGAAGCGACTCGCCCCTCACCTGCCAGCTGCCCCCCAGCCGGTGGGCGCAGCCGTGTACCCCACGCTGCATGAGGTGGCCCAGCCAGTTGAGTACCACAAGGTTCAGAGGGATCCCCACGAGAGCAAAGAAGATGCAGAAGAGACGGGCTGCCATGGTTTGGGGGCTCAGGTTGCTGTAACCTGAGGCGGGCGGGAGGGAGAGATACTTAGGGGAGACCCATCTTCCCATCACCCCTTCCTGGCCTTCGCTCTGTATGATCTCTAGATGCCAGCAGCTGGTGGGTATCTAGCTCTCAGTGCAGTTACCTGTGCAGCGGGCACGGGGGTCCTCCTGTGACGGGAAGAGGGAGGCCAGAGCTGGGCCTTTGCATAAGGGGAGGGGTTCCATTTTTCCCCTGCCTCACCCCAGCACCTTCTCATTGCAGGCAGGAGGCCTTGGGGACTCCCCAGCGTCTGTTTCCTCAGCTGTAAAACAGGGTGCTGACATACAGCTGTCGCGAGGCAATGGGGACCTGCTGGAGGTGGGAACGCAGCTGAGCGAGCCCCCGCTGGCTGAGCGATGGGCGGGCGAATGATGGATTGTTAACATCTTTGTACAGGGGCCAAGTGCTAGCAGTCTCTTCCTCAGGAACCCCCCCCCCCTCTCTGTCCCCTGCCCTCTTGGTCTTTTTTGGATTCCCTCTCTTCCTGTTGGCCTCTGGGCTTCCACTCCCCCAACCCCCTTCTACCCCCTCTACTCCAGCTGTGGGTCCTTCAAGTCCCAAGGCTCTGGCCTCCAGTCCTTCCTATTCACGTCTCTGGGGGAGCTTCCAGCTCTGGGAAGACCCCCCGCCCTCTCCTGACACACAGTCATCCCTCTGGTCAGCAAGATCGGTGGACATCAATGGAGTCTTCATCTGCCTGGCGACCTCTGGGTGGCCACAGTCCCAGCTGAGTCACCTCCGGCCCCATCATGTCATCCATCACCTCTTAACTTGGTGAGGGGCCCTGAACGTCCTTCAAGGGGCTCCAGGGCCCTCTGAGATTGCCGTCCTTGGGGCTCTCTCTCCCACTCTCTCTACATGAAGACCCAGTTTCCAACTCTCCCCAGACACCTCAATCTGCATAGTACTCCCCAGACACACCAGTCACACTCTTGAGCTCAGGGCCTACGGTGGGTGGATGTGAAATGTCCCCCACAGCCTCACGTATTTCTGATGAACCCTCGAACCCTGACTGCAAGCCCCAGCTGGTGGCCATTTGGGAGGTGGAGCCTTGCTGGAGGAGGCGTGCCACTAGGGGCAGACCTTGAGGTTTCTCAGCCTAGGTCCAAGCCCCGAACCACCCCCCTCCAGACATGTGACAGCTTCTGTTCGTGCCATGCTTTCCCCGACATGACAAAGTTTCCCCTAGTCACTGAAAGCCTGAAAAAACCCTTTCCTCCCATGAGCTGTTTTTTTAAAAAAATTTTGTTTATTTGTTTTATTTTTTTCAAGGTAGGGTCTTGCTCTAGCCCAGGCTGTTCTGGAATTCATTATGGAGTCTCAGGCTGGCCTTGAACTCACAGTGATCCTCCTACCTCTCTGCACCCCAAGTGCTGGGATTAAGGGCGTGCGCCACCATGCCCGGCCCATCAGCTGTTTTTGATCAGGTGTTTTGTCCCAGCAACAACACAGTAACTGCAACAGGGCCTTTGTATTTAGAAAGTTCTTTCCTCAGTATCTATACAGCCCTCTCCCTTCTTTTTTTGGGGGGGGGTGCTCTGCTTCATCATTACTGTATCAGCATGTCCTTCAATGAACACCTAGCTCCCCATTTCTATGAGGCCACTCCAAATTAGAGTTCCTGTTGTCTAAGCACCTGCACCTCCAGTACTATGCATCTGTTTTCTACTGTGTCCCTCATGTAGCATGTCAGCCCCCCCCCCAGGACAGGGACTTGCTAGTCCTAGTCAGCATTGGGTTCTCAGCACCCAGAACCTGGGGCTACCTACACTGGGCAATCAATTTATTTACTGAGTGCATGGGGGATAGATGGACATGCCAACAAGACAGTAGGGGTAGAGTTCACAGGTGATCAGGGATTTCTGAGCTCAGGCTTGTCCTACTGACCCAGAAAGGACTTGAGCACCTGTCCCAGCCTGTTGTTCTGGGCCTTGGAGAATCACAGTTCTTATAAAGTGACCTGTCCCTAGTAACAGGGTGGCTGGAAGGCAGCCACCCTGCCCGCTGGCGACTCAGGTTCCGGCCTCTGGCTCCATCATCAGTCTCTTGTCCTTGTCCTCCCTAGAGAGGGCAGGGCGAGAGTTCTTGGAGGCATCGCTGTCTAGCTTTTAGGCCAGCCACTACTTCTTAGAAGTGGAGCTGCAGGCTCTAGGGAGCTTGGATGAACCTTGGGGTGGGCATGGGTGGGAAGTCCCTCAGTGCCCATAGACCCTGAGACCCTGGGAGGACCCACTGCCAGAGTTGTAGGTGGGCCGTCCCTTCCCTTCCTTACCCTCCCCAGCCCGTGCATGTGGATCCAGGACCACAGAATCCCAAGCAACCCTACTGTGCAGCCTGTATGGAAGGCTCCCCCTATTTTATCAGCTCCCCAGGGCTCGGCGGGATCAGGGAGAGTGAGATAGCTTCCCACTTCAGGTCTCCCCTGACCCTGGGGAAGTCAGACAATTCTGTGCCTCAGTTTCCTCATTGTAATACCAGTATCCGACCTCTCCTTGGAGAACAAGGACAAGGGCAAAATGTGATCTTGATGGAGACCTCGGGCATCTCCTGAACTTTGTATGGGGCTGGAGTAGGTCCCCTTCTTGTGCCTTTCTCACTGGCAGAGCTGGCCAAGATGGCTTAGATCAGAACCGAGCACCAAGGACCAGACAGGGAAGGCAAGATAGAGATGGAATTCTGAATCGGTGGGCCTGAGTCACTGAGGGTGTGGAGGTGTGGGATTCAGAGATCCAACCCTCCACCCCCGTTACCCCTTCAAAAAGGCTCAGCCCATGGTGAGTGTGCACCGAGGTACCTGCTGGTTGAACGCGTATTTAGGAGACTTCCTAGACGTGCAACAATTGCTGAGTGCGCACCATAAGCCAGACTTCCCACCAGCCCCTGGGAATTGAAGATGAAGGATTGTGCCACCCTGGTGTTTGGTCCTTCTGGAGGCTCAGGGACTTTCTGGGTACTTCACACTAATGCTTGTCTCGCGGATCGCCCGAGCTCTCTGGAGCCACCCTGAGATCAGCTAAAAAGAAGCAAGCAGTGGTTGGCTTAAAGCTAGACAGAAAGTCTCCCCCAGGCACTCCGGCCTTGCCCTCCCTAGGAAGGACCAAGCTGGGAGGCTGGTGGTGGAGCTTGCAGGCTGGAGCCCGAATCATGGGTGGTATGAGCCTGCCACCTGGTGGCGAATCCTGGGTCATACAGGAACTTACTGAGGTCGAGGCATTTGTCAACAGCCTCCAGGTGTCCTCATCTAGGTTGGTGGCTGGTCTCACTAGGTGCCCCAGTGTGTGAGGGAGGAATGGGTTTAGAGAATATTGAGTGGAGAATGAGGGTGCCAGGAAGCTGGGAGACCTCTGGGATGGGGCGCCCCGTCTGCTGGAGGAACGGCTGTTTGGAATGGCCACCTTCCTGCTGTTGAGTACAGAGGTCCCAAAGCTTTTCCTCGACATTCCTGCCACTTCCTTCTTCCTAACCTGCCCTCACCTCCTTGCCCCATCTCAGGGCAATGTTGGATGGGCCCTTCCAGAAAGTCCAGGGTACTTAATAGCACTCCGAGGCATCCCTCTTGATCATCAGGAGAACCTTGTCTCCCCCAAAGGCTGAGTGAGACCAAAGTCTCCTACAGCAGCACTTCCCAAATTTCAACATGCATCTATCTGCCACCCCCCCCCACCGGGGCATCGACTGAAACGTGGAAAACAAGTCCTGGGTCCCAAGGTCAGAGCTGCTGCTCACGGGCAGGTGGGGCCCACTGCTTTGCAGGTGTGTTGTCCTAGACATCCCTCCCAAATATCACTGTCCCCCACTGCTCCTCAAGGAGAGGTTCACCTCCCCAGCCTCCCCAGCCTCCCCAGCTAGCCCCTATGCCACCGTTACCGATGGTGGTGATGGTAGACACAGAAAAGAAGAAGGAGCCAACGAACTCCCAGCGCCCCATGCTGGTGGTGTTGCCCAGGAGGTGGGCCCCGTCTTTGTACGCTTGGATGATGTCCTGAGGGGGGACAGGCTGGAGTAACCCACAGGCTCTGTGAAGGTCTGGATCTTTGCAGTCTACGCACACACACACACACACACACACACACGCACGCACACACGCACGCACACTCATGTACAGTGTAAGCATTTCCTCACAAAGCCCCTCCCTGTGCCGGCCTGCAGCACAAGTCGAAACAGACCTCGAAGGAGGGAGTGGGAATGAATCTGAGACAAGAACACAAGGAATGGAGCCAAGACAGGTTCTGATCAAGGCTCAGGTTTATTCAGTCAAACACAAGCTTATATACAGAAAAGAAAACTTCTTTCAGCAATGCCTACGTGCCTAAAGTCAGCTTCACCAGGGTCGTATAATAATTTATGCCTCTGTGTCTGGCGCCCACTTCTCCAAGGCCGTACGATAAGGCCTCTATGCCCGGTGCCTGTTTCAACAAGACCCTAAGTTAATTGCCTCTGTGTCAAGAGGTCAAAGACCAGCTGCAGTCCCCAAGGTCTCAGAGAAGCTGCAGCTCCCAACATCTCCCCCTTCTTTATTTATTAAAAGAAGCGACTGTGCCTGTCTTAGGTTGTCAGAGGCAGAAGAACATCCTTACCCGTCATTGGACAAACGTATTATCCTTCAATACGTGCCCTGTCTTAGGTTGGATGTCTCCTCCCCCGATCTTACCCGTCTCTAGCTACCAGCCGGATAAAATTCAGGGAGAATTAGGATAAAGTCTGAGGGAGCCAAGGACGTGTTCTATAGTGCATAGCTCGGACCTCTGCGCGAACATTTACAATAGTCCTCATTAGACACTTGAAGAAAATAGGCAATAGGCATAAGAGAAGCAGAAGGCAAACTCCCACAGGTGCAAAGCTGCCTACCCAGGAACTCAGAGAGTCCCAGCCAGGCAACACAGACTTAATTGCAGCAATTAAATCATTAGCAGCCTTAGTGGCATCAAAATCAAGATGACTCTTCTGTATAGCTAGAATTTCTGAATGTAAACTAACCAAATCTAACGAAATGTTATCATGGTGCCAAATTCCTTCTAAATGCATCTTGACCTTTACCCAATCTTCATAACTAGCATTGTAAGTTTTAGAAGTGATGCAGATCCATTGGTGATTTGCATGGCATTCCAATCGAGCTCTAATCTTCAATCCTTGAATTTGCTCTCCTAAATATGTCACTACATCAAACAAAGTATTTAGTTTTTCTTCTAACTTTTTATCTATGGTTACTTGAGTTCCCAGAGCAACAGAAACGTTTTTAGCTAGATTATTAACAAAGTGTGCAGTATGAACTTCTTGTGTAAGAGCAACAGCAGCAGTAGTAATAGAAGCTAACAATGTAATAAATGCAGCAATCCCAGCAATAATTAAACCTATAACTCTCTTTTGTCTACTTAAACTATTTTTAACCTCCTCTAGTATGTGAATACCCTTGTCAGAATACCAAGGCTTAGAAAGATTTACAGGAATCATAACAAATGCAGGTTGTTTAACAATCATTACAGTTTTAGAATCATGAGAAATACAATTGGACAGACTACAATTATCACAGGTAACATTAAATATTCCTTCAGGCCCATGATGTCAAGTAATATTTATATTTCCTAACATCAGGGCATAAGGTGGTGTAACACAAGCCATATCAGTTCCCTTTGGAAGACTATTTGGATTATTGCTGTCAGATGTAACCTTGATACCTCCCATAGCAGCAGCAATTTTCCACACGTAAGTTTGCTGATGTCCATTGTCTGACCACCAAAGTCCTGAGGACAGTCCATTAGACTTCACTGTAAGCAAGATGTAGATGACACCATATTATCAGGATCAGCAGTGTCCTCTTGTTCAATCTCATGGCCTGCATACCGGACCAAGCGTTCTGGCAACCATCTGGCTCCATTTTCTTTCTGTGAAAAAATACAAACAGATCCTCGTCCCCATACAGGGTCGGGTCCACTCCATTTGTTAGTCAATGGATCTTTCCACATTACTTTAGCATAATTAGTTTTGGTTTGTGCATGCCAAAAATGGTCAGCAGCAGAAAACCCTTTTGCTTCCCAAAGTAAGAAATTTAAAATAAATAAAGTATGATTTAGCCATTTTGTTACTGATCCCTGTGTCATTTCCCCCTTTTTCGTTTTTTGTAACCAGATTTTTAATGTTCTATTTGCTCATTCAATGATACCTTGCCCTTGGAGGTTATAAGGAATTCCAGTAACATGTTCAATATTAAAAGAAGAACAAAAGTGCTTAAATCCTGCACTTGTATATCCTGGACCATTATCTGTTTTCAGTTGTTTAGGTACTCCTAGAATATTAAAAGAATGAAGACAATGAGCAATAACATGTTTAGTAGCTTCTCCCGTTTGAGCAGAAGCACAAATGAAACCAGAATAAGTGTCAATAGAAACATGTACAAATTTCATTTTTCCAAATTCAGGAACATGAGTTATATCCATTTGCCATAAATGGCCAGGAGTCAAACCTCGAGGATTGACACCATGGTGTGGCACAGGTAAAAATGTGAGACATTGTTGACAATTTTTAACAATCTGTCGTGCTTGTTCACGTGTAATTTTATATTTAAGACGTAGAGTATTAGCATTAAGATGATGAAGCTTATGAGCATTAATAGCTTCTTCCACAGAAAAAATTCTAGTAGCCTCATCTGTAATAGCATTTCCCTGAGCTAAGGGTCCGGGGAGGCCAGAATGAGCACGAAGGTGTCCTACATAGAAAGGGGCTGAGCGCTGGAGAATCAAAAGTTGAACCTGTGCAAACAAATTGTAAACAGTAGAAGAAGGACTTATTCTACTACAGGTTTCTAAATAAGGAACTGAGCGGACAATATATTGGCTATCAGTGTAAATATTAACAGATGTAGTAGCAGTATGTTCTAATAAAGCTTTAAAGGCTGCCAGTTCTACAAACTGTGCAGATTTATAAGGAGTATTAAAAGTATATGTTTGTCCATTTAAAGAATAAGCAGCTTGGCCAGAAGAAGATCCATCTGTAAAAGCCAACATAGCCTCCTTGATAGGAGAAAATTGTGTATTGCAAGGAAAAATGACTTGATGTTGCATGAAGAACTGAATCAATTTATGTTTAGGGTAATGATTATCAATGCTTCCTGCAAAACCTGCCATGGATAATGCCCAAGTATCTGAAAAAGCAAAAAGCCAAGAAACCTGTTTTGAATTATAAGGCTGACAGATAACCTGTGGTTCTATTCCAAAATATTTAATAGAATTAGCCCTTCCTTCCGTCACTACTTTAGCAACATCATCATAATAAGGAGTGGCAGTTCTTGGAGGGGAAGATGCAAGATGCACCCATAGTATAGGGGCTCCTTGCCACAACAATCCTGTTGGAGTATATGGGGTGGGAAATACAAGTAACCACAACTCTTTACTATAGTCAATATAAGTGATAAATTGTTCTTCTATAGCCTTTTGTACTGTAATTAATGCTTTAGAAGCATCAGGTGTAAGAGAACGAAAAGAAGAAGGATTAGAGTCCCCCTGTAGTATATTAAATAAAGGTTTTAATTTATGAGTAGTAAGTTTGATATAAGGCCTAATCCAATTAATATCTCCTAGCAATTTTTGAAAATCATTTAAAGTGGTAAGTTCTGTGTTTTAAGAGTAACTTTCTGTGGTTTATTTTAATTTGTTTTGGATATAAATAAAACCCAAGATAAGGAAAAGGGGAATCTTCTTGTACCTTTTCAGGTGCAATTTTTAATCCCCACATAGTAGAGCTGTTGTTCATGAAGAAAACAAGTCAAAACATCTGTCTTTTCCTTTCCAGCTAGTAAAATACATCCATATAATGATAATATATATTTGAGGAAATTTGCTTCTTGTAGAAGCTAAAGCCTTAGCCACAAATTTCTGACATAAAGTTGGACTATTAGCCAAACCCTGAGGGAGAACTTTCCATTTATATCTTTTCATAGATTCCTTAGAGTTACTAGAAAGAACACTAAAAGCAAACGGCAACAATCTCGTGGATG